>QAPG01000089.1:0-56252 GCA_004366825.1 Colletotrichum spinosum | reverse complement strand
CCCCCCCCCCCCCCCCCCAGTTGTATGCCACGTCACTAGACCCTTACACACACACTAAGTAGGACGTGGAGCACATGCAAAACCAATTGCCACCTGAGCAGTCATATGCTTTTTTTCGTCATTGACGGAGCTAAATCTGTCAAACGAGACACTGGAAAGGTGGTTTATCTTGGACTATCGTGTACACCACTTTGCTTCAATTCGTCTCCCCTCCGGTAATGCCCCTCCTTCAACGGCGTTGCTTTTATCGGACAGCTCTACCAACCAGCCCCCCGGTGCACGCAATAATGAACGACAGCAGACTCAGGATTCTCCTCATCGGTAGCGGGGGAAGAGAACACGCTTTCGCCTGGTGTCTCAGCAAGTCTCCTTTAGTAGACAGGATTTTCTGCACTCCAGGAAACGGGGGAACTGCTACGATTGGACCGAAGGTTGATAACTGTGTCCCTCCCATTGATGCCCTTGACTTCCCACAGCTCGTCAAATTCGCCAAAGCCCACCAGATCAACTTTGTTGTTCCTTATTCAGATGCTCCCCTGGTATCCGGCATCGAAGGCTGGTTCCGCGCTGAAGGGATTCGTGTTTTCGGTCCATCGAAGGAAGCAGCACGTCTGGAAGGATCGAAAACTTGGGCCAAGAACTTCATGACAAGGCACGGAATACCGACAGCGAGGTACAAAACCTTCGACAAATCGGACGAGGCTATTTCCTACCTCAAATCGGAAGTCACAGGATCTACCGTTGTCAAAGCATCAGGTCTTGCAGCCGGAAAAGGTGTGATCATGGCAAACACGCCTTCCGAGGCCATCACTGCAGTTCATGACATTATGGTCCGTCGTGAATTTGGTGGTGCGGGTGACGAGATCGTCATCGAGGAAACACTTCATGGAGACGAGATCAGCATCACCTTCATCACCGACGGTCGCACCCTGAAGCTCTTTCCTGTTGGCCAGGACGCCCAAAGAGTCTTCGATGGGAACCTAGGCCCAAACACTGGAGGTATGGGCGTGTATGCTCCAACCCCACTACTCAGCTGCGAGCAGATTGAGGAAATCACGCGAACAGTACTCAATCCAACAATTGAGGGCATCCAGAGTGAAGGGGAGTATTTCGAATCTCATGGTCAGTCTTTTCTGCCGAGACTTCAGCTAACCGTTTTGGTTCATCAGGCTTTCCATTTATCGGCTTCATCTGCATCGGGCTGATGATGACGGCACAAGGACCAAAGTTAATCGAGTATAATGCTCGGTTTGGTGACCCCGAAGCGCAGACCCTCCTCCCCATGCTAGAAGAAGACTCGGACCTCGCAACGATCATGGTGTCTTGCATTAACCAGCAGCTTGACCAGGTCAACTTTCGCTTCAAGGAAACATCGGCCGTTTCGGTTGTGATGACTTCCGAGGGCTACCCAGGGCAATACTGTGTAGACGAGCTGGTAACGATCAGCGAGCTGCCAGATGGTTCGTTAAACGGTCTCTCCAAGACAAAGATGCATCACAACGCTAATTTCAATGTATAATATAGGGGTGTTGCTCTTCCATGCTGGAACTCGTTGGGATGAAGGCACGTTGAGGACCTCAGGCGGTCGAGTCCTTGCCGTAGTGGCTCTGAGCAATTCCCTACAAGAGGCCATTGCTCGAGCATATGAAGGTGTCAAAAGTATTCATTTTCGTGGAGAACCTCATCGTCATGACATTGGCAAGTGGTAAATAGCGAGCTGTTTGCAGGCTTAGGACCCCAGCAGACATGAAGAAGTGCTTGTAGATATGAGGGGGGTGGTTCGGTCACCACTTCAGTATGGCCTTAGGTTTTATGTAAAATCGTTTTTGTTTTCGCAAAATCAGGTTGCCATTGAAAACTAAGACTTGACCAAGTAAAGTGGCGGGCTCAGTTTTTCGCTCGATACCTGGAAGGTGACGAAACCTCTCTCGTCCAGTCGGGGAACCTTGCGTGGTCAGCAACTTCAGCTGGCCTATTACAGTTGACCGCAACAGGGCAGGAGCCCTAGCAGTCATTAAATCGGGTTTTCCAAAGACTCTATTAGCCTTTCCTAAGTTTCGTATTCCTTTCTTCGAGCTAGCCGATCAGATGCCAGCTAGGAGACAGCTTTCAATGACCATGTCTACCAACAACCATCTCCAAATTCTTCTGGTCGGTAAGGGGGGCCGTGAACATGCACTGGCGTGGGTAAGTTCTCTACATGGCCATTTCTAATCATCCCTTGCCATCATTTATGAGACTCTCACTAGCAAGGTCGGTGGGCCTAATTTCAAGCTGGGCAATATCGATGACGACCATGATCTTGTGGCAGCAACCAATACGCTCTCTCAATTTCAACATGTCACTGGACACAAATAGACTTGAATGGCACGCGGTGACTAATATGTTCACAGAAACTGAGTCACTCTCCCTCGGTTGACCACGTCTTCGTTTTCCCAGGAAATGGAGGCACTGCAAAGGGACTGGCTAAGGTCTCGAACATCCGCCAGAATATCACTGACTACACGGAGCTGGTGTCTCTGGCTCGGCACCTTGCTATCGATCTAGTTGTTGTCGGTCCTGATGATGCAGTGGTCGGCGGTATTGAGGGACTTTTCAGGGACAGTAAGTACCCAGGAATTGTACTCTGTTACAAAAACAACCGCTGATCCGATGACCTTTGAGGTGGCATCCCTTGTTTTGCGCCCACCAAAGAAGCGGCCGAGATCGAGGGTTCCAAGGCCTACGCTAAAGGCTTCATGAAGAAATACGGCGTACCGACTGCTGGATACGAAATTTTCGACGATATTGGTCTTGCCAAAGCCTATGTCAGTGCTGTCAACCACAGGATCGTTATCAAAGCGAGCGGTTTAGCAGCAGGCAAGGGTGTCGTTCTACCTACGAGTAAAGAAGAGGCCTATCAAGCTTTGGAGGATATGATGGTTAAGGGGCTGTTTGCCTCTGCTGGGTCCTCCGTCGTCATCGAAGAATACCTTGAGGGTGACGAAATCAGCCTCCTCACCTTTAGTGATGGGGAGTCTATCTTGACTCTGCCACCATGTCAAGATCACAAACGAATTTTCGAGAACAACACTGGCCCAAATACCGGTGGCATGGGCGCTTACACACCAGTACCATTTGTGAATGCGCAGCAAATGGACGAGATCGACAGTCAAGTTCTTCGCCCCACGTTTGCAGGCTTGGAAATGGAAGGTAGGCTTCTTCAATTCAAAAGTTCATATAAAAACTACTTACTGATACAAAATGCAGGTCGCACATTCAGGGGCATGCTATTCACTGGCATCATAATGACTTCAGAGGGACCCAAGGTCCTGGAGTATAACGCCCGGTTCGGAGACCCTGAGACGCAAAGCCTAATGATGCTCCTTTCACCGGAGTCCGACTTGGCACTCATTCTTCTGGCATGCACACAGCAGAATCTTAAGAGCGTCACTTTGTCTGTCCGACCTGGTTTTGCATGCAACGTTGTTGTGGCAGCTGGCGGATACCCAGATATATACCCAACGGGGGATGACGTGGAAATTAGAGGCAATTCAGGTGTACAAGAGGTGCAGGTATTTCATGCCGGTACCGAGCTCATAGATGGAGTCTTGAAGACTGCGGGTGGTCGAGTTCTTTCTGTCGCTTCGTACGGCGAAACCCTTGAAGAGGCGGTTGGACTGGCTTACAGCGTCATTGATGGAGTTCAGTTTCGAGGGATGTACTTCCGAAAGGACATCGCGCGACGGTAATTCAGACCAATTGCGGCCGCATTTATGCTAAAGATGAATTCTAACGCTCAGTAGATGCACCGGATAGTTGAACATGGGATGTCGCTAGATTGTCGTCATTATTGTTTGTCCCGCAAGATATCAGAGTCTGTCGATTTTGAGATGATATATTCTTCATATAGCGTTTTACTATTTGATAATCAGGCTACTAATGCTACGTGAACCACGGATGGGGTGCGGCCGTCCCGGCGGTAACGGTAGTCAGGAGCGGGGCCGAGAGTCCGATGATCAGATTGAGTCCAGTGGAGTTACCTACGGCTTACCGCTAAAACCCTAGTGAGGATGCAATTTAAAGTAACAACGCATCACAGGTGGCCTTGATAATCCCGTTTCACGGAGAATGTATTGATTCTGTCCCCTTGTATTCTTCTTTGATGCAGCCCTTGGCATGGCTCTGCTCCCCGGTCAAGTAATGCAGCAACGTGCTTCGGGCTTTTATAAGCCGGACATGGTCTTGGCTGTTTGCCAAGCAGTATCATCCCGCTGGATATGCCGGGACTTGTGAATGGTGCGCTTCACTAGCCACGTCACGGGATGTGAGTCTCCGGCTCTAATAATTATTCCGTGGGTCGCTTCACAGATCCAAGGTGACATGGTTTACATCCTTTGCCAGGTGACTAGATCTGGTCGTTTAATGAAAGACATGGGAGATGAAAGGACGGCATCATGAAATTCGAATACAAGTTCAACCTGTTGCGCAGCTCACTTGCTCTTCCGTTTTCATGTACATTTAAAACATCAGTTCCTGTGCCACTTGGAGACTCTGTGGCTAACATAATTGGGTTTTGTTCAACCAGATCAGCAGACACTTGACAAGTTTCTTCAAGATGCTGTTCTCGTGGAAGCAACTTGTCGGTGGTGTCATGGCCATCATGGCCGTGGCCCCAGTCGTCAGCGGCCAATACCCCAACCCCGGCGCCGTATCGGGCAACACCAATGTCCACGACCCAACCATCGTCAAGACGCCGAGCGGCAGTTACATCATGGCCCATACGGGGGCCAACGTCGCCCTCAAGACGTCGACGGACCGCACAGTCTGGCGCGACGCTGGCGCCGTGTTTCCCGGCGGCGCCTCGTGGACGACGCCCTACACCAACGGCGATACCAACCTCTGGGCACCCGACATCTCGTACCGCAACGGAAAGTACTGGCTGTACTACTCGGCGTCGACTTTTGGCTCGCGCAAGTCGGCCATATTCCTCGCCACGAGCAACACCGGCGCCTCCGGCTCGTGGACGAACCAGGGTCTCGTCATCGAATCGTCTGATGCCGTCGACTACAATGCCATCGACCCCAACCTCGTCGTCGACGCCCAGGGCAATTGGTGGCTTTCGTTCGGGTCCTTCTGGACGGGCATCAAGATGATCTCCATCAACCCGAGTACCGGAAAGCGCTCCGGCACTAATCTCGTTTCCCTCGCGCGCCGCACTGTTGCCGACGGTGCCATCGAGGCGCCGTTCATCACCCGCCGTGGTAACTACTACTACCTTTGGGTTTCGTTCGACAGGTGCTGCAACGGTGCTGCCAGCACGTACCGCATCATGGTCGGCCGGTCAACCAGCATAACGGGACCTTACGTCGACAAGAACGGAGTTAGCATGTTGAATGGTGGCGGTACTGAGGTTATGGCCAGCCATGGATCTATCAACGGACCTGGGCACCCGGCTGTTTTTACCGATGCGGATGCTGATGTGCTCGTTTACCACTATTACACTGCACAGAATGCGGCCCTCCTCGGCATCAACCTCATCCGGTACGAGTCGGATTGGCCGGTTGTATACTAATTTGATTTCACATGGTCCTGGTTCATCTTTGCAGTCGGTAGTGTCGAAGTTCGCTCTGAGCAGATGTTTCGTCTTTGGCCTCCAGAGAGCCAATGTTCAACGAAGGCAATGTAAATGTTTTTTGAGAGTACAAATCATTGCCCGCAATTGTCGACTACTGTCTTCTCCTGCTGACAATGCGGATACTCAGAATGATGGTTCAGGTGAACATGTGAATGTGTCCGTTGCAGACTCAAGGCGACATCTTTGCGCGAGAGAAAGTCAAAGTACCAATGTAATGTCATTGACGGCTTGGAATCTCCTCAATTGATGGCATAATGCACACGGCAATTAACCCTTTTTAGATCGATGTTGCTGTCGATGTTCGAGGTCGGCTGGACGTAAAGCGATCATCATAGCCCCCAAAGATACCATAAGTGTTGTTTTGAGCGTCGGATTCAGCTTCCTGTAACTCAAGCTTGTTTTCTTCAAGATCTGAGGTATTCAGCTTCCTTATCATGGGTATGAGCCAATGTTGACCGCCTTGGAGAAGGAAGTGCAGATGGAGCCGGAATCATGGATATGCTCTCTTGCCTCTGGCCACATATATTCCTTTGCCTTCCAAGGCTTCACGTTGAACCCTTTGAAATAGCCCGAACGATGATGAGCTTGTGGGCCGCCCTGCTCCCGTGTCTTAAATGTTGCATCAAGTTATGTAAGACACGGGCATCGCATTTTTGAGTACCAAGACGCTGGCCAGCTTTTTGCCTTACATTTTTTGTGTTCCAGGCTTATATTTAATCACCCTAACTGAACGGAAATATGCATCGGCCCTTGTGATTGCTCTCTGCAGCAACACGGTCTCGGCGGGTCTCGCGTCGATCTTTGCGTGGTGCCGAATGCAGCCTGGGTGTACATCACTGCCGAGCCCCAAACTCGGGGTTCCGATGTGTAGGCTGACTTGGTTAGCCCCCGAACAGCAGCAAAGAGGAGTCCGATGCCCGCAAAGAAGACTGCATTAAAAGATTTCCGGTACGTGGAACGGACCCTTCCTGATGACGTATTGCCGATGCTGACGGAGGTGTTTGCAGTGTATCCGGGATAGTGGTTCGTCAATCATGTCATATAGCGAAGACTCTCGCGACCGAGGTAATGAGCAGACCCGGAGACAACAATCAGAGCACCTGCTACTGCTATCGACGTTCTACTCAAGGCACGACAAGAGGTGGTGATGCATGTTGGAGTTTTCATTGATAGCAGAGGTCGGGACACTTACCCGCTATGCCTCCTCAGGCTCTGGAAGCCGGTAAAGAAGTCCCCGTTTGCTCATCAATGGGGTCACAAGTTCTGTCTCACACCCACAACGGTATATCACGTGCAGGATCGTCGCTTCGCTAAGAAAAGGTTTCGTGTTAGTGCCTGAAAATCATCGTCAAATTCCAGTGATCCAGAGACGAGCTAAATGGTCTGACAGGGATATCCAGACGAGATGGCATTGGCTCGATGCCTGGATTTATGGCACTGGTCGTCTCCTATTGGTTCGAGTTCTTCTGCAGGGATCCATGGATGCAATTGGTTCAAAATGACCCGGGACACCGGCGGCTTCCGACGCTTATGTAAGGCCCCTGGCCAGCATCAGCCACTCTGAGATGACGGACATGCGGGACGCAGAACGAAGCGGGGCAAGTCGCATCGCGGGGCTGTCGGCGCTCGCCATGAGGAAGTCGCAGGCAGGCAGCAGTGACCTCGTACTGTGACCTTTGAAGGGGGTGTTCTCCTGACAAGCTTGGTGCTTAGTATCGACTCATTTGTGCCATTTAATTCTTCAGATTGGCCTGGCAAATTTCTTGTGCGTGTTCTGGATAACCATTTATGACTCCGTTTGGCCTTGATAGTCCGGGGTGCGGTTTCCAGAGCAGTGGATGGAGGGGTGAGTAGGTACCTACGTTAGGTGGTGTAGGTAGGTAAGGTAGGTAGGCAAGGCAGTCAGTCAGTCGGTTGATCGGTCAGTGACTCGCCGTCTGCGAATTTTTTTTTCTTTTTTCCCCCTTGCCCCTGGTGGATTGGCTTTGGATGTGAATAGCGGCAGCAGCACCTTCTTTGGCCCCTCTTCGTGCTTAACGCTTTCTCCATCTTTTGACCTGCCTTAAACGTTAGCTTCTTCCCTTCAATATACCACAGCCGCTTTTCTTTTTCTCTGTTTTCTTCTTTCTATTCGTCTTCGTCACGTACCACCACGCCGGTCTCAAGATAAGAGACACCGTCTCCAAATCTGCAGCAACCCATCCCGCCGAACCTACCCCGCAGCGAAAGTCGAAGAACCCCTCCAAACACACCGTCAAGATGGTCGAAAAGCTCTACGTCACCTACAATGATGTACGTTGCCGTCGCACAACCCGTCTTTGTCTGCCTTTTCGGCAAGCGACTGCAGGGGCGACCACGACTTCATGACTGACGACAATTCTTCCAGGTCCACAAGCTCTGTCAGGAGTCGGCCACCGAGATCCTCGAGAAGTTTCAGCCCCAGCTCATGATCGCCATTGGCGGCGGTGGCTTCATTCCCGCCCGTATCCTCCGATCCTTTCTCAAGCAGCCCGGCAGCCCCAACATTCCCATCCAGGCTATCGGTCTCTCCCTCTACGAGACCCTGCCCGAGACTGCCGGCGGCAATGCTACTCCAGGCGTCCCCGAGGTCCCCGGTACCAAGGTTACCCGCACCCAATGGCTTGACCTCAGCGCTCTTGGTGGCATGGAGCACCTCATTGGCAAGCGCATTTTGATCGTTGACGAGGTCGACGATACCCGCACCACACTCGAGTATGCCGTCAAGGAGCTCGAGAAAGATGTCGAGGCTGCGCGCCAGCGCATGGGCGGCCAGGCTGAGAAGACCCAGTTTGGCATCTTTGTCCTGCACGTACGTACCTCCCACTGTAGTCCTTTTCGAACTCTCAACCCATGCTGACTACCACAAAGAACAAGGACAAGCAGAAGAAGGGCACTCTCCCCGAGGAGATGATGACCTCTGGTCGCTACTTCGTCTCTCGCACCGTCAAGGACATCTGGATCAACTACCCCTGGGAGGCCATCGACATTGACGAGCACGACCGCGCCGGCGCCTCCCAGTCTAAATAATGCAGCGAGCCGAGAACACGGGGATATTACATACAAACATATATGAGGAAATGAGACCGCGTCATGCACACGGGGACCCAAGGCAGGGAGTTATGAGTTAGACTGGGCCCGGGCTCGGGATGGTTCGGGCCATAAAAAGGATACCAGGGGCGTACCATCGAGTCGCCCGAAAGCTACAATACCATTTCAAGAGTTTTGCCCGCTGAGGCTATCGTTGATGCTGCGCAAGTTACTGGACCCCTTCCCCAGGCCATCTGCCCTGTGCTACTTGGTAAAAACCTCCGTAGCATCTTGCGTTTGGGGCCAAGAATTGCTCAGCGGCCAGTCTACTTATCGTCTCAGACTGAATTGGATGAGGTACGAGTAGCTTATAGAGAGTCAGGGACTGGTGGGTCACTCGTGTAACTACCGAAGGTCGAGATCGCATCCGCTGCCATCGCGCCTTATGTCAGTTCGACAAATCATGATACCATGATACCACTCCGGGGCTCGGGAGACATCGAAACAGACCAAGCTCCAGGCCCTAATCTTTTTGCTTTGGCCATGGACTGTCCTTGGTATAACAGCTGATCACTGGCCAGGCACCTGTGGGTAGTTTCCCAAGCTGGAGAGTAGCTACCTAGTCGTCACGTTCGAAGCCAAGCTGCCATCTTTGGCCGATTGCTGGTGTAATCTTCGTATGTATGGGCAGTTCTATGGAAACCATCCAAATATTCGCTTCTGGAGGTGCGTCTGAACCCCAGCAGCATGGTACCCTTCACCATTTACCATCTCTGACCATCCCATGAAGACCGGACAAGCATTCACTTCTCTCCAAGTTCGTATACGAGTGTGTTCAACCACTGCTGTCGATTTGCCGGCTTTCTCCTGCAGAGAACACGTTCTGGGTTCAGCCACCTAGCCCACCCGTCTCGTACCAAGCAGAGGAGCCGCAGCGAGCTCAACTTCCAGCCACGGCTCCAGGCCAAGAATGACCTGCTCGCCGTCTAGTGTGAGATATCGCAACAGCAGGGATCTGGAAAATGCCACAGTCCCTTAGGTAGCCCCATCACGACATAATCAGTTAGTTGCCAAAGCGCCTTTGGTCTATTAGACCTTCTTATTTGCGTTCTTCGTTACGGAGTCACAAATTCCACTCTTGTTTACGACTTGCACTAACCGCATCACACAATCTCATTGCTACCAAGTTTACTACTTCCACAAACCCCCGTCTTCCGTTGTCTCCCCTGTCCTTCGTCCTTCCTCAAGTGTTCCTGTCACCCATCTCGTTGTATTCATCAGCTGCTTCGGTTACTCTCTTCTCCGCGTCTTCCATAATAGCCTCCCAGAGCACATGATACGCAGTATTCAGAGCAGGATAATCGCTCTTCTTCTTATCGATAATGGCAACGCTGGCCAAGACGTACGCGTCCATGTACTCGTTAAAGATATCGTCGTCTACAACGGCTGGCATCGGAGTAGCCGGGTTGCGGAACATGGGCTCGGCGACCTGAGTGGTGCGAAGTGTTCCGTTGTCCATCTCCAGCGGCGCGTCGGTGATGGGGTACAAGTCGTGGCTGCTGACCCAGAGACGGGGCCGGTGGGTGTCAGGATCGTGGTACAAGCGGAACTCGAGAGTTCTGGCGCTGTGGAGGAGCTCGAAGTTGATGATGGCGTATGTGATGCCAATCTGACGCGCCAGGTGCTTGACAGCGGCCAAGCCGAGGGTTTGGATGCACTGGTCGAGGTAGACGGCGCGGCCAGTGAGGTTGGGGTTGTCGGCCAGTCGGTCTCTGACGTCGGGTGTCATCTCCACGCCGAGGAAGACTCGAGGGTGTATCTCGTAGTTCTCTGGGCGCTGGTGGGCTTGGGCGCGCGCGTCGGGTGTGAGGTAGTCGTCGAAGATTCTGTCAACCCAGTTGCGGCTCAGGGGCAAGACGTGATCCATGATGATCGCGCCGCGAATGGGGGGGTGGATGAGCCTGGGCCTGGAGCAAAGGCGGGTCTCGAGGATGAAGCTGATTTGCTGCGCACCTGGCGACGTCGTAGACGCGGACGGCGCAGACGAGGAGGAAATGGTATAATCAGCAGGTCGGAGATACTTGTGGTACTTTGCAGTAGTAGGGAGCTGCCAAAAACGACGAGGACCCGGCAAGGAGCGCGTGATGAACAAGTTCATATCGCGGGGGAGGTTGACATGCCACTTCTCGAAGGCATCGCACAGAAGAATGCGTTCGTGGTACTCCTTCTCGAGCTGATGATTCGAGGACTCTCGGAGGACGCGGTCCTCGTCGAGGCGCCAGAGTTTCATGTTGACTGGCGTAGAATGGCTGGCTGGTGGAGTTGGTGACGGTTGAGAGACGAGAATGGGTGTGTTTGAGGATGGGAGTGGCAGTGTTCGTGGCAGCCAAGAGAAATATAGAACTCAAAACCAAACAAAACGATAGTTCTTCAGGGTCAAAACAAACAGCTGTTGTAGTGTCATGGAAAATCATCATTAGGGTTGTGGGAGCTGCTTAGTCGTTGCTCAGCAATGGCTTTGCCCTTAGCATCGTGAGGCTGTGATGGACTCAAGGGCTGGACCGTTGCTTGTTGACGTTGTATGTCAGCAAAACAGAACTTAGGCTGAGCTAATGGCTGGCCTATCGACACCCATGCTTGTCTTTATGATGAAGAAGCCCCTCTGGTTTCCTATCTGAAGATGTGAAAGGACAGCTTGCACCAAGTAGGCAAGGTAGGCTCTAAATGAAAGCTCTTACTTAACAGACTTTGCAGTATTGTAAAAACTGTGTTTTCACAAGCACAATACATGTATGTAGTCTTCTAGCAAATCGGCTCAAGGTGTGCGAATGATAAAAGCTCAACTGGTTTACATTCCCATGTGACTTTGGGGCATATCCATGAGCCAAATGACCCTAACTTCAGTCAAGTGCTGCAGGATTTGTCAACTATAGCTGCTCTACAAAGAATCCAGGTAGTCTAGTTGTGAATATGCGATAATGTTCAAGATAACGTTGAAGTTGAAATTAGTTTGAGGAGTGTTTGCAACTTATACTTATGATATATCTACAGAGAAAACACAGGAGATGATTTAGAAAGATGAGAGAGCTGGGTAGTAGGATAGCCTCAATCGACTTGTTTTTAGGTTTCCAAATGAAGATCTCTATTATAAATAAGTAACGTGAAACAGGTAAATAGTAGTTGTAAGGTAAATGAGTCTTCAACAATTTATTATAAGGGTCCAAAATTTATGCTATGCTATATTCTCGCAGACATTCTCTAGCATTCTAGCATTGATTAGGTACCTCATCCAGAACCTCAGCCTTTGCTAAAGATTGTAATCACTTTAAATAAACATTCTAACAGACAAACACGTTAGAAATGAACTAGATGTTGGGGCTTGAGTCACTATGGCCAGATCAGCATCCTTTACCTATGGCATGACACTTCGCACCACAGGGACATGGTCCTCGATGGCTTCCCAGACCACTACTCAAGGGGCTGAAGTATTGACTCCCAGCTTGAAAACAACTGGGGTCAAAGAAGAAGAAGGACCTAGCAATGTACATTAAGGCAACATCTGCAATGTCACGGAAAGAGGGCTAGTATTTAAACACATCTATAAGCTCGCTGATGGATGCTTTTGAGATCAACTCCGGCAGGCTATGAGGCGAAGACAGAAGGAAACAGTGAGGCTGAGTACCGTGGCTCCTTAGCCGCTCACCGTTCCCTCCTTCTCGTGTATGGTTTTGAGTTTCTTCTCCGTCTTCATGAACTCGCGAATGCCCACCGGAATATCCCCATAGAGTTTCTCGTCCCAGATGTTCTTGGCGATGTTGGGGTCCTTAGGCACCCAGTCCGTCCCGGAGCCGCCGCCGTCGTCGTCCATGCTCGCGGAATTCTCCGGCCGGCCCTTGCTCGCCCTCTGTTCCCTCAACTTCAACTGTGCTGCGGCGTTGGCAGCCGACCAGTCTTCCATCTCCTCCCTGAATCGTTCCCACACACAGTTCACGCAGCCGCTCATGCAACAGTTGTCGGGCTCTTCGGGCCGTGGCGGGATGAGCACGCCGGCGACAGTGGTGCTTCTACGGCGGAGCTCCTCGAGACGCTGCTTGCGCTGGGCGGGACCGGCCAAAGCGGAACCAAAGACGATGGCGGCCTTCTCGGCTGCGGTACTAGGCGGCGGCGTCGGCACCGGCTGTGCAGATTGGGCTTCAGCAGAGGGCTTCGGGTGGGCTGGGGTCAGGGGCGAGGTCTTACGGCCTTGCTGCTCCTGCTTCGCGGCGGAGGAGGAGGGAGGCTCCTCGGGCTTCTCGTCGGGAATCGGTTGGGGGTCCGTTAGGATGGACTCGTAGTACGCGCCCAAGGGGTGGGACTGGGTCTTGGATGGCTCGATCGGATCGGGAGGGGTCTGGGCCTGGCTCGTGATGAAGGCATTCCGAGATGGCCGAGCAAGACGAGGAGCCAGAGGCCGCAGACGGGGGAGGAGTCTCGCGGTGGCAGACATTTTGGCGTTGTAGGTTACAGGTGGTCCAATTCGAGTGTTGAAATGCGAAGAGCTGGAATTGGACCTGGCCGGCTGAGTGAGGCACGACTGCGATCACTGCAGGCCGGAAAGGGAAAAGAAACGACAAGGGCAGCAGGCAGGAATGCGGTCATAGGAATAGCCTCGGACGTCATTGGCAAGGATTGCGCTTATGTAAGCCAAACAGGTTGGAGTCACGTGTGAGACTCTCGATATGCTCGGTGAAGCACGTCTTATCGATAAGAGATTGGTGCGGAAGGAGCGATGGTAGGAAAGGATATTGGGGGGGGAAATCATGGGGCTATTTATTTCGCACATGGAATGCCTCACAAGAGTTGTATACTGGTCTCTCAGTGTGAGCAGTTGGTTAGAGATACTGTAGAAGCGGTATTGCTGATATTAATGGAGAGCTCCCACTTTACAACGGTTAGGCAGAGAGGAATGGGAGCTTTGACGCCGTTTCTGGTGTTTACTTTGCTACCCCAGTTAAGTAAGCGGTGTGGTCGCATCATTGGTGGGCGCGAAGTGAAGGTGCACAACACAATAACGGTAGATCTGGACGCGCTCCTCCCATTTCTCGAGTACAACAACTTGCCACAACCAACGCGGCCCTACGGAGGTCGTCCCTCGCCACTCCGGTACCATCATTCGACGTCGACATGCAGCGATAAATTCAATTGACGCGCCTAAATCATGGAAGAGTCCGCTCCAAAGCGGCGGAGGACGTCGCCGCGGCTCAGCAACCAGGACGACAGCGATAACAACCAGTCGACAACTCCTCCCGAACCCCCTCCGCCGCGAAGCTTGATTCCTGTCCCCCGACGACCTTCTTTCGCATCACCCACGAGAGCGAGTCTTTCCCGCACCAATCCAGACATATTGCGAAGACGAAGTCTCAGCCCCTCCAAGAACGATAGCCAGCCTACGCAACCTACTCCAGACAATGCGAGCCAGCCGGCATCCACCCAAAGTCAGCCTCAGAGCCAAGACTCGACTGGAAGGTCGCTCGAGCGCAAGCCAGCGCGTCCTAGAGGGAGCCTCTTTGCCCAACCATCAGCTGAATCACCTCTCGGCTCACCAGCTCGACGACTCCCAGGTTCTAGGCTTGGCGGCACACTGGCGTCTAGACCACGCCGGTCATCCGGAAGGCCCAACCCCCGACCGCTTCCCGAACCCGAACCAGACGATGACGAGGACTTTAATCCATTCGCAGGTCGTCGCCTGAACCGGACACCCCCGCCAGGTGCCACCTCGAGGCCAGCACCTGCTGGTCCTGAACCCGGGCCCGAACAGGAAGAGCCTGAGCTTCCTCCGACTCCTACGCAGCAAGGGAGGCCCGATCCTGTGGTTACGACGCCACCTATGGGCATCCACGACACCCCCTCGAGGCGAAGACGCCATAGATCATCGCCATCCAAGAGTTCACAGCCCAGGGGCTCACCACCGCTGACCAAAGGTTCACCGCTGAAGCAGCCACCCCTTCGCCCGTCCGACTTCTCTTCACAACCTAAGGAACCGTCTAAGAAAGGGAAGGCCGCAGCTGCGAGAGAGCAAAGCCCTACCAAAGCGGCAAGAAAACCCCGATCGAAAACGGGCCCGCGAGGAACACATGAGGCCCGCAAGATACCAGAACCAGACCCGTATACTGAGTTGAAGGAAACGAGGGACGCTCTACAAGCGGAAATCGGGAAACTCGAAACGGATCTCGAACTTGCAACAGAGGAGAACGAACGCGTGCGGCGGATGCAATCCCTTAGGTCGGGTACTGAAGCGATGATACCTACGTCGCGTCGGACCCCTCTCTTTGACCTGCTCCGACGCCATCTTGTGCAGCCCGAGAAGGAGGTTCGGAAGGATGCGGCCGAGGACTGGTTCGACCTAGCCATGAACCCTGCATCGTGGCTGTCCTTTGCCTCTCTTGGCAACACGCAGCCGTTCATGCCGAAGCAACAAGGGGAGGACCTTCCCGCCCCGGTTTCGCACCATCCCATCAAAATGACGGTCTCCGAGGAGCTACCCTACTTGCAAGCATTCACACCATTCGAGCTCTCTGGCACTACTCACATGCTGTCTCGAGAGGATGCCGATACTCCTCTACTGCGAAAACACAACATCGTCATCAGATCTTCGCAGCCAGCCGGCTTGTTCATGGCCAAGATCGACATGACTGTTGACACGGAGAAGCTCCAAATCAAAGAGCTTACTGTGCCTCGTCTTGACCCTGCTGCCGCAGCCGAGCTCGGACCCTTCATCGAGAAGATCATCAATGACGACTCCAACGTACACATGAGGCGCAACGTGAGCATCATGACCTGGGCAATGGCCGAGTGGTACCGCATCGCCGTGGAACGCGCCCATGTCTGGCACCTTCTGGACAGCGAGCTCGGAGACAAGGACAAGTTGATACAGAGTGTCGCCAAGATCAGAACCAGGCGGAAGAAGCGCAGGAGAAAGGATGATGACGACACACAGAGTCATGAGACCGACGGCATCAGTGGAGACAAGGACCGAACTGAGAACCAGTCACGCTCAGTCCTGCTCCCTCACTTTGGGCGTACGACGTACGAAATACCCATCCCTGACGCAGTTGACGAGGCAATCTCGTGCTTGAGAATTCACTGGAGGATCGAATTTGACTGGACCGGCGAGGCGCGAAGCAAAGTCGGCTTGATGATTGGTATGCCTGGTCGTTGTGAGTTTCCCTAGTAGCTGTTTCGACATCGCACCATACTAACACGTCATAGGGCGTCAAGGAGACGACCGCGGGTCGCTGGCAGCGGCCTCCAAGGTTTTTGAAAGACTTGTTCAGGGTAGCGAAGGCCCCATGACGGCTGTGCGGACTGTGGTGGCGCTATTGGCTGGAGACGTGTCGTCCTAAGTTGAAATACCATGGGTTTAATGTTGGCTTATGCTCTATGTATATTTTCCTGATCGGCTCGATTGCATTATCACTGCGCCGTTGGTACAAATACAGAAGTACGTCTGCGTGCGTGCAATGAAGATGGATCATTGCCCTCCGTTGGGATAACCACTTGCCCCATTACCCTGCCCCCAGTAACCACCTTGTCCACCATTGTTTTCGCCATACCGTCCGTTTGCTTCATTAAAGCGGTTACCATTCTGATGGCCGTCGGCGTACCCATAGTAGGAAGCCGGCGTTCCGCCCTGCCCACCCATCCTTACACCAGGCCAGTTCCCACCGTATTCTCGCGGTCCATTCACCGCAGCCCCGTCATTTGCGTTAGGCCATGCACCGCCCACGGGACCCATGCCGCCGGGAAGGTCATTGTACGTCGGGCCCTGTGTGTGTCCGCGACGAAGCGCGTTCGAATGCCAGTAGGCAGGCCCGTTGCGGTCTCTGCCATTGGCCGCACGTGAGTTCATGTAGTCAATGGCGAGACCGGGTGTCCAGTTTCCGTTCGCCTCGGGGAAGGTGGTGTTCGAAGCGCGATTGGGAGGGGCGTTGTTGACGCCCCAGCGGTTGTCGTACCAAGACCCATATGGCATCGAGCCGGCGGCGGGATTTGGGCGAGGGCCGAAGTTGGGACGCGCGTGGTTGAAGTCGGGGTTGGAGTTTGGGGTGCGAGTGCCTGAGTTGGGACCGTGGGCTGTGTAGGAGGTCTCGGTGGACGCGGATGGGCTGTATGGTCTGTCGACGGGGACAAGATGGCCGTTGAGATTGGGAGGGTTGGCGTTTTCGTTGACGCTTCCGTCGGGGGAGTTTGACATTTTGAGTGACTGGATGCCTAGTTTGCCACGTTGATGATGTTTGCTGTGCTGTGTGACTTGAGCAGATCGTTGAGGCGAGTTCCCGGCGGAGTGGTCTTATACTACCCTCAGGAAGGAGAAAATAAGAGCCTGGCTCAAGCTGAGTGTGGTGGTAGTTGAGTGAATCGAATATCGGAAGTGGCGATGGTGAGGTTGGACGAAGACATGTGGCCGAGATTCACTGTGTTACTCGACGGTGATGCTCGTGTCCTTGGGCGAGGATTTGAGTGACGTGAGTATCAGGGCCTTAAGGAGAAGCTGGCACTCGCGTACTACTGAGAAAACAGTTTTGATCGATTTGATACACTCAATAATCCGGACCTGGACCCAACTTCACCATACATAACATCCTCGAGGCTGTTGCAGCTCATGAAATGCGCTGGGATGCGCCCCCTTCGCAACTCCATTCCAGATGTTCGCTTGTTACTGACAATACAGGAAGCTCCAGTAGTCAACTCTTGTCGCCGAAGATCACCAAAGAATGATCCTTCCTAGGTACTTATCTCCTCTCAGAAGCCCAGTGAGCGCAAACAACAGTACAAAGTCGCCACCATACGGTCTCGTGAGCCCGAAGACACCGTACATCAGGAAATGTCCCCAGCAGAGTCCCAAGGCTAGGGATGTAAGCATCCAGCTCTCGTCTGCTCCGCGGACGTCAAGCCATCCCCTCTTGTTGGCCACCCTAGTTATGCAGTCTATTCCGAGAAACAAACCCAGAACTACCCGTTCGAACCAGATGCCCAACGCGCCATGATCATACGAAGGAGGCGGCCTGCCGAACGGGGCGAATTCCACGTGCAGTTGGCACCGCTGACACCAGGACAAGAGGAGAGAGAGATGGGCCTTTGCGACCCGCAAGCCGTTTCGGACATTCTCAAACCAGTCTGTTGGCGTTATTGTGACCTTGGAAGGCGTATCTTGCCACCCGACAAAGAAGCTGTCTGTTGTTCTCGCGTTAAGAACTGTTCTTCGGCGGTCGTAGGAAACGGGAAACTTGCCTTCGATGACCCAGAAAGTGGACGCGTCTTTGCTGGCGAGGCGCGCACACTGGGCTCCGTGGGCGAGTATGCTGCCTGGCTCCTCCGTGTGCGCCATCCTCACAGCTTCGTAGGTCTGGTAATCCGTGGCCATGTAGCAGCCCTTCTGCGGGTTGAACAGACGGAAACGCGCTTCCTTGGCGTCGTCCCAGTCGATTCTCCACGTCGTCGCATCAGATGGCTTATCGTGGAGCTTGACGGAGAAGGAAACATCCATGCCGCCGGCATCAAATGTCGTGAGGTTCTCGGCGGTGCCGAGGTATCGCCGATCGACGTTGTTCTTGAGATACACAAACCTGTCCGATCGAGGCTCTACGGTGGCTGCCTGTTTGAGAAACCAGGTGTACCGCATGTCGAAAGGGTCACTGAAGAAGAGGTTTGCACTGTTTGCGTCGAATGTGATGTTCTTCTGGGCCAGCAGTTCCTCACTGGGAGGCGTGTCGCCCCAGAGGAAACCAGCCTCGGGAATGTACAAAGTGAGAGGTTTCTGTCTGCGTACCGCGCGTCGACTGAAGTCAAGTCCGTACTGGGTGGCACCCGAGGGGTCGGCAATGTTCGGCTCCCGATGACTGAGAATGCGCCGCAGGGGGCCATCCGCATGGTGCAGGTTGTAGTTTCCTCCCGCTGCCACCTCAGAGGTGGGGAAGAGCGATGCGTATACGAAGATGAGGACCAGTGGCGGTAACATCACAGCTCGTAGGAGGGCCAATATGATACGCGATTCGATCTGAATCCAGAAAGACAGCGGTGGTCGTGGCCCGAGAGACGACGCACGTGGGATCTTAGAGACGAAGGAGGTGATGGAGCGGCCCACGACGACAGCATAGCAGAGAACCCAGTCCATGGTATTGCAACCCAGACACCCAGCGAGGATGACAATGAGGTGATCAGCAAAGTGGCTTGTGCCTTGAGACGTGACGGCGTAGAGAAGCAGACATCTAGCCATAGCCGTCGATGCGGCGAGAGAGGAGGGGCCTTGCCGGGTAGTGTATCCACATCGCTGGATCAGAGAGTCAATGTAGAACACGAGGAGTGCTCCCCAACCTTGCCGAGGCAGCTTGAGATGTGTGGGATCCTGGAAGCCCCGCGAGAACATCACGTGCACCAGGACGTGGCGGGAAGCGTAGCTGATGAGATGGAGAACCCCAGCTGGAAATAGGGGGTCGAGGAAGTACGATAGCGGTGGGAACAGCTCAATGCCTAGCTGCCCGCGCTTCAAGTAGGTAGAGAGAACGCGGTGCGTCGCCTGAGCTTGCCAGTCAATGGAGGTGCGGGAGACATGGAGGCCGTAAACGATGAGCGGGACGAGGATGGTGAGGTTGCAGATGCGAAGGGAGGGAAAGCGTTGCGCGAAATGGCGCATACGGGGTTTCTGGAAAGTCGTGGGTTGCTTAGCCATGGCGTCGATGAACATGAATGAACAAGGAGTTCGATTCTTGAAAGATACGGAGTAGGGAAAAAAAGGGAGAACTCTGCACCTTTCTCTTTATCTTCAGAACATTGTGGGCTCGGGGCCACTCCTCGAGGTTTTACTTATGCACCAGGTGACGCTACGTTAAGGAAGAGAACATGCAAAGAGCCGTTGTCCTTGCACGATCGGCAACCTCGGTGTGTTGTCGTGGTTCCTCGTCTTGCGATGTTAGGCTTCAGAACGTAACGCGACGGCGGCAAAGAACATGATTCTGAGTGACGGGAGCAACCATTGCATGGATGCAAATGACCACAGGTCACAAGCCAATGAGTGCTGGAAAGCAGAGGCAGTGGCGGGCAAGGTAGATCAAAATGGTCTCTATGGCTCAGAGTTGTGATCTTCTATGCCAGATATCCGAGATTGTTGAAGTATCATTTTATACGCACATATCCCAGTTCTTCTCACGCCCTAGCTCTTGATATTCGCCGATCGGCTCTCTGAAGTTGTGAGATGCTCTTTACCTTATGCCGTTGAGACGGCAAGGAGGCATGGCTTGAGAGTTTCAAGATAGGCACAGGTGAGAAACAAAGTGATTGACTGGATAGGAAGTTTGACACGTTCTGGACGGACGATACTCGATCTAACGCAAATGCCCTCTTAGAGAAACCACCTGTAGTTGGGGCTTCTGGGACCATCTCCTAGCTTCGACGTGGGAACATCGCTCGCCGTTAAATTAACGCCTTGAGCCTGGTTCCTCCGCTTGTTATCCCACATCATGAAGCCGCCCAGGGCAAGCGCGCAGATGATGCCAGTCCCTCCAAATGCCGCAGTCGTGATCAGAGCCGGGGCGTACTTGGGAGCATCGGGCTTTCGGAAGATGTTGCTGCTAACGAGGCCCATGAGGTTTGCCAACGGGACGCCGATGGACGTCAAAAGGACGCCTGCATCTTGTATCAGCACGACATTGACTCGGTGAGCGGGGCAAAGACATACGCTGGTTCTCATTCACGACGTTGTTGTTGTACCAGGTCGAGAGTAACACGCTGGGAGCCGAGGTGCCCCACGTCATCATGAAGCACGCGTAGTACGCCAGCCGGAGTTCTTGTTCGACGTCGTCAATGGCAGCATATATGATGAAGCCGATGAATGTGAGCGCAAAACCCAGAGCAATGAAGGGGAAGCGCAGTCGGCGCCAGTCAGAGAGGAAAGCGAGGACAAGCAGCATGACTGCGCCCGTCACGTTGGGTGCCACGGTGTAGAGGTTCGTCTTTATGGTGCTGTAGCCGAGACGTTGGATGATTTGTGGCATGAACAGAGACACGCTCTGGAGGGGAACACCAAGACAGATCTCGATGGCAAGAAAGCCGAACTGTGTTGCAACTGTCAGACAAGCTGGCCCAGGTGGCAAACGTCTAGCGGGTTGGACAAACTCACAGTAACTGGGTGCTTGAAGACTTTCGCACTCTCGCGGATGCTCATCTTCTCTCCGACCACAGATGAGCTATCGACACGGATGCGGTGATGGGCCAGGGCCTTCTCGTCGGGCGACAGGAACTTGGCCTCAGCCGCGCTGCGGGGGAGATACCAGAAAGCAAAGATGGAGAAGAGAATGGTGCCGGAGGCTTCGATGATGAACAGCCATCTCCATGGATACAGCTTGGTGTTTGTGATGTGAAATACGCCAAAAGCAAGAAGTCCCGAGAAGGCGTTGGCCTAGGTCGTATCAGCCAGGAAAGTCGACGAGACTCTAGATGCAGCCGTGTTTACTCACAATATTGGAAGCAGCGTAAAACACAGCCAGGCGACGCGCCAACTCACCGCGACGGTAGAACGTCGTCAGGTAGTAGATGACCAGCGGGAAGAAAGCCGACTCCGCCATGCCCAAGAACCATCGCAGCGCGAACACACCACTGAAGTTCTGCGCAGCGGCCATGAGCATCGTCATGCTGCCAAAGGTGAACATGAGAATCGGGAGGACGACGGCAGGTCCGAACTTCTTGCCGATAAGAGCCACAAGCGGCGCGGCGGCGACGAAGGGAACGAAGAAGATGCTGACAATGAGGTTGTACTGGCCATCTTTGAAGCCCAGGTCGGTGCTCATGCCATCGGTTTCGGCGTTCCCGATATTGCCCTTATCGAGGGCATTGAACAGGTCTGATGTGATACGAGGACTGTCAGCAAGCTGGGCGGGGTTGCTAGATGACTTGGAGCCATACACATGATGGCCAGCACTGGCATCAACCGGAAGTCCAGTTTGCGGCAAAGCTTGCGCTCCGCTGACTTGTCGATGACGTGCACGTCATCGCCGTACGCGTCGCTCTTAGCATCGTGGCCGTCTGTGGAACCTTCGCGGATCGAGCCTTCCGGATCGGCCGCCGGGCTGATTTTGTTGTCGATGGCTTCGCCCATGTCGAGTATCCAGCTGCTGGGACGCAGATTATGGTCGAAAGGAAACGATGGGTTTCGAAAATTCGACCTTCTGCTATGGAGGAGGAGAAAGCGGTTTGAGTAGATGGAGCAGGGCACCAAGAAGATAGACGTCACATCAAGTACCTGTCTCGGCTGCTTGACTACCGCAGCTTATCATTCTCATGCCAGCTTCAGCTCACGGCGTATCTTATCATGTTGGGAAGGCACCTCGGCCAGGTGTCTGGTCTCTGGCGGTTGGTTCAAGCTTGGAGTCAAGCTATCCGGCGTCTATCTGTAGGGTCCTACGCAAGTGAGCCATCTAAGGCCAGTCAGAGATAAGAATGATAGTAACTAGCAGTGGACCAACACTCTGGTCTCCTTCCAGGGTATCTTCATCCCGTGTCTTGGATGCTTAGGTCGATCTGCGGCCGAAGCTCTATTCTCGGACACAAGTTTCCTCCTCGGCCAGTCTGCCGTCTGCTCAGCGCCGATCACATGTGCAATGAGGGCGGTATTTCATCTTGAATGGCTATTCGGTTTGGGGAACAGCAGCCAGACTCATTCAGCCACAAGTCATCCACCAGTTATATAAAGATACTCTCATAGCTCAGCATTAGCGAACTTCAACTGCGTGACTTGCACCCACACTTCACAGCTCTCTAGCCCCCGAACAGTTTCCCCCCAAACGTTAAGCTTCCTCGTGGAGGAGGAGAGTACCCATTGAACTTGTTATCAGTTAGACCCGGCATTTACCACCGGTGGGGGAGCTGAGGAGGCCCATTTCGTGGGGGTCACAACATGAGGCGAGACGCCATCACACGTTGCTGTTGGTTCAGCGTCGCACCGTGAGACCCACCTATACGGGGATCCGAGAATTGATAAGAGCGAGGACGGATACATACGTAGTACGGAGTATGAAGCAGTCGGGCTATCGTGCAACTCAAGTGCGGGGAACCGAGATGATAGGACGATTCCACCTCAACTCCCCGCGGGAACTGTTTGGGTTCCGAGAACGGAGGCTTTGTTGCCGAGTATGCGAGAGAGGAGAATAGACTTCATTGTCAAGCAAGCCGTCGACTATTTCTCTTTGAGACACTACTTACTTCTGGCATTCGAGTGACGAGTTCGAACAGTATTCTTCTGCAGCTAGCTCGAACATCACCATCCCAGACAACCTGCACAACACACATCGTCGCAGCAACCTTCACACCACCTTGTCTTCAATACCACACAATGTCATCTTCAAAGACCCCTGTCCTTACCGATAAGGCCCCTAAGCCGCTCCCCGGCATCTACAGCCAGGCCATCATCGCCAATGGCTTGGTCTTCTGCTCCGGCGCCGTCCCCATGGACCCTGTCAGCATGAAGATTATCGATGGTGACATTCAGGCTCACACCGTAAGCTGACTTCAGCCGCTTCGGCTCTCCCGCCTGACTGGCGCTAACAGGACCGCAGCACCAATGCATCAAGAACCTGGCGGCTATTCTGGAGGGAGCCGGCACCACCATTGACAAGGTCGTCAAAGTCAACGTCTTCCTTGCCAACATGGACGACTTTGCGGCCATGAACGAGATCTACTGCCAATACTGGGGCGACATTAAGCCCTCAAGAACGTGAGTGCTATGCTCCCTTGCATCTAAGAGGGCGTCCCTAACACAATGCGATAGGTGCGTCGCCGTCAAGACTCTGCCGCTCAACGTAGACGTCGAGATTGAGTGTATAGCTGTTCTGTAAGCTTTTTCAGGGTCCGTAGAAAGCTCTTAGAAATCAAATCTAATTCAAAATCATGAAGCGACAAGCCCACAGCATCCAAGCCCAAAGCCCAATTGTAATGATTCATCTCGGCTGTGAGCAACACAAAATGTGGAAGCACATGGTTGTTTCTATTAAGTTGCCTGAAATGATCACCTTCTAAAGCTGTTTTTCTCCTCCCATCTAATCAGCATGTGGCCCGTACGGCGTTCAACTCCTGACAACCAATCGAGATGATCCTCCTTCGCGACACCGTGAATTCCCACTTACTTTGGAGCTACTCAGAGCAATTCCACGATCTTGTCAACAAACAGTGTGATTGCTCTTCTTCCATCCTCCAAAGCTTCATCCATCGCAATAAACGGATGCGGCTGGCCCTTCATGACGTGCAAATCAACAGCAACGCCAGCATCCGAAAGCTTCTTACCAAGCGCCTCTCCTTCGCTCCGCAACACGTCCAACTCGCCCACGACGATGACGGCCGGAGGCAGCAGACTCCAGTCACCCTTCCAAAGGAAAGGGCTCGCTTCCGGATGCGCCCAGTCTTCCCTCTTTGGGAGGTAGTGGTAGCGGTACCACATCATCTTCTCCGCCGGTAGAGCGGGGGTGAACTCGTTTTCTTTCCATGACGCGTGCGCGGGATCTGACGACTCGACGACCGCGGTATTATCAGCGACGGGAACGGAGAGAAGCTGCAGTTTGATGGGTGGGATATCAGAGCAAGTGGTCGCTCTCTGGCAAAGGACCGAGGTGAGGTTTCCACCGGCTGATGAACCGCTGAGGGCGATTCGCGAGGTATCCAGACCGAGCTCGTCGGCTCCGGTTGAGATGGCCCAGAGGAGGGATTCCCAGCAGTCGTCTATTGCTGCAGGGAAAGGGTCTTCAGGCGCAAGTCTACCGAAGAATTAGAACTGCAGAGAACTTTCAGATTTCCAGCTCAACTCACCTGTAGTCGACGCAAATCGTTACGCACTTGGCGCGGTTGCTCAGATGCGTGGCAATGACATTCTCGGTGTCGATGTTGCCCAGCACCCACCCACCTCCGTGAAACCAGATGCAGAGAGGCCAGCCGCTCTCGGGTTTGTCGCCGATGGGTGTGAAGGCACGAACCAGAATGTCCGGCCCAGACGTCTCCCTTCTGGGGATGTGGAAGTCCCGTGCGCTGGCAACCGGTAGCTTGGGTTCCGCGCCGGGGATCAGTGTGCCGCTGGCTCGCGAAACCGAGATTGGCTGATGGTGAACAACTTGCTTGTCGATGACATGCTTGTTGTAGAAGTCCTTGTACTCCGGGTTGATGCGGTCAGTAACCGATGGATGCAGTGGGTATGGTGGCTCCGGCATGGTTGCTTCTGAGGGGGGGTGTGGTTAAGATATGATAGTATCTGGTGCGTCGGACTACGTGGTTGAGAAGGCTTCGTCTCCTCTATTGTGTTTTATACCAGTTGATACTTGCGATGGCTTCACGATCGACGTCTCCAAGTGCGCGAGAAGGCCGTGTTTCACTTACCAGTCCAAGGGCCCTGAATCAACGATAACGTTTTCCGGTCGTAACCTTGACCCCCACCTATTCTAATCGTCTGATGAACCCACCGATGCATTATCGTAGCGGAGACGAGACGTTCATGACGGGATGCTATCTCATTACGTCATGTCTCAACTACGGCTCGGAACTCTCATCCACTTTGCGAGCTGCATTTTTCCTGAGAAATCTCACCGGCGATCGAATGGATGCTACTGTATGGGAAATACCCAAATATCGGGAGTTGACTTACGTGTTATTCGACAGTCATACAAGAAGAAGCGACGACCACGATGCCGACAAAGGAGATGCATAACGGGATTGAAATCGGTGGCATCGATTCAAATTGACTGGCTGTTGTCTTACTGGTGAGCTTTGACGACGTCGGCGACGTACGCAAGCGGTATTAAGCAAGCTACACGTTTCCATGAAGTTCCGCTAGCTTATTTCAGCAAAAATAGCTAACATGGAGGCGTATTAAACTTCCGGAATATCGCAACATGATCGTCGTGAGACTAGAATTTCCAATGCTGCAACAAAAGTTCGATGGCCTCTTTGTCGTTTTCGGTCCGCACAACAACAATGAGCTTAAATATCGTTTTCAAGGACATAGTTTTCCAACGGCAGTTGAAGAGCATTGTTACGAATGTTTTCTTGAAAGATTCGTTAAATACGCCTATTACAGCGGCGAAAAGGCTCAGGCTGTCAAAGAATGAGGGCTTGCTGTTCAATTGCAGGAAAGTCTATCAGACTAGATGAATGTAACAGACTCGGTGTATTCTTCAAATCAAAGGGAGCGAATTGTTGCAGAATCTGCGCCCTCTATTGCGCCCTGCTTGGCGTCAAAGTCTCACCTGCGCCGCTTTGAATGCCGTCGGATCACTCAGCCTTACGAGCTGATGAGCATAATCACATGGAGAAAATGTCCGAGATTCAAAGAGGCGTCAAACGCTTTGCGTATCGCAACGTCGTGTTACTGGTGTAGTTTTGATAGTCTCGGTCGAATATGCAGACTACACATGAGTTTCTTGCTGAACGACAGCCCAAGTGAGCCTCGCCTCTGACATGGAGACCAGCAATTGAACGCTGCCTCTTCTGGTGGCTGGGCAATGCACCAGTCGTGTTACCCTGGCTTCATTAGTCAGAGTAAGACGACCCCTTCGACTCTTCAG
The DNA here is from genome assembly GCA_004366825.1 of Colletotrichum spinosum. Lineage (NCBI taxonomy): Eukaryota > Fungi > Ascomycota > Sordariomycetes > Glomerellales > Glomerellaceae > Colletotrichum > Colletotrichum spinosum. Next base: position 30,014 of record QAPG01000089.1, on the reverse strand, counting down.
CCTCCGCGGTACAGCCAGCCACGAACCGCCAGTGCTTGAATAACGAGAATCAGCGAGTAACAACAGCGGAATTGGAAATATCACATGCGAATTGACCCTTTCGTTGTCTCAAAAGGTCAAGAACCCACAGCGGGAGAGGAGGGTAAACGCCTTTCCGACGCCTCGCCTGTCTCCGGGAACACATGATTTGCAAGCCCAGAACAGGCATGTATGCAAGTAAGCTGACAACACGTAACACGACGCGGCAGTAGGCTACACTGGATCCAGAAATGACACGGTAACACCCAGACTGCCACCGAAAATGATTCGCTGGAGTGCGGTGGTGGCTTGCTCGGGAGGCCTGACTTGAACCTTCGTAAATCGGGCTGAGTTAATGCAGCCCGTCCGAGAACTAATCATCATCTTACTGTACGTCAACCCCTCACGAATATGCAAGTAATTCGGTTTGCGGTAAATGATATAATTGCCTGATCGTCTCATCTCCATGGCCGGAATACTGTCATTCACATAGGTGGCCAGTATTACACGCAGCTGACCAAATCCGCTGCAATCATGGCTTCTCCAATCATCGAAGGAGCGCTCGCCGCCTCCAGACGGTCCTTCACCAACTTGAAGAACTTGATCGTCGCCCTGTTCGAAGCTCTTGTGCCGGTGTTCAAAGCACTCTATATCGGGTTCTGGAAGATTGTCAACCTCTTCATCGAATGGCACAAGCTTCCCGGCTACATCAGCGCCTTCAACCTTCTCGCCCTCCGCTATGAGCTTCGCGACAACAACCTTCACGATACTTATCCTGCCCCGGAATTCCAGGGTACCAAGAAGGAATGTCCCATGCAAGATACCAAGTTCATTGCCTCTAGACACTCCGATGGCCTGTACAATGACTTGAAGCAGCCCAGGATGGGATGCGTCGGCATGAGATTCGGTCGCAACGTTCCCAGAGCCGACGCGAAGCAGCCTTCCCCTGAAGAACTTCTTACCCCCAACCCGAGAGTCATCTCGGAGAGAATCCTCGCGAGACCGGAGGGTCAGTTCCAGCCTGCCACCATTGTCAACCTCCTGGCGGCGGCCTGGATCCAGTTCCAGGTTCACGAGTGGGCACAGCACTTCCTCGACAACAAGAAGGAAGCTCATATCAACGTCCCCATTGGCAAGGGTGACAGGTGGCCTAGCAAGAAGATGGAAATCCCCCGCACCAAGCAGGCTCCCGTGCTCGACAAGACAGACCTCGAGTCGCCTGGCTACGAGAACCAGTGCACTCACTGGTGGGACGCTTCCCAGATCTACGGCTCTACCGAGGAGGAGACGCTGGCTCTGCGCGCGAGCTGTGAAGACAATGCGCCTGGTCAGCTAAAGGTCACTAGCAGCGGAGGCGAAGAGTTTCTTCCTCGAGGAACTGACGGCATTCCTTTGACCGGCTTCCGTCAGAACTGGTGGATTGGACTGGAGATCCTGCACACTCTGTTCGCCCTGGAACATAACGCCATCGCCAAGCAGCTTCACATCTCCAACCCCACGTGGTCGAGCGATCAAATCTTCGACACGGCCAGGCTCATCAACGCCGCTCTCATGGCCAAGATCCACACCGTCGAGTGGACGCCGGCCATCCTGCAGCACCCGGCTCTGCAAATCGGCATGAGCGCCAACTGGTGGGGTTTACTGGGCGACAAGGTAAGCTGAGCCTCTTCACACTCGAGCAGTAAGATGCTGAACACATGGCACGTGTAGCTATGGCACGTCTTTGGACGCATCGGCGACAACAAGTCCGAAGTCCTCTCTGGCATCCCCGGGTCCGACGTCAACCACGATGGCGTACCCTACAGCCTCACGGAGGAATTCGTCTCCGTCTATCGCCTGCACCCCCTCATCCCGGACAACATCGCCTTCTTCAACGTCAAGAACGGTAAGCACGAGTCCACCCTCCCGATGAAGGACGTCGTCTTCGAGTCCGCTCGCAAACCCTTTGACGCCAAAACCGACTCCGACTCCGGCTCGGACTCCGGCCTGGGCCTCAACTTCGCCGACGTCTTCTACTCCTTTGGCGTCAACTACCCAGGCGCCATCCGCGCGCGCAACATGCCCAACTTCCTGCGCGACCTCGTCATCCCCGGCGACGAGACCTTCCCCGAGGGCCGCCGCCTGGACCTCGGCACCATCGACATCCTGCGCGACCGCGAGCGCGGCGTGCCGCGCTACAACGCCTTCCGCCGCCTCTTCCACATGCCCGCCGTCAAGACCTTTACGGAACTCACCGGCGGCGACGCGGAGCTGGCCGCGGACCTTGAGGACGTCTACGGCGGCGACGTCGAGGCCGTGGACCTGCTCGTGGGCTCGCTGAGCGAACCGCTGCCCGAGGGTTTCGGTTTCAGCGACACGGCGTTCCGCGTCTTCATCCTCATGGCCAGCCGCCGCATCAAGTCGGACCGCTTCCTCGCCGGCGACGGCTGGTGTCCCGAGGTCTACACCCGCGAGGGCATGGAGTGGGTGCAGAGGAACACGATGAAGGACGTGCTGTGCAGGCACTTCCCCGAGCTAGCGGCGCCTCTGCATGACGTCAAAAATGTGAGTCCCAGTTCTTTTGCGTGTCGCGGTGGTCGTGTTTTCCTCAGCTAATTGATGGGTGTCTAGGCTTTCGCGCCCTGGTCAAAGGTTGGTGAGACTGAGAACTACATGGGCGTGGAGACGAACGACCCCGAGACTTTGCGCCAACAGAGCGTTTCGAGCAAGGATGAATGACTGGGTCTGTACGTAGGGTTACTGTGTTCTTCAATCAGTGCAAAGGATCAAGAATGACTCGGGATCATAGTCCCGAGGATATAGCGTCATGGTTGTAGCACCAGTATGCGCCGAGATTCCGAGTAGACTACAAATAATTCGTGCTATGTACAAGTAGGCTTATCCGTTACTTGGACCAAAAAGACCTGCCTGGTTTCATCTTCTGGGTCTACTTCGTTTCTGATATAAGTATCGGCAGTCTCAGGGGACGCCAATTCATGATTACAATCCCCGCAAATGCTGCGCCAAATCAGCAGATCAATGGACAAGTCCGGGGTCCGGGGACGATGTCGAAGCCGTAGACCGTTCAGCTGCATTGACTTAATTTAGGGAGGTCAGTTCATCCCAACTTGGGACCAGCGCAGCCCTGCTTGGCCGGAATACATGACTCGCCTCTGGTGGCAGACAAGCTGTGGCCTGAGTATTCCTCAAGGAGAGATAACCGAAAGCCTGGCAGGGCGTGTGAGCTCTGTCAGTTCACCTATGTCAGATGATACCTCATTCAATTCAATCTCGTGGAGTCGCCATTGATCGACAGAGTCTATTTCAATTTCTCCAAGACCATAATTCCCAAAGCGTATCCGTCCTTCTTGACGCCTCAAACACCAAAAGCAGCCATGGTTTCGTTCACAACGATTATCACCGCCATGTGAGCAGTCTAATAACCCTCCGATGTGCCAGACAGCTCATAGATCTCAGTGCGTTTGTTTCGACAACGGCATCGGCACAGGAGGTCTTTGTGAAGAGATGTTACTGTTCCCAAGAGGATCTCTCCCCCAACGCGAAACCCATTGACGAGCGTGTCAATGTCGATTGGACCACCCAGGCGTGTGCCGATCAAGGGTATATGAGTGAGTTGCAGTCACCTTCCCTGACGGCTTGAGGCACTGAGCTGACGTTCGTCACAGATGATACTGCGGTAAGACCTTCGAAGGAGGAGAATCAAAAGGGCTATGCGTTCAGTTACTCATTGCGTGTAGTGCATCGTTGCCGCCGACGCGAGGAGGGAGTACGACTTCATGCAGGACTGCTTGAAGCTCCCTGGCCTGGCAACTACGGGATGCATCCTTTAGCCATAAGGAAGACGCGCTTGGGTCGATGCCAGCAATGGGATTCAGCTTTATGGTTCGGGTGTTCAAGAAGCGGTAGTTGTTCGTACAAGATATCCTCGTCCAGCCGTAGTAATGAAGGGAAACGTTATGAGTCGCATTCCGGTCTTACAGTGTGGCGCTCAAGTATTATCAGCTCTCCAGCCTCTGTTGCCATTTCGTGTACGAATCATGCCCGCGGGGCCAGTCGAATGCAACCGTCGCACGTCAATTGAAAGTGGTATACCAGAGCTATGCCCGCCGAAACGCCATGTCCATCGCAGTGTCGCGTCGGCTTCCGCGTCGGTCCACCATCATACCCTCGCCGCCGCACTGTTCCATCCCTTAATCCACGTCGACGCCGCGCTTCCTCAGGTCGGCCTTGGCCTCCTCAATCTCTGCGATGAGCTCCTTGTGCGCTTCGGGCACGTCGTTGAAGGTCATGACATTGTATCCGAGTCGAGCGAGGAGGTAGGCGCCAAACGACACGAGAACCCAGAAGGGAAGCTGTATGCTGGTGGTTAGCGAGGTGCTCGCGGTCGCGGTCGCGGTCGGAGGGACGGCTCTCGAAGAGTGGGATTCGACATACGACGGGGACAACCTGCTCCTGGATCTTGGCGGGGATAGGTACGAGCTGGAGGAAGAGGGCGAGGTAGACCTGCGTTGGCATCAATTAGCTGGGCGTCTTTGGTAATCGTGGAAGCCAGGGAGGAGGGGTCGTACCGAGCTCACGAGGAGCGCGAGGGAGATTTGCTGCTGGGCGCGGGTCATCTTTGTGTCGAACGTAAGGCCTACTAGACAAGAATATCGGAAAAGGTGTTGGTGGCGAAGAGAAGGCGTGGCTGAAAGGAGTGACTGGGGGCTGAAGTCGTCGCGATGCTGAATCTCGGCCAACTTGGTGACAGATCTGGAAAAGGAGTCGCGAAGCTGTCCAGAAATCTTGGTGGAGCTTGAATGACTAAGCAAATAAGGGAGACCCGACCCTTAACTGGGCTCACAACTGCCCCACTATTTCCTTTCATGGCCGCTCCCACTCGGCACTCATCAGTGGGAGACAAAATGGCATTTGAGGGCCCTACTACTTTATCTCATGACCTCTCTCAGTTTGCTCTCATCAATGAGTGAGAAATGAGGTTTGGGGAACCGGCTATTTTTTCTCATCCATCATCTCACTCCAACGCCCTCAGTGAGAGAGAAAAAGCTGGCTCACTATTTTCCTTCGTGTGTCCTCTCACTCCAACACCAGCACTGAGCAAGAAGAATCCGACCTACAGTTTTCCCCCAGCGTCTGACTCATCCCATCACAACTACCAAGAGCAAATGCAAGCTCTGATCTTATCGAGACATACAAGCACTTCTCTGATTGCGTCGTCCTACAACCAACACTTCACGTCAAACATCTCTCAGGCCAACTGCAAATCAACTTGTCTACATGAAAACCAGACACTCTGCAATCGCCAGTGTCGTGCGGGCTGATGGAAGAATCGAAAGGGTTCCCTGGACCATGTCTCAACAGCGCTTCCAAAGTCTACTTGGGACTATCGGCACCGGCCTTGCCTTGTAACTCAATGGCGTCGACAATGTAGTTTGCGCTCAAGAAAGCAGCGCCACCCGACCCGAGAACACCCAGGGTGAGCGTGTTGGCACCCGCCTTCAACGCGCTGGCTGGCACATCCCACGTGTAAACCTCGCCGAACCCGCGGTAGGCACCTCGTGTCACGCCGCGGGAGTTGATCAGTTTCTGCATAACCTCGTTAACATATCAGGTCACGAAACAGAAGGTGGTCTCGATCTCGTGTGAACTTACCGGAGCACCGGGATCAGGCGCCTGCCACGAGTTGATCTTCGCATCTGGGCGTCCCCCCTTGAACGACAGCGTTGTCCCGACCCTCAGTACGACACCGTCCAGCTGGTCCGCGGCGAGGTTGAAGTTGACTGTCGCGAGGCCGCCCTCCTTGGCGAAGAGCGCCATCGGGAACTCCTTGGCCTGCGACTTGCCGACCGTGTAGTCACCGCCCCAGCTCTCCATACGGCCGTCCGAGGGGTGCATGCGCTCAATCTTGTCGCCGTTCTTGAGCTCGGTCGGCTTACCGTCGAACTCGCCGATGCGCCATATCACAGACGGCTGCTTCTCCGTCGAGGCGATATCCTTGGTCACCTTGCCTCCGGCGGTGACATTGACCGTCTCCTGTCCGACGGGGAACTCATCTCGGTAGAGCTTCATCGTGTACGTACCGGGCTGCATGGGCGGCGAGGTGAACTTGCCGCCCGAGGCCTTTGTCCAGTACTGCGCGTCCGAGTTGTACCAGTGGACGACCGTTTCGAACTTGCCGTCGACACCGGTGGCGCTACCGGAGACGGTGCCGCGTCCGCTGTCGGGAACGTAGCCCTCGATGCTGAGCTTGCCGAAGAAGCTCGTGTCGAGGTCTGCGGATGGCTTGGGGCCAGATCTGTAAGGCGCATGAGATTGTGCCAACGACGGGGGGGAGAGGGAATACTGTGGACTCACGTGAAGCTCATGGCATACGGGCCCAGCAAGCCAAAGCGCCAGGGCTCAGTACGGACGTGGTTGGAGTTCATGTACCAGTAGAGCTCCTGCTCGACGTCGGTCTTGGAGTTGATGTCTCTCGTGAAAGGGCCGCCGGCAGAGTGTTCGTATGCCGTGCCGGGCATGATCATCCAGATGCCGACTTTCTGTCCAATCCGTCAGCCGCCTTCTACGGGACAAAGGGCCATCCTCGACTTACATCGCCAGTCACGCCGTGGACCTGGTCATCGATGAACCGATCCGACGTGTACCTGGGTCGAGGTAAGCATATGCGGCCTCCTTAGAGTCCAGTCGTCTTACATCTTGCACCTCGTGGTGTTGTCGGAGCATCTGAAGGTATCTTCACCCTCAAAGGCCGTGCATCCGTTGGAGTCACCGACATCGCCGTGCACACCGGTCGGCACCTTTGACATGCTAAGGCGCGCGAGCCACCGCAGCTCGCCCGGATCGACCTCGCCCGTGATGTGCGTCCCCATGTATATTGTCGGGTCGCTGGGCTTGGCCACGTAGTAGTGCGTCACTGGCGCGGACGCGGCCTTGACGGTAATCTTGATCATGCCGTCAATAGTCTCGCCCGTCACGGTCGATGTGCCCAGGCCAGAGTTGATCTGCGACTTCTTGGTGGGCTCCTGGTACTGCACGCCATTGTAGAGGAGACTGGTGACATCGCCAGTCGACCTGAACGCTGTCAGCGTCGCTGCTATCGCCAAGTAAGTGCTTCGCGACGACCTACTTGTTAACCTCAAAGACAAGATCACCATCCGTGTCAACTTTGAACGACGTGCCGGTCAACGTCAGACCAAAGTCGGCATGTGCCGTACGCCAGAGGGCTGCCAAGCCGGCCGCTACTGCAAGAAAGCGCATCTCGTCGGTCGATACAGAGGTTTTGAAACGAAACACCAGCGCCCAGATCACGACAAATGCGACTAACCATTCTTGGCGCCGCGGGAAAGGGGCGGGTGCCAGCCGCCTTACATACGCGCCTCGGCATCCCGCCCTGCTTCCTCGTCTTCAGATGATCCAAAGAAAAGTTAATCATAGCGAAGTCTGCCGTCCTCCTGGAACCACCTGGGTCGTCGAAAAGTTAGAATCAAATTGGCACATCGACGACTCCCCCGTCCCGCCCTTGCCTAGTCGTGTCCGTCGCACCCGTCGCGCTTACATTGGGTAGACGCCAGCGAGTACTCTCCTCAGCCTGCGGGAACCTTTGTCGAACACGCTCACACTGGCATCACATACGAACTGCAAGAGGAGGGTGGCCCGTGGTTCGGATTGCGATGATGCGATTCGAGCTTTAGGGTCACGCGGCTCTTTCATTTAGGTGCTACGATCACAGGGGCGCAGGGCCTTCGGCTGTTTCGGGGAACTTGAGCTTCTTTGAGTGGTGGAATTTGAACACGAGGTGGGATATTGAAGCTTATTGATGAAATGCGGAAGGTCGTTGCCAGTTCGTTGAAGACTTCAAGGATGTTGCTGGCCTTTGGAGGTGAGTGTCCTAGCGCTGTGGTAAGTGACTGCGCTCTCCAGGCTTCAGCATAACAAATACGTTTCAGAATCAGTGATTGAAGACGGACTTGACGGTGTTGCATACTAAATTGGGACAAGAAAGAGTGGCTTGGACCATTGCTTAGGATCGTGTAAAGGGTGAACCAGGCATCAAGTTTGTTGTCTGGACGACCTCGTCTTGCTGCGACACAACCATTGCCGCGGGACTGTTGTCGGCCCGAGGCTTAAGGCCCAGAAAAGTTCGATTCTTTCCAGCGCTATTGGTCATTGGCCTAGCAGTCCAGTTATTGGGACGACGTACTCGCAGTATGACTGTCTTGACGTGTTCTAGACCACGAGCTTTTAATGCTAAGAACAAATTGTTGGATAAAGTGCCGAGAGTTGCCTACATTGACATTTTCTTGACTTCCCTGCGTCACGTGTTGAGCGAGTCAGGCGGTCAACATGTCCACTCTCCGCACCATCCAGAAATACAAGTAATACAACGTTAACGAGACTACATCTCACCCGACCATTGGGTCCTTAGTTCACCTGACCTGACCATTGCTACTGACCTGACCTGACCATTGATGTGGGGCCTTATTAGTGGGGGTTTAAGTGGGTAATACTAACCCTATTAAGTGGGCCCGTATTAATAATCATATTCCCCGAACAACTAACCGGTAACCCTAACGCCTAACCCTAACCCTACCCCCCTAACCCGTATCTTTAAGCCAATCAGGTTCCAGGGGCCCACTTTTCATTTTAAAATAAGTGGGACCAGTGCCCCATAGCAATGGTCAGGTCAGGTCAGTACCAATGGTCAGGTCAGGTGAACTAAGGACTGCCCACTTTTCATTTTAAAATAAGTGGGACCAGTGCCCCATAGCAATGGTCAGGTCAGGTCAGTACCAATGGTCAGGTCAGGTGAACTAAGGACCCAATGGTCGGGTGAACTATACCCTCAACGTTAACTGCCTCATCTTGCGCTCGTCATGGCTCAGGCCGGAGGGAATGATCGCGGCTAAACGTGCTGCATACGAATTTGAAGTAATGCCATTACAGTGGCTACCAAGAAATGCGCTTACCCGATTACCGTCATCTGCAGAGGTGACGTCTTGCGGACCTATAGTCATAGACCTGGATTACTACTCTTCCATCATCGGGCAATCAGATAGTGAAAAGAACACTGGAGGCTTCGTTGATGCCCCGGAAACGCCACTCACCCGTCGAGGCCCGCAACTGTAAGTCAAAGTAGGTAATTGTGAGAGTGGTTCATCTTATTACGATACCGACGGCATAGCGTTCTACCGCCTTTGGCAGTCAATGAATCGCCGGCTACCAGCATGGTCGGTGAAAAAACCTGCTACACTGACTCGTGGGAAAGGTACCAGGCCCTGCTGGTAAATCGTGACATTCAGCTTTCAAAAACCGAGGATGTCGTGTAGAAGATTGACGAGAACTTTTGGACTGATGTGCCTAGCATCTGATGATTGACAGTGTGAAGTCGGTTTGATGTTCTGCTTCGTGACTGGCGCGTCAACCTCGCCATATAAGACATCGTGATACAGCTGACGGCCATTTCGCGACAACATGAGACGATCGGAAGGTCACAGCCACCCCGCCTGACAATGCTGCTGATAGACGCTGTACGAGTACTACTGGCAGATTCCAAACCTCCTCGTTCTAATCAAACGTCGTCGGACATAATATCCGCAGGCTGTAATTCAAAGCCCCATCAACTAGCCCATGTCGTGGTTATCCTGACCGCTGGCCTTCTTGAGCTTGAGTGTCGCTTGGGCAGTCTACCTGCTCGGCCCGAACATAACTTGCCATGCTCTCGCCCCGAAACATTCGTTTTGTTGAAGCCCGTTCCCCTTCTCTTCTGATCAACCTCTTGACGACACACCAAAGCACCATCGCCATCAACAGCTATGAGGTATACCAGCATCCTCGCTTTGAGTTTGATGCAGACCGCGTGAGTGCTCACCCACCGCGGCAACTGGCTTCTCCTTTTGCCAAACTCTAATCTATTTACCTTCTAACGGGACTCACGCAGACCGGCCTTTGCTGGCTTGCTTTGCGTCATGTCGAACAACTACCCGAACCCCGCTGAGAGCATCTGCAAGGAGGCGGGCGGTTCGCCGTTGCCTGGGTATGGCCCGGCGGTAACTACATACTCCAAATACCCGAATGATTCTGTGGTTTTGCTAACAAGACTTTGTGCAGTGCTGTTTCCGCGACGAAGCCAAGTCCAGAAGCTCCTATGAGGGAGGCTGCAAAGACAATGGTGGTGTCGACGTTCAGTACACGTACGCATGCTAGAGGAAGTGCACACCGGGGAGAAGTGTTGCGCTGGATTGCTAGATCACACATTAGACTAAACATAATATCTAATGCCATCTCACTACGAGGTATGATCATCCGAGAGACTTCGAAGAGGGGGCTCAGTGCGCAAATCCATACAGAGCTCCTTCGCCAGGTCATCGTATGCCCATCGTAACATCAATCATCAATCATTACTACCAGCAGTTTAAGTAATCTTATACACCAGCTTTTCGGGACTCACACCGCCCTTTTCCTGTAACTCAAAGCCCTTGGGAATATCTTCCAAACCGCCAAACTCCTTCTGCGGGTTCGGCTTGAGCTCGCCGCTCTCTAGCCACTTGGGCACCTCCTTCAGGTAATCCTCCCAGAACTTCTTGTCCCCAGATCTGTCACCCTTCAAGTTATCAAAAGAACCGTACTCCAGCGGTTTGCCGAATACGGTGTACGCGAGCGTGCTCTCGACCTTTACGTGCGACGGAGCGCCGACCTCGTCCGCCTTGCGAGGCAGGATGCACATGACGTGGCCCCCCTTGGCAGAGATGGTCTGCACGACGGCCTTGGTCGTGTCAACCTCGCTGATGCAGTCAAACGCGTACTGCAGGTTGTCGTCGGCGGCCTTGCTGACCTGCTCGACCCAGTCCGCGTCGCGGTAGTCCACCGTCACGTCGGCGCCCAGGCTCTTCAAGAGCTCGTGGTTCTTCTTGCTGCCGGTGGCGATGACGCGCAGTCCGGCCTTCTTCGCCAGCTGCACGGCGTACAACCCGACACTGCTGGTGCCGCCATTCACCAGGAGCGAGATGGGGCTCGTCGCCGGGCTGGAGGGAGACGGCAGGGCCAAGCGCTGGAAGAGGGCCTGCAGGACGGTGGCGACGGCGAGCGAGACGACGGACGCCTGGCTGTCGGTGACGTTGTCGGGCACGGGGAAAACCAGGCTGCTCTCGGTGACGAGGTACTCGGCGAAGGCACCGCGCGGAGGGTCGGGGTTGCACCCGAATACCCAGCCCGCGACGCGCTGACCGTTCTTGAGGGATGAGTCGTTGGCGTCAGCGACAGAGCCGGAAAAGTCGCAGCCGATGGTGCAGCCGGCTTCCTTGATGGATGCGGTGGACTTCCAGTCCGTCGGGTTCTGGGCTACGTAATGGACCTTTACGAGGATCTCGCCAGGACCAGGCTTCGGGACTGGGATCTGATACCTTGTTAGAATACTGCAGATATTGCTGTTGAGTCAGGTGTTCGTCGACTTGCCTCCTGGACCTTGCCGGTCTTGTCGCCCTGAGTGACGAAAGCTTTCATCGTGCTGGTCATTCTGAGGACTGTATCTGAATTATCTCACGAAAACTCCGCACAGATGTCGACGTTGACAGCGCTGAAAAAGTTGCAGAGCCGACTGTCTTTTATCCATGATATATACCTGGTGTGGGGAAATGACGTTGAAGGCAAGCTTCGATGAGACGTCAATAATCATCAGCATGTCGGCTTGGTCATGAAACGCTTACCAATCTGGAACTTTCCAAGTCACCCTCTCCATGCTACCCGTACGGCTACACATATTACACAGACGTACGTACGGACAGCACACCACTAAGTTGCAGGTGGGGATAAAGTTCTGTAGCGGACCGTCTCCACCTGGTGACGAAGGATTTTCAGGATATTGTTGAATGAACCAGATTGACGATACGTGGACGCCTTGTTCGTCGATTCTGCTGGTTAGACGAACTGCTGTATACCTATCGCGTCTATTCCCATGATCGTCATGTATCGTCAAAGTTTGCAGGTGTTGGAGAAGACGATGAATATCTCGTTAAACATCGTCAGTCACGTGGCACAGGAACAGCAAAAAGGATAGAATCAATCCAAAAAAAGTATAGCGTTCCGAAACCGAGAATCGAACTCGGGGCTATGCCTAACCTCTTGCGGTCATGAGAGGGCATCATGTTGGCCACTACACCATATCGGACTGCGTTACAAAAGGGGCTTGAGTGAGAGCTCAAGTGCTAATGGTGGAGCCGTGTAAGATCGGTCACAATCCGCTACTCCACAAAAGATACTAGGAGAAACCCAGTTTTTTCGAGAAATGTTCATACTAAGTAAGTGTTGTCACGATCTCGATGCAACGTTGGATCCCAGTCAGAATCATTGCCAATGAGCAGTCGATCAGGGGCGAGGCTCAACTTGCGCGTTGCGATCGCAATGACTTGCCGTGAGATCAACATCTGATCCCTTTGGCTCATTATTCCTCATCTTCTCTACCTACGCTCAAAATCTAGTTTAATAACCGTTCCTGCCATCTCATGTGCTGGTGATTGTATAAAGACGAATATTCCGGAATCGTCCCCACGTACCTTAGGTCAGCACCATAGGATACTGACTCAGCTCAATCGTTCAACCAACCTCGTTTCACTCGAGTTCGCCGTCGCTGAACCCTCGCCTGTCGAGGTCTCCGGAACAGTGCCGTTTTCAACTCAAGCTCTACTACGCCTTGAAGACGTGGTAGCTGGGCTCGAACCCACTTGCGTCACCGCAGTGCTCGACTCCAGAGGCGGCAGTAGTCCGCGGCGTCGGCATCCCAAGCCCGCAGGCGCTCATAGTAGACGACAATATCATTCTAAGGGATCAGAGAGTCCAGGAATCCGTGCCAAGTGATGACCTTTATCCCGCGGTTCTCCAAGTCTGTGAGGTTGATGTCGTCCGTTCTAATGACGGAGGTGTACTCGCACACCAGGATGCGGAAGGCACGACCGAAGCGCTTTTAGGTGAGGCCAGCGGTTTCAATGATCCAGGACGAGCTTCTCTCGAGAAAGAGGATTCTACTCGTGACCTTTCATAATGGGCAACCTGCGAGACGAAGGCATCGTGAGATACCACCGACAGCAGATGATAGTCAAAGCCATAATCATACCCCTAGGCCAAGCCTTATTGCTGAAAAGTGACGCCAAATCCACCATGTTGGCCAAGATTCGCAATGCTCACGATCCGGTGTCAATCGCATCGGTCTTGCGCATGGTCACCTGGGAGGTGCCGTTGGAAATACTACTCGTGAGTATGGGCTATGGCCAACTACGACAAGAGCCATATGGCGGTTTGCATGGGGTCGGTTAGTTCGACAGGGACTAAACCTCCAACGTCGGGCAAGACTTCGTCGCTCCTGTCTTTGACCGTCAGCCATCAGCGTCTTTGAGAGTTGGGCCGAACATGTCGTGTTTCTGAACCCGGAGCGCACTCCTTTTAACGGCATAGGCCGAATTTTGGTGCGAAATTGCGAGTGTACGGTCTGCGTTCCATAGAGATGCCCAACACGGATCCAAACATTCCTCTTTGTCCGTGTTCAAGAAGCGCCATGCAAGCCTAGACTGCCCTGGTGGTATTGAATCATTCAACACTAAACCTTTCTGGACTATGTAAACAAGCTGTCCTGTTGAGTCCAGAGATGGAACGAATATGACCGCTTGTATTAAGAATACCAAGGCTATTCCTCATTGCGGCGACATCCATCAAGCTGGGACAGGCTGACGGTCGAGAGTTGTCAATCATGCTGGTTATATCGTCCTGACATGTCAATCGCATTGGTGGCGGCAGGAGCTGCTGTCAGGAGTCCGGAATAGTGTTTTGTCTTCACCAACGGGCTCGTATCATCCAACAAAAGTGTTATTTGGACAAAACCGAGATTAGGATGCCAGATTCGAGTCCAAAATCTGGGGTCGAAGCTGTCTCAGCATCCCGAGCCACTCGGCAAAGGAATGCAAAACAATGCCCCAACACAAAGGCCGCCTCCGATAGGCTGTGTTTAAGTCGCACATTCCCGGTGCATGCCAGTGCGCCTATTTTTGCTTGATATATAGGGGACTTAATCCACCAGGAAAGAGATCTCTGTGTTTACTTCCCGGAGTTTTTGCCTACTTGCTTGTTTGCGCTGCCATCATGTCCTATCGAGGTCCTCAGAAGAATCCGCTCATCATCCTCTCAGACGGCTCCTGGAGCGGCCGAGAGAATGGCTCCGAGTCCAATCTCCGTCTGCTGGCCAACCTGATATGGGGCCACGATGGACTTCCAAGAGACGACGACCTCGCTCATCTGCACCCAACAGGAAAGGCCCATTACGTGAACAGCGTACCCGTGGGCACCACCTTCATGGAGTGAGTCTGCAACGGACGTGATGTTCAGACGTTACCAGCACATGTGCTAACTCTCGTCGAACCCTCAGCTACATCTTCTACGGCCCAAACATCCAAGACATTGAGCAGCAATGCGTGGACGCATACGAGTACATCGTCCGAGGATACACCCCGCAGGAAACAGAAATCTGGATGTTCGGCGCCTCACGCGGGACCTTTGTCGTCCGCTCAGTCGCGGCGATGATCAACAACTGCGGCATCGTCAAGCCACTATACCAAGCGGACGGCGAGGTCGACGAAGAGAAGACGCGCCGGCTCTGCCAGGACGTATACCGAATCTACCGAAACCCTTCTGAAGTCTGCGCGCCCCAAACCGAGCCTTCGAGACAATTTAGGAGGAACTACAGCTGGCCTCTCATCGGGGATGGAGAGGTGGCAGAAGCGCCCATCAGATTCATGGGACTTTTTGATACGGTCGGCGAGCGTGGCATTCCCGAGTTTGGTCGTGTTGGTGTCGACTGGCCCAAGTTTTACGACCAGCACGTCTCGAGCGTCGTGTCGGATGTATACCACGCGGTGTCCCTTCACGATAGGCTATTAGCCTTCCGACCCTGCTTGATCTCTCGCGATACCGAGTATGGGCCGTCGTACGGCATCACCGAGCGCTGGTTTCCCGGTACGCACCACGACATTTGCCGTCAGAGGTTCAAACCGGTCAGGGGAATCCTGCCGAAGCGACTTGAGAATCTCCTACCCGCCTGGACGTGGGCGAGCCAGACAATCAGGCCGAACGAGGTGCTGTCAGACCTCGTCCTGAAGTGGATGCTGGAGTGTGTCGGCGAACACGACCAGTCTGGCTTCGTCATTCCCAAGGGCAATCTCTACTGCGAGCTGGACAGATTGAAACAGGCCATTCTTCAGGCGGGGAACACGGGAGACGGCGACATCTACAGCAGAATGGTCCAATATGTTCCGTTCGGACGCTACGTTGACTTTGCGCTCTCGAAAGCGTTTGGCAAGTGGCAAGATAATCAGATGTATCAGCTTCTGTTCGCCTGCAGACCTCGTCGGGTACCTGCTATCAACTCTTCGGTCTACAACTACCGCTTTCCGGACCCGGACTTGGACGGGAACATTGTTCAGAAGCTAGCTCGGCTGCCTGGGAGTTCTGCGGAAGCAGTTGGGCCGGCGGATAGCCGGTATCCGTCAACAACGTACGACCAGTGGTTCCTAAGACGCGCTGGAAGATCGCCGTAGGCATGGAAAGTAAACAAGAGGCCTGGCTGGTTGGTCCTGTTCCAAGTGTGAGGATCAGACTTTTCAATTTGTGGTGCAAAATCATATCATACATGACGGCGGGCTGGCTGGCGTTGTTGGTATAAATCCGCTTCAGCAAGCAACCGCTGTATTTCTTGTTCATGATCACACATGACCACATACAGTATTCAAATAGCCTAATTACCGAGTAACCATAGTTCTTCTTGGACCAATGATAGAATACGGGATGAGATTCCATTGACCTGTCTGTTGTATGAAAAAGATCATCAAGGGGCCGAAAGTTTTCGAGGTCGGCTGGATCGCTTCTGGCATTCAGCATTACCACCCATTTGCATGACTATTCTACCTGAAAGCTTTCTATTCAGCAATCAGAGAGCCGAACTTGTCCTTCTTGGCGTCTCCACGGAGAGAGGATGCTCTTGGTCCACTCCCAAGCGTTGATCGCCACGCTCATCGTCCCGAATAAAATCATGGGTATCACGGTATTCGCAAACATGTACAGAAAACCACCAGACTGTTTGACAATGTCAAAGAGCTCCCCGCGCATGATGCTCAACGACTCGTCCTCGTTCTTCCAGGGGCCCACGAGGCGGAACTTGCAGTTGAAGTTGCTGCCCATGGCCCATGTGTAAAAGACACGGAAGCCCTTGGACCAGACATAGCTCATGCGCGGAGCCGAGCCGATGTCGAGGGCGAGTTGGTAGACGTAGCTCTCGTGGTCGACGCCGCGCTTCTCGGCCCAGGGGTCTCGGCCGCAACGAGGATGAAGCTTCCAGTCGATGTCGTAACCGGGCAGGGCGTTGCGATCAAGAGGGCGATTATCGGGGGGAGGCGTTAGGCCGGCAACGGTTGGGTACTTGGATTGGAGGAGTCGGAGGATCCAGAACTGGGTTTGCATCTCGGCGAGAGGTGGTATTGCGCCTTTTCGAGGTTAGTTGAAGTTCGTCGATTCGACGATGACTAAAACATACCAAGGTTGGGCCTCACGAAGCCAACGAAGCCTACCGAGACGTCGTTGCTGTGGTAGATGGCACGCACGTCGGCTGAGTCTGGTGTTCCGTAGCTCTCGTCGAGAAAGGGGAATCGTCGGGTATATCCCGTGGCGAAGAGTACGACGTCCGGCTTCACCACCATTTTCCTCATCTTCTCTGCCTCCGGTCTGCCATTATCGACAAAGTGCATGACGCCGTCGTCGTCCACGTATTCGGGCCAAGGAGCGACGTCAATGTATCTCCCTTTAGTATCGACGTCGAACTCCTTGATGTAAAAGAAGAATCGACGTATGCGCTCCTTCCACGAGAGAGGCTTCCGCCAAGGGGCTGAGATGTACGGCACGGCTCGCGTAGACTTGGCTGGGAAGACTGTGGACTTGTCAGCAGGCGGCGTGACTTTCTTCTGGTGAGACGAGTCTTACAGTGATCGATGTGCATTCTCTCTCGACGCATACCGCCAATGAGCTGGTCCCACCCTTCAAGCGTGCCGCCGATGAGAGAAAAGGTGACGTCGATTTGGTCGTTGTAAAAGTCCCACAGAAACTGGCTCGATTGCAGTTTCGCAGGTACGTAGGCAGTGTCGAACAAGCTGGCGATGGAACAGTCTACGGGCTTTTCTTTGCCCCCTTTCCAAATGCCAAACATTGTCGGAGACGGCGCAGTCTGCCATAGTCAGCTCTGTGTACTCGTTGCCGTCTCTGCAGTGTCGTGGCATACCTTGGGCGCCACGATGAAGCCATCGCGGTGGCACATGACAACGTGCTTGACGGTTTCCGTTGTCACGGCCAGCTGTCCGAGGTCCTGTCCGGTTTCTCCCGTACCCACGATGACGACGGTGGGCTTCTCGCTCTTGATGTCGCGGAGCTGATCCCGAGACTTGAACTCTGAGGAGTGGAGCACCTTTGGAATCCTCTCGAGACCTTTGATGGGCGGGATGCGAGGTTCGACGTTGAGGCCAGAGCAGACGGCTACAGCGTCGCAGGCGTACTCAAACGTCGTCCCATCACGGCGGGTTACGGTGACGAGATGACCCCCTTCCTCTGTCCGACGAATCCGAGTTACGGGCGACGAGCACTCGATGTGTTGTCGAAGTTGGAAGCGGTCGCAATACTCGTTGAGATACTCGACGTACAACGGCGGTGGGACGTAGTCAGGGGCGTCTCGAGGTAAACGATGGTCGGAGAAGGCTGTAAGATACTTGGACGAAACGAGCTATGAAGCTCTGGTCAGCTTCACGAAGCCCACGGCAATGAGGCGTTCCAAGGTAGGAAAGAGCAGCCAAGCGTGGCTCTGAACATGGTGACAGACATACCTCTGCGTCCTCATAGACACGGTACTTGAAGGTCCCTCCGATATCATCCTCCTTCTCAAAGACTCGAAGTTCGATGGGCTCAATGCCAAAGTAGTGATGCGCCCACTTCAGGTATCGTGCCGTGGCCAGACCCGCAGGTCCGGCGCCGACGACGGCGACTCTTGGCGGCATGATCTCCCAGCGCGCACAAGGTTGTCGACTGTAAACTCTGGATGTGCCCGTTTTGCAGGGTCCTTCGTTGTCAATGACACATGGGTTGGAATCTCGGTGAAGGGCGACAAAGAAGAAAAATGGGAAAACAAAAAAACAGGTCAACGCGCACCCTCTACGCCGCAAAAGTCACGAGCGCAAGGGTGAACTGAAGAAGGCACGCGCGCAAGCGGGAGGGGAAAAAAAAGATGAAGGGTCTGGAGTTAGGGGAAAGTAAAAAAAATTGTTGCTGATGGGACGATGGGGAAACGGCGGAGTCTTATGGCTCGGGGAGTTTTAACTCCAAAATGCATGGCCACTCCTGGTTAGCACAGACGATGAGACTACGGGATGGCGGCCCTTTTGACGTGGCCAAAAAGTGGTGTGAAGGGTCTGTCTGGGCTGGTCTGGTCTCTAGTCACCCCGAGTCTGGCACGATGGCGTCCTCGTCGTGGCCACACGAGACGTTCCATGGTTCGGACAGAGTAGCAGTGTTGATAGTCAGGAGTAACCCCAAGTCTTGGAGCTCCGGCGTCTTGTCAGATCCTGAGCATGAAAGAGGAAGAGAACCGGACCTAAGACCGAGCTAAGGAGATAGGTCCCCCTACGTCCGTAGGATCGTGTTTGGGTGAAGGTGTGATACGTAGGAGGCTAAGGTAACGGATAGTGTAGGCTCGAAACCCAGCCGTCGGACGGACCCTCTCGGTGGACGAACCCAATGGTGAGGTTCGCCTATGACGGCTACGGGATGCTGACCTTGCCAATTCTGCAGTAGCGTGGCAATCACCGTCGCGGTTCCATGCGTTGCAACGAGGTATTTCCTTGTTCTCGACATGAACAACCCTCGGGACTTGAGGAATGTGAGCGGGGCTTGCAATACTTGTATTCTCCAGCGGAGACGGCCCCGCGGCAAGGGATTGGCTCTCTGGCCTATTGTTCATCGAGTGTCTTAGATTGCTGCCGGTTCATGTCGTTTTTGATTCGATGACTTGAGGTCCTTGGATGGATCGTGATGTGGATCGTCACAATCACGGCACTTGTCCAGCCCGGCGAGTCCACATTCCCTGGCAGCCTGGCAATCTGGTCCCCATATCTGTCCGTTCCATCGGTTACGAAGCGGGTCGGTCTCAACTCGGTCTGGGCCCGAAGTTCGTGTCGCTCATCTTCAGCCCATGAGCCCCGAGGCGGCCGCCACGGCGCCTCCATCATGTGGGAGACAAAGCCCAACGGCGACGCTCCGGCGCTTCCGGCGATTCCTCTGCCCGGGCTGAACTTGAGACTACACCATGCCTGCGCATAAGAGCTCGGCGAGCTCGCCACATACTCAACCTGGGTCGTCTGATAAAGTCATCCTTCACGTTGGAAAGCAGAATACTGGTGATCTGCTACGGACGTACCACTCTGTCGGATCGACTACATGATTCTGTCACATCTCCAAATCCATCCTTGTCCGGCCCAAGCGATGATGCCCGGAAAGGCAATGTCTGACCGCCACTTCAACCGCACTGAGTTACATCTACCGGGTCCGGACTGCTGGGTCTCTCGACGTGTTTCATGCACGACAGGTGTTGTGATTTTTATCAGTCCATGACACGAGGTTTACTTCAAGACGACCACTGCACCAGCATCGTTCACATCAACTTCGCCAGTGATTTCCGAATGAACCCTTGCTCTTGGCCATCTCTCCAATTCGCCGGCCACTTTTCCGACGGATACTCCCGCTTGACGCGGCAATACGCGCTTTCGATATCCTTGACTCGTGTGCTGTTCCTTTCTGTTTTTGGAGTCCAGCGGGTGAAACCTGTTCTTTAGCAACCTGCGAATGAGCGCATTCCGACTTTTCTTGGCCGAGTATCCGTACAACAGTGCGAACTGCAACCACAGGCCGCCACCCTTTGAACAACGCATTACAACCAGCCATCAGAATTATTGTCGTCCGCTCTCGATCACAAATCACATCGTAGTAACATAAGGCGTCAGTTGGCAGGCCAGTAGATCTCCACGTTCCCTTTACACATAGCCCCCACCCGTGTCATTGTCAAGACGACAAATATCATCCGTCTCTTCTCGTCGACTGATCCATCAACCTGCATGCTCAACATGAAAGAGCCATCTCTACCAAGTCTCTCTGATTACGTACAATGATTGACAGCTAGATTATTAGGTACCATGTCTATAGACTATCCTTGTGACGTAGATTCAATGTAAAGAACTCACGAGGGTGTCAAAAGATGTAAGAAGTGAAGACGAAGTGATGGCTCGAATCCTGAAGGGAGCCGAGGAAACCAAAGCCAGACCGGCCATCTAAAGGCTATAACTTCAAGTGCATGACAAATGCTGTCTGGGCGAACCTTGCCTGAAGGTTGTCAAATGCTTAGATAGAGCCGCTACAGACGCTACAGCTAGGTATGTAATTACCTACCCTATGGGTACTTATGGATTACCTAGAAAATGGGTTGGGTAAAAGCTTTACCTATAGGTCTGATTTAAATAGTTTATGAAGCTATAGGTACCTATAGTATTACTTATAGGTAGCTATAGGTACCTAGCGAAATGGTATTCTAGGTAATAGGTAATTATAAGTACCTAGGTAAAATATATTAAAATACTAAAAGAAAAGTAAAAAATGAAATATAGATAATTTATTATTTAATAATAATAAATAGTAAAGATTATTATATAGGTTATAGTTATTATTTGTAGTAATTATTTATAGTAATTGATATTAGTAGTAATTCCTAGTTTTTATGAAACTAATTATTACTATTAATACTTATTCTTCTCTATTAATGTTTTCTTCTATATTAATATTTTCTAACTAAATTTGAATTTTTTATTATTTTATTTAATATTCTTATTGTTTTTATACTATCTTTTGCTACTATAGAAGTATACCTTAATAATAACAAAATTTAAATTAATTTTTAGTTAATAAGATAGTATTAAGATTAAATAAAAAAAATAAGAAATAATTAGGCTAATTAGTATATAATAGAAAAAGTTAGGATTTAAATTATTAGTAGTATATAAGAATTAACAAGTAAAAATAATATCTTTTTATATAATAGTAATTCATTTTATATATATAGTTATTAAATTAGTTACTAAATAAAAATAAATAAAATAGAAAATAGTAAATAATTAGTAGTATTACTTATATTTATATATTTTTATAAGATATTATTTAGCTATGTTTTGAAAAATACTAATAGTAGAAGATTAATAGTAGAAGTCTATATAACTAGAAACTTATATAGTAATTTTATAGATAAGTTATTAGAAAGAAGCTTTTAGAATAAGAAGTTTAGTATTTTTTTAGAAGTAATAGATTTCCTAAAGAACTATTATTATAAATTATTAAATTTATAATAATTATTTATAGTAATTAATAGTAAACTTACTATTAGTATAATATCTATACGTTTTTTTCTTAATAGATTTTTTAGCTAGAATCTTCCTAGCTAGGGTTTTCTAAATAATTAGGGTTTTCTAAATAGTTAGGATTTTCTAAGTAGCTAGGATTTTTTTAGTAACTGGAGTTTTTTTAGTAGCCTATCTAACTACTATAGTAGTACTATACTTATATTTTATTTTGTAATAAATTATCTATAGGATAATATTTAATTAGTAAAGTTAAATAAAGAAAGAGAAGTAAATTTATATTATTAAGAAGTAATATTAATAGTAGTGTTATTATTAGATTTAGTAGTTAATATATTTAATAGAAGTAGTAATTATTTTAATAATTATTTTAAAAAGGAAAGAGTGAATATTATAAATATTAAAAAATTAAATGTCTTAGTAATTTTAAATATTAAAAATATAAAGTTAGTATTATTTAAATTATATAGTTATTCTATATACTAAAACTTATTTTATAATAAATCTTAACAAATAAAAATAATTATTACTTTCTTTTTTAGGAAAAAGTACTAACGTATAGATTACTATAGAAATTTATTTCTAGATTTTTTCTTTTCGATTTCTTAAGATTATCTATCTTATAATAATAATAATAATAATACTAGTAGGATAGTATAAAAATTTTTATTTCTTCTCTTTCTAATATAATACTAAAAATATTTCTTATTAATAAATTAATAAATAAAAATTTAAAAATATTATTATTTTTAGGTTATAATAAGTTATTAAGATTCTTATTCTATTTTTAGTAATTAATTATATTAATTAGAGTATAGGTTATCTTATAGGTTTTAGTATAAGATAAAAGAGAAAAGTGAATAATAACTACTTATAGAATAAGTATATAAAGCAAGCTAGAGCCTATATAGAGACTATAATTAATAAAGAGAAGTATCTAGAATAAATTAAAAAATTATTAAAAACTTAGGAGAACTAGAAGATAAAAGCCTTCTTTTAGAATACTAAATATTCTAATATATTTTAATTAACCCATTTTAAAATAGAGAATTAGGTCTATTATAATATTTATATTACTATATAAGTTCTTATTACTAAAAGTTTAGGATATTTATTTATCTAGAATAATATATAGAAAAATACTTATTTTGTATAGATTATAATATAGTATAGTATTAATTATATTCTTTCTAGTATTTAATCTACTAGAGTTTAGCGTAATAAGAAAAACCTTCTAATTAGTTTTAATAATAGTAATAATACTTAGGAAGATATTGAATTTAAGAACTTATTTATATAGATAGAAGAAACTCTTATTAATATAGATATTTATAATAACTTTAAAACTAATTAATAGGTTAAAGAAGTTTAGAATATTAAATAAGAGATTTAGAAGATTATAGAGTAATATAAATAGGTAAGTATTATTTAATTATTATAATTAATTATTATAAATATTAATAATTTATAATTAAATAAGAATAAGGAGTTTTAATATTTCTAAAAGATTTAGTTTACTATATTTAAGTAGTTTTATATAAAGTTCTAATTTTAGTATAACTAGCTTAATATTATATTAAAAATTATTAGGGAGAATTTTATAAAAAATAGATAAATTAATAGTTTTATTTCTCTTACTAAAAAGAATTCCTATTTTACTATATATTTATAAAATACTAAAAAACTATTAGTATACTAATAAAGTCTTTTTTTTAAACTTATAGAATAAAAAAATAAGTAATATTAAATTATTAAAAAATATTTATTAATTATTTTAGGCTTTTTATACTTAAGCACCGCCTTACTTTTGATATTCCTAGTTATTTCTATATAACTTATAATTACTACTATATTATTAACTATAAGCTTATTCTTTTTAATGTAATTTAAGAAGTTTGTAATAGTAAGCTGAAGTTGAATTAGTTTATCTTTCCTAGTCCTACTTCTTTATAGTAAAATATTGATCTTATTAAGATTAACTAATTTACTAAAGAAATAGAAAAAAGCTTCAAGAGAAGTATAAAGTAGATTTTATTCTACTTTTATTTCTAAATCCTATTTAAAGTATTCTTTATATCTTAAGAAAAGTATTAATAAAAAGCCTAAGGTTTAATAGTTAAGTTAGATTTTACTTTTATTAAAGAGATTATAAAAAGAATAGGATAAAGAAGTTAAATTTAAAACTTTTATTTTATAATGATTAATTATAATAATTAGTAGAACTTTTTATATTATATAAAACTAAAAACCTTAAATATATTTTAAGAATTCTTTTAATAGATTAAATTTGTTTTTAATAATATAACTTGTTTAGTATACATTATATAGAGATTTATATCTAGATAAATTAATTAAATCTTATATTTTTTTTATAATATACTTATTTTAAAATAATATAATAAGGTAATTTTTAGTAATTTCTTATAAAGTATAAAGAATAATAGATTAGATTCTAAATTCTTTTTAAATATAATTTAATAAGAATTATATGATTTTATATATAAGCTGTCTAAATAGTACTTTTAAAATAAAGAAGTTAGTTATTTTTTAAAGTTTCTTAATTTTATATAGAATATAAACTATCTAATTAAAAAGATTTAGAATAGAAATAATAAAGTATTCTTATTTTTTAGATACTATCGTTTTCTTTTAAGTAGTATAATAACTACTAGCTTCTTATAGGCTGTTTTTATTATATTTTGTAATTTTAATAAATATTTTAGATTTATCTATATAGTTATTTTATAGTAAATTTAGTTTATATTATATTTAGAAGTTATTTAAAAAGAAGAAGCTAGGAGCTAGAATAATTATTCTAACTATTTAAATTAATATTAAGTAATTTTGAATTTAGTATACTAAGTAATCTTAAATCTAGTATAACTAAGATAGATATTTTTGCTTTATTCTTTATATGTATATTTTATAAAAGTAATAATAGAATTACTAGAGGTATAATATTAATTTAGTAATAATAGATTTGAATAAATTTGATAATAGTAGTAAAAGTTTTATTTTATAAGAATTATTATTAAAGAATTATAAGGCTTATTATAAAATATCTAATTATAAATAATTATTAAATATAACTTTATAATACTTTAAAATTTAATTTAGACTTAATATTTTATATTTAAATTAATTAATATTAATATTATAATAAATATTTTTTAATAGTTTCTAAAGAATATTAAAGAGTTATTTTTATAATTTCTAAGATATTATAAACCCTATTTAGAAGTAATTTTAAGGATGATTTAGATCCTCTAGGTATTACTAATCTATATATTTACTTTAATTTTATTATTTCTATAATAAACATCTTCTATTAATTTGTTATCTTTTAGTAAATTTTTTTATAGTATTAATTGTGGGTTATAACTAGTTAATACTAATTATAGAATAAGGAATCTTTTGAGGAATATCTTAATTAAATAGAGGTATTTTAGTCTAATATTAAAGTATTAATTTAAAATAAGTTTAATTATATTTTCTATTAAATTACTTAGTAATTAGTTATTTTATATAAGTAATACTATAAATTACTTACCTATCCTTATATTAAATTAAGTAGTATAAGTATTATATTTAAATATTAGAAGATTTATATTAAAAAATTAAATAATTTAATTTAATTAAATAATCTTATTATAGATAGAGTAATTATAAGTAATCTTTTAAAGTATTTATAATAATTATTTATAGTAATTTAATTTAAGCTTTATGAAGTAATCCTATAGATATTTTATAATAAGTTTTTATCTATTTAATAATAAGAATAAACTTATTATTAAATATTATGTATAATTACTTCTTTAAGTAGTTCTATTAGCTTTTATAACCTAATTATAAATTATCAAGCTAACTAATTCTTTTTAAATAGCTATCTACTAAAACCCTAAGGATTTAATTATTACTTCTAAATTTATTTTTTAGAAATAGGAGAGTTCTTTTTATAATTAATATTTAGAGTATTCTTAGTTTTAAGTATTTTCTTCTAGAAGTTTTCTATTATTTTATCAATAAAAACTAGAATTTATAATAAGTTATTATTAATACTATTAATATATCTAAAAGGTATATCTAGATATAGTAAGTTAAAGTAATAATCTAACTTCTTTAATATTTTTAAGAGAAAACAAATTGATATTTAAACTTCTAAATAATTTTAATAGATAATATTCTATTTTTTATTTTTTAAATTCGTACTAAAAAATATAATTATTAGTTAAGAATGAAAATTCTAGATATTTATTATATTAAATATTTTATTTATATTTTTAATCTTATTATTTATAAGATATACTATATAATTAAGATATCTTAATCTAAAGTTTTAAATAATAAAATACTAAGTATCTAATTAAAAGATATAAATAGTAAGAATTATAATATATAAGAAGTTTTCTATTTTAATATTTTAATATACTTATATTTTATTATAGGGATTTATTAGATAATAATACTTTTAGATAAGATTAATAGAATAAATATTATATAGTTAAAACTAATAATTAATAAGTTACTAATCTTACTAATTATAAATTATAAAAATAACTTAATTAAGTAATTTTATAAAATAAGAATTATATAAGTATAGTTATTTATAGAGTATAGTTATTTATAATAATTAATTATAATAATATTAAGTTAATAATTTATAGACTAGATAGCTTATTATCTTTCTAAAGTTTTTAATATTTAAATCTTAAGAATTCTAGAAATTCTAAGATTCTATTTAATTATAGGAATAGTTTTTAAGACTTTTATAAGATATTTATATTTAATAGAATTTAATAATTATAATATATATACAAGTTAGACTCTTCTAGCTAACTATTAATATATAGTTCTAGAAGTAGAAAGAAAACTAGGAAAATATAATTTTAAATATAGAATAAGAAGTTTTAAATATTTTACTTAATATTATAAAACGTTTTATTTTATTTACTAATTTTATTAGCTATATATAAAATATTACTTCTAAATATATTTTTATTTTTTTAGATTATTTTATTATACTTTTAGATATATATTATTATTCTAAAAGAAAAAACTAATAGTAATAATTATAGTTAGATATTTATAATTACTAATATAATTTTAAATAGATAGAATAAATTTAAAAAGTATATTAATATATTTTTTAAATTAAAGTCTTTTTGAATTTATAATATTACTACTCTTTTAATTCTAATTACTAATACTTTAGTTTTTTGAATATAAAATATTTAGTTTAACTTTAGTTAAACTTTTAGACTTTTTATAAATATTAAGACTTTTTAATAACAATTTAAATAAGACTTTATTAAAGTTTATGCTAATGAATACTATTTAAAAACTTAGTAAATTATCTAATAGATTATTAATATTTAATTTTAAAGTTTGTTTAATTTCATATAAATAATATAACTTAGTAATTTAATAAAAAAATATTTATAGTAATTTATTATAATAATTAAATATACTAAATTTCTATAGGGTTTTGAATTAAAAATATAATAAGTTTAGAATATTTATAATAAATATTTTAATATAAATATATTTTATTATTTAATAAACTATTAGAATATTTCTAATTATTATTATAATTATACTTATTAGTAAAATAGTTTAAGTTTTTTAGTTAAGACTAAATTACAGCTATCTTTGGTTTAAAAGTATTTATACTATAGCTATAGATTATTTCTATATTCAAACGACTTCTATTCCTTTTGAACATTTATTGAGCTTAATATATAATATTTACTATTATTCTTAATTCAACCTCTCAGCTAAAACAATTTTCAAACTCCTTACTATTAAGGTTAAATAGTTAGAAAAAACCTAGTTATTTTATTTTTAATTAAAAGAAATACTTAAGAAAGAAGATAAAACTATTAAAATAACTAAAGAATACTAATATACTATTTATACTATTTTTAACTATAGTTTTCTTTTAGATAAAGTAAAAATAAAAAATTATTTTTATACTTATTAGTTACTTACTAACTTTTTAATTAAAGTTTCCCTAAAGAGAGTTTTTATAAAGATAGAATTGGTTTTATTTTTAATAGAAATATAATTAAAAATAATAACCTTAATAATAATAATAAGTTGAATTAATTTAATACTTAAGCTTCTAAGAGGAACTTTACTCTCTTTTTAAACCTCCCCTTTTTATTAAATTTTAAAAATATTCTATTAGGAGATAATTCTATTAAGCTTTCTTCTAAAATATCTTATTATAATAATAATAAGAATTTTTAAAGTTAAATAAAATTAGGGAAAAGAAAGAAAATTATAACCTTAAAAATAACTAGTTAGTAGCTTTTGTAGTAATTATTTATATCTATTTCTATTTAGATTATAATAATTATTATTATCCTAACTATTATTTTATTTCTTATTCTAAAATAAATTTCTTTTTTTTATTTTTTAAAAGTACTTCTATAGGTAATATTAAGTAATTTAGTATTACTTAATTTATAAAATAGATAGTTATAAATAACCTATTATTACCTATAGGTAGTATTACCTTTTTACTTATACCTATATCCTACCTATAGACCTAATAGGTACCTATTACTACCCATAGGCTCTAAGAAGTATTACCTAACTAGGTACCTATAGGTAATTTCTAAGCCTAGCTACAGCTACTTGAAACTGTGACGTTCGAGTTAGGTAGTTACAATTGTAATTTTAGTTACAGTTGTAATTATAGTACATTCTGTTAAGCTACTCTATTACCAACAGCAGACGCGTGTTGGTGTCTTTTGGAGCTAAACGTAGAAATAAACTCAACGTATCTTTCACAATATGAAAAGTATTCTACATCTTGCAATCAGCTGATAAGTGATTTGTGTCAGGCTACTATAGAGAGGGGGGGCACCAGGGGGCTACTAGAGCCCCTACCTGCAGGCCTCAGCTAACAGAATAATAGATATTCCGGTAGTATAAGGCTTAAATATAAGTGCGGAGCTATAGTTAAGTAAGGGGAAGGCTAAGTTTAAATAGTTATATAGTATAGTATATGCCTATTAAGAGATCCTATTATTTAGTATAAACCTAGCTTAATATATTTAAACTTCTACTTACTTTTAAATATACTAATTAGTAGGACTATAATAATATTATATTAGAAACCTACTATTTAAATAATTTAGGAATCTAAATTTAGCTTGATAGGAGAACTAATTCTTATTACTATTAGTAGTAATATTAATAAGCTAGAAGAATAATTACTCTTTTAGAATAATAATAACTTTTCTAAAACTAATTTAAATTAATTAATTAAAAAAGAAATAAAGAAGCTAAAAAAGAAGTAGAAGTTAGAAAGATTAATAGTATTATATAAAAGAGATAATTTAGAAGAGGGGAGTATTAGAAAGTCTTTTATTCTTATATTTAACTTTAAGAAATAAAAAAAAGATTTTTTAATTAAATAATTAGTTTTTATTAAATATTAGGGGAGTAATTAGTTAGATTTTAATAGTTTCTTATTTAAATTATAGGGATAATTTAATTTAGTTGAAGATAATTTTACTATAGATAAAGATAAAGTTTAATATATAAACTTATATTTAAAAAGTATTATATCTTATTAATAGATTAAATAAATTATTATTACTTATAATAATAATATTAAATAAGTTATTTAAATAGTAATAGAAAAGTAATTAAAGTTTAGTATAAATAATAATAATACTTAAATTATTATAATAGTAATTAAATTAGATATTATTTACTAGAGGGTTAGATAATCCTACTAATAGTTTATTAATATATATAAATCTTTTAAAATAGAATATTTTAATATTTAACTAGAAAAACTCTAAATTATTAATATTATTAACTACTTATTATTTAAATTAAGATATATAATTATAAATAGAAGCTTACTAACTATATATTAAGAGTTAAATTATATAGTTAAAAAGGTAGAAATAGTTAAGTAATCTTTAAATAGGTCTATCTTAGTAGAACTTATTTTTAAGATATTAGAATAAAAGAATTATAGACTATTAGTTATATAGATAGTTATCCTAACTTAAGAAATAAATAGGGAAAATTAGTTAAAAGAACTATCCTTTATAGTTATTTGTTCGCTTAAAATTAAATAAGAAGGAACCTTATAGTTTTAAGTAGTTATTCTTTAAGAATTATTTAAATATTATAATTATAAAAGAATAAGTTATATATTATATTAATATAGTAAGAATACTTATTATATTTATAAAAAGCCTAAATATACTAGAAGACCTTATTATATTTTAAAAATAAGAGTTAATAGTATTTATATCTTATAAGATCTAAAATTCTACTAATATTTTAAAGTTAAAATATTAGTTTATATAAAGAGAAATTAGAAAAAAAGAAAAATACTTATTAACTTAAAGGTTAATAAGAATATCTTAAATTAGAAGATACTATATAATACTAAACCTATAGAAATTAGTTTAAAACTAAAGATATTAAGTTTCTAAAGAGGAGTAATATTTAAATATAAAATATAGATTATAATTATAAAAATTATAAATAATTTTA
>QAPG01000088.1:0-146918 GCA_004366825.1 Colletotrichum spinosum | reverse complement strand
GGTAATTATATATTACTATTTATAAAAAGTATTTAATGAAAATAACTAATTAAAAAACTATCTAATAAATATTTAAAAAAAGAATAATTTATTTATAGATCTATAATCTAAGAACCAATATTATCTAAATAATAAGTCCTAAAATATTAAGAAAAAGGAAGTTGATTTTTTTTACTTATATATCATAAACTACCCTATTTATATTTAGGATTACTATAAGCCTACTTATAACACGTACCTATAGCTATTCATAAGCCTAGCCCTATTATAATACCTTTAGTCTTATTAATAGTAGTTAAAAGCTTTATTAGAAAAAATAAATAAAAAATATATTAAGTAGTATAATAAGAGAAAGAAGTAGTTAGATTTTAAAATTGGTAATTATATATTACTATTTATAAAAAGTATTTAATGAAAATAACTAATTAAAAAACTATCTAATAAATATTTAAAACTATTTAGAATAATATAAGTAGTTAATAGGGGTTAAGTATTTAAATTTAATTTGAAAAAGAAGTATAAGTTTATAATATCTTCTTATTATTATAATTAGAAAAGTATAGAAGTAATCTATTAGTATTTTAAGTAGTCTCTATTAAAACCTTAGGAAATAATATATATAAGGTTAATTATATTATAAATTATAAAAAGCTATAAAGAAACTATTAGTATTTAGTTAAGTAGAAAGAGTATAAAGTAAAGGAAGATTCATAAAAACTTTAATAAAATATATTATTAAAACTAAAGTTAAAATATAAAAAAGATTTCTTAGAAATTACTAATAAGTTATAAAAGAAATAGTATATTTAGATTATTAGTAAAATAAAACTAGGAAATTTATATTAACCTCAAAGCTGAAGAAAAAACATAGTAAAGCCTAAAGGTAGTAACTAATCTTTAAAAAGAGGAAATATATAGAATATCAAGGGGGAAATAAAGAAATATTAAATTACTTAATATTATTATTATTACTTTTATTATTATTATTATTATTTCTCTTTCTACTACTTTCCTTATTATTATTATTATTATTACTAAACTACTTAAAAACTTTAGGAACTAGGAAATATAAATTAAGAATATTAATATATTAAAAAGATAATATTAATAAGTAGGAAGTTACTAAAGAGGTATTAGAAAAGTAGAAGGATACTAATAATATAAAAATAAGTTAGAAACTATTCTAGAAAAATAGTCTAGAAATCTATAAAAATAGTAATTTATACTTTAATAACATAAGTTTACACCTCTTAAGCTTACTAGAAAGTAGTAATAATTTTTATATTTTTTTCTAAAAAGTAGTTATATTATAAAGTAGTAGTAACTATAGCTTTAGTAGTTATAAACTAGTATTTATAGGTTAACTATTTAGTTTCTTTATCTTTAGCCTTATACTTAGTATTAAACTTATTAGTATAAGAAGCTTTAACCTAAAGGGCTTTATAAGTAGTAATTTAAACTTTCTTAAGATCTTTTTATATTAATAAGTAGTAAGAAAGTATTAGGAGATAATAATATAAGTATTTTATTTTAGTATTATAAGTAGTAGAGAAAAAGTTAACTTTAGATAAAAAATTATTAAAAAGATAGTATAAAATAAGAATTATAAGAGTAGTAGTATAAATAACTTAAAAGAATATTAAAATATATTTTATAGCTATAAGAATAGCTTATAAGAAGAAGAATAGAAATATATTAGAATATACTCCTTACTATATATAGTAGTATAATAAGAATAGTTATTACTAATATTTAAAATAGTTAGTAGAAATAAGGAAAAAAAAGTAATAAGGATATACTAATAGTCTTATAGTAAAAAGAGAGTAGTAAGGTATAACTAATAAACTTCTAAATAGTTATAAAATAAAAATAGTAGTAGTAGGAAATAAGGTGTATAAGGTTATTAATATTATTATTATTATTAGTTAGAAGGGTATAAGAGGTATATAATAATTTAGTAACTCCTTTTTTTAAAATAATAACTCTTTTTGAAATAGAAATAAGAGTAAGAAGAAGAAGTAATAAAAGAGTAGAAGTAGGGGTAGTAAGAGTAATAGGAATAGCAAAAATAAATATTATATTATTATTATTATTATTATTTTTAACAACTTAGAAATAAAGTTATTAATAAAAAAGAAAATAAGAATAACCTATATATAAAATTAAAAATTTAAATAATAAGAAAAACCCTCTTTTAGTTGAAGGTGGTTAAAAGTTTCTTTAAAGTAGAAAATAATAAAATTAATAATAAAGAAGTTACCTATAGGTTACTAGAGGGGAATAATAAGAGTAGTAAAGAGAATAATATTGGTTTTAAAAGCTAGAAGAATTATAAAATATATATTATTTTAGTTTAATTAGTAAAAATAGTATTTTATAGAATAAGTAGGAATAAGAAACCTATAAGTTACTACTAGGGGAAGCTTAATATAATTTCTATAAGAATTAAAATACTATAATTATAATAGATATAAAATCCTTATAGTTAGAAGTAAGGAAGAAGTCTTTCTAATATTTCTATAACTAAAGAAAACTAGTTATTTTATATAAAAGCTTTAAATTAATTAGAATATAATTATAATTATAATATATTTTAAAAAGTTAATATTAGCTAGGACTTAATATTAAGAAGCTAAGATATAGAATTTAGAATAAATACTTAGGTCCTAATTGAAGAAAGATATTAGAAGGAGAGTAAAATATTACTACTTTATACTAATATCTTAATAATTAAATTTTAAAAATAAGACTTCTAAAAAAAGGGATTATATTAAATTACTATAGAAAAAAGAAGTATTAGGGGGCTACTAAGGCCTCTATATATTAGTTTTAGTTATTAGAATAATAGATATTCTAGTAATATGAAACTTAAATATAAATATAGAGCTATAGTCAAATGAGGGGAAGGCTAAGTTTGAATAGTTATTTAATATAGCATATGCCTATTGAGAGATCCTATCACTTAGTACGAACCCAGCCTGACAACATTGTCGCCGATAATTGCACGTTAAATACCCCAGGATGTTGCAAAGGCTTGGCCGAACAAGCAAACCTATCCTCGATACTCGGAAATCATGTCCGATGGACTGTACTATACTGCGTCTGAACTCTCTACGCGGAGAAGAATTCCGATAGTCTTGGGTACGTCGCGCTGGCACTTCCCCTTCCGGACAGTATACTGTTGGTTGAGCATCAACACTGACATGCCATGAGTTACGTGACGTGACGTTCAATAATCAACCACAAGAGGTAACATCGACGCGAGAAACCTTGGATGCGGAATCTCCTGCCTCGTCGTCTAGAAGAGGAAAATAAAGCGCGGGGCTGAGATCCACCGAGTCAGCCGTGGAATGTAACAGACATTCTCGAGACGAATGAGAGCTCCATTTCCCCAGATGAATCCCTGCCCAGACACCCCGCGATGAGCCTCGGTTTCCCCAAACTTCCCCAGGTATCCGTTCCCTCCTATAACCCGCAATGACTGACGTCTCGTAGAGTTGGAGGATGGCTCGCCGCGGGCCAATGGCGATTGCCTGTATCGAGCAAACCGGGGCCACCACGAGCTTGTCCGTGGAGCCTCATACAACTCGGGCTCCCGTTCAGATGATTCTCTTCGACGATGGGAACAGGTTTCGGTCGTGTCCCCGCACGCTAGCGACGGCTTCTTGGCATCTTGAAGCATATTGCTGGCAGGTCAAGTCCTACAATCCATGGAGGAGGCATCTGGTGGTCCGATCTATTTAAGTTCAGATGCCCAACTACACTCCAGACGATCCCCTCTGTACAGACCTCACCATTCACCCTCTTACTCTCTCTCTCTCTTTCGTTCCAGTCTTGTCTTTCCGGTTCCCCAAGCCTGCTTTCGTCATCACCAACCTCCAAGATGGGTCTCCCAAGCAGCGAGGACGATGCCACGAAGCACTCCGTCCAACACATCGAGAACGACGCCGTCGGCGACGCCATCAAGGCCGTCGAGCACCGCGACCTCGAGCGGATCGAGGAGACGCAGCCCGGCGCCTTCGTGTGGCTGTGCGCCGCCGCGACGGCCATCGGCGGCATGCTCTTTGGCTACGACACGGGCGTCATCTCGGGAGTTTTGGTCGTCATCGGCACGGACCTCGACGACAAGGAGCTCACGCACTCGGAGAAGGAGCTCATCACGGCGCTGACGGCAGCCGGGGCACTCATCGGCGCCGTCCTGGCCGGTCTCTCGGCCGACAAGTACGGTCGCAAGCCGGCCATCTGGTTCGCCTCCGTGCTCTTTACCGTTGGCGCTCTGGTCCAGGCCACGTCGTACTCTGTCGCCCAGATGTCCGCTGGACGGTTTGTCATCGGACTGGGAGTGGGATCTGCTTCCATGGTAAGCCTCCTTTTGCCGCATCGTGCCGCACTGCAGTTCCTGACCTGATGCTGCTGGTAATTAGATTGTGCCCCTGTACATTGCAGAAATATCCCCGGCCAGGTTCCGCGGCCGCATGATCTCGGTCGACATGATATTCCTCGGAGCCGGCTCCGTTCTCGCCTACGCCTTCGCCGCGGCTTTCAGCAACACACCTCACGGGTGGCGGTACATGGTCGGCATCGGCGGCATCCCCTCCATCATCCTGGGCGTTCTCCTCTTCTGGTGTCCCGAATCTCCCCGTCAGCTCATGTTCCACAACCACCGGGACGAGTGCATCCGGGTCCTGCGCCTCGTGTTCCCGAACGGAACCGAAGACGAGATCGGCGACAAGGTCGTCTCCATCGAGCGCGGCGTCAACCAGGCCAAGGCGCTCAACGAGGAGATTTCGCTTCGCAAGTCCGTGACTAGCCTGTGGAACGTCCCGGCCAACCGAAGAGCCGCGATTGCGGCCTGCGGACTCATGATGGCCCAGCAGTTGTGCGGGTTCAACACGCTCATGTATTATTCGTCAAGTACGTCTCTCTTTATCTTGTTGCTCGTCGCGTTGGCTTTTCGGTGTGGGTCGTATGAGGCATCGCGTACGGCCTGTACAAGCACGTCGGCACCTTGTATGAGCTACCTGATACCTCAATCTTGGGATGGGGCTGCTCAATGTTCAGCCAGGCTTCCACTTGCCATCTGTTGTTGGCCAGCAGTAGCCACTGCCACGAGCGTTACCACGAGATGTTACCAGCAGACGTCTCGCATAACAGGATACTGACTTGTCATAGCCTTGTTTGCCATCGTGGGCTTCACAAACCCGATCGCCGTCGGGACGGTCGTTGCCGGAACAAACTTCATCTTCACCGTGCTGTCCATCTTCCTCATCGACCGAGTCGGCCGAAGACGGCTCCTCTTGTGGACCATGTGGGGGATGCCAGTCTGCCTGGTCATGGCCGCCGTCGCCTTCCACTGGATCCCCATCGACAACAACACCCTGAAGCTGACGTCCGACTCCATCGGATGGGCGGCTTACCTCGTGCTGGTGTCCATGATCCTCTTCGTGGCCTTGTACGCGGCCGGCCTCGGATGCGTGCCCTGGCAGGCCAACGAGTTCCTGCCGATGGAGATCCGCGCCGTGGGGACGATGGGCATCAACCTGTTCAACTGGGGCCCGAACATAATCGTGTCGTCCACCTTCCTGTCCATGATGCGGGGCATGACGCCCTCGGGCACCTTTGGGCTGTACGCCGGGCTGTCGTTCCTCGGCTGGGTCTTTGTCGTCTTCTGCTACCCAGAGGCCGCCAACATGACCCTCGAGGAGGTGCGGGTGGTGTTCGAGCACGGCTTCGGCGTCCGGTACGCGGAGGAGTGGAGGAAGCAGAGGAAGCTGGAGATGAGGGAGAGGAGGGAGAGGAGGGAGAGGAGGGAAGAGGGCGGCGCCGCATAGTCGGCGCCTTTAGCGACGCGCCGGCCACCTCCGACCTCGTATGCAGGAACACAGGTTGGGAAGATGCGGAATAGAGTTTGCATCGTGCCGTTCCTATCGGTTTCTCTCTGCTTTGTGGCCTTCGTGTGGAAAAAGTGGCTAAAACTCTGACCGTTCCCTTGAGGACTTGAGGATCTCCCCATCTATATGCCACCAAGGTTGGCCATCAAGTGCGTCTACGTCACTTTCCATCCATCGGAGACGCAATCTCTTTCGTCTTTTTAAGCACGCACTTGGCATGATTCAGAGACCTGCTTGGGTTTGTCTTCTTTGTCCAACAGTCACGTCCAGCAGTTAGGCTTGCCTCACAGAAACAGTCTCGCGAGACGGTACCATCGTCAACATGTCGCAACCAGCGCAACACCATCAGGTTAAACCGGCCAGCGTTTCCAAAAGGGACTACCAAGCGCTTTGGTCTAGTTTGGC
This sequence comes from Colletotrichum spinosum, assembly GCA_004366825.1. NCBI lineage: Eukaryota > Fungi > Ascomycota > Sordariomycetes > Glomerellales > Glomerellaceae > Colletotrichum > Colletotrichum spinosum. Next base: position 140,622 of record QAPG01000088.1, on the reverse strand, counting down.
ATGCTCGTACGAGCAGATCCACCAGGGAAACGAAGCATCGGTGCAGTTCGACGACGTGTGCAGAACCGCGCGCAACCTCTGCGCCGCGGGCTGCTCGACCGTCCTGTACAACGACACCATCAAATGGCATCGCGACTTTCTGACTCGGAAATGGTCAGACCTGGTCGAGGGCGTGAAGGAGGCGTCCGACTTTGACAGCCCGGACGAGTTCCTGAGGGACTTTATCAAAGTCTGGAATGCGTACAACAAGGCCGTGAATTTCATCTCGGGCATCCTCACCTGCATCGTTCGTGCCTCTTCCAAAAACCCGCATCCATTCCGAGACGAGCAGGCTGACGTTGTGCCAAACCAGGAACAGTCTGGGCTCACCAACGCCAAACACTCCTGTCTCGAGGTCTTCCTCGACACGGCCTGCCGATCGCCGGTCCGCGCCGCCGGCGACCCGCCGGAGGAGACGGTCCTCGGCCTCATCGTCGCCGTCGGCTACGACCACATCTACCACGGCCGCGAGGAGGACGACGACGGCGACGGCGACGACGACGCCGAACCGCGGTCGAAACCGAGCCACGTCGAGATGCTGCTGAGCACCTGCTTCCGCGTCTTTGACGAGCTCTGCGAGACGCTGACAAACTCCAACGGGCGCCTGTTCCACGACGTCGTCGGGTCCGCGTACCTCGCCGCCGCGGGCAGCTTCTACGCGGCCGAGGCGCGCACCCTCGCGGCGGGGTCCTCGGCCGTCGAGTTCTGCGCGGCGGTGCAGCGGTGGCTCGAGGAGGAGGCGGCGCGGTGCGGCTCGGTCCTGCCGGCGCACATGTACGGCGACATGGAGGCCATGGTCGTCGACACGGTGCTGAGGCCGCACCTGGACGCGGTGCTCGACTACGACGCCGAGGGCGTCGCGGACCTGTTCGACAGCGAGCCCGTCCGTCAGCTGTCGACGATGCACCGGCTTGCCGCCCTGGTCGGGTCCGAGGACAAGGTGATCCCGGGGTGGTTCAAGAAGGCGGCCGAGAAGCAGGCCGCGTGTGGAGGGTGCCCGTCTCACGAGGTTTGTTGCCAACGACTCGACTCGAACTTGGCGAGATGACGTGACTAACGATGTTGGGTTTGCAGTCCTAGAGAACATGGCGGAAGCGTTTCGATTTCTCTGTTGTAGTGTTTTTCGCGGATCGGGGGCGCTGGGGAGTTGACGCGAGATGCTGCTTTTTGCGTGACATTTCCGGGTTGTTTTCTCATAACCGTCGGTCGAGGTCATTGGAGGGGGAGCCTTTGGTTGTTTTGTACTCCACTCGTCATCGAGTAGGCGTTCGGATCGTGGAGTTCCTCGAGTCCCGTATCACTGTAGGGTGAGCACATGTGGTGAGATCTCAAGGGACCATTATTAATTCGTTTGACAAATGAAATAGGGGTATAGCCAAAATTGTTCAAGGACGCCCGGCAAGAAACTTGTGCCATCGTACAACCACCTCCTCTCTCTCTTCGGGACTCGCTCTCCTAAAGTCGTTCATGCCCTGCCTCAACCTGATCAGCATCATCTCCGCCTTCAGCTTCGTCAGCCGGTGCTTCGACAACTCCTTCTCGATGCCCTTGAGAGGGTATCCCGACAGACCGAATATCGCTATCGAAGAGGTTAGCTCCGTCGTGTGAGATCCCAGTGGAAAGATCCGCAAGTCTCACCAGCCCCGATGTTAAAGGTGAAACCTCTGTAACCCTGCCATACACCTTTGCCGAAACCCTTGAGGCCTTCCTTCTTTGCGCCTTTGTACGGCCGGACGACGACGCCCCGGAAGGCTTCCCACGTGCCCAGCGCCGCCTCCTTTCCCGCCGTCTTCAGCCCGCTTCCGAGCCCCGTGATCTCGTCTCGTCGCCTGACCTCGTGCGCCGCCCAGCCGTACGACGGGAAGTTGTGGAACCCGTTGGCGACGTTGTAGAAGACGGCCACCGGCGCCTTCAACCCGGCCTTGGCCACGTCGACGCCGTAACGACCGGTGGCTCTCGTGACCTCCATCGCCCGGCCGCGCTGTCTCTTGTGATACGAGACCGCCGAAGCCTTCCTGCGTCCCTCCGGCGCGTCTTCCAATCCGGCAACGGCAGCCTGCGGGTCCGCGTTTCGGAGCGACTTGTTGGCCATCTTCATAGCAATGGCGTTCATCTGTGCCGGCGTCATCGAGTCCTCGCGCAACACACACCTCAGCTCGCCGTCGTGGGTCTCCTCGGGTTCGCTGGGTTTGTCGGGCTGCCGGTCGCTCGTCGTGTCCGTCGCCTCGCCAACCGACTTTTTCCTCTCGGGGGGTGGTGCTTCGTGACTGGCCTTCCGCGGCGGGACCTGGTTCTCCCGGTGGTCGCGGAGCCGCTTGACGTAATCCGACGTCGCCGTCCCGACAGCCGTGCCGAACCCCGAGACGGCGGCGACGAGCCCGATGAGGGGGTGCTCGGCGCCTTCGTCCACGTACCAGTGCTTGTGCTTCAGCAACTTGACGTCGCGCGGTCTCAACAGCCCCCTGTCCGCCAAACACGCCACCGCCAGGTTGCTGAGGTGCGCGCCGGTTTTCCTGTGCCGCCAGGTGGCCAGCAGCTCGGGACGCACGTCGCACCTCATGCCGTCGAGAACCAGGCGCTCCTGGACGTCCCTGGCCGTCTCGCCCGCGCCGTCTTCCGCCGCGATGCGCTCCGCCATGAGCTGCACGGAAACCCGCACCGCGGGCTCCAGCGCGAAGGCGATGCTCTCCGCCAGCGTCGCCGCCGTCATCTCCTTGAACGGCACCGGCGCGGGACCCGCGCCGGCCCGGGCAATCATCTGGCCCCAGAAGGGCTGGTCTCCGAAAAAGGGGACCACCACCGTCGGACGCCCCGCCGCGATGCCGGCGGCCGAGGTCCCCGCGCCGCCGTGGTGGACGACGGCCGAAACCCGCTTGAAGAGCCAGTCGTGCGGGCAGTTTCCGATGAGGTGGATGTTGTCCGGGACGCTGTTGTCGCCGCCGCCGCCGCCGCCGCCTACGCCGCCCCAGCCCTTGGACACGATGGCGCGGACGCCGGCGAGCTCGACGGCGTCGAAGATGAGTTGCGTCAGGGCCTTGGGGTCGTCGACGACGATGGAGCCGAAGCCGATGTAGACCGGGGGCGGGCCCGCTTCGAGGAAGGCGACGAGGTCTGCCGGCGGGGTGTACCCGTCTGCGAGGGCGAGGAACGAGAAGCCGGTGATGTTGATGTGCGAGTCCCAGTCGGCGGGCTTGGGGATGAGCGACTCGGACCAGAGGAACGTGTACGGGACGCGCAGGCGCGGGAGGAGCTGGCAACCCCATAGAGGGCTGATGTAGTCCAGACCAAGCGTCTGGGTGCGGAACTTGTTGATCAGGTCGCCCAGTCTGAGAGGTTGTCAGTGTCTGGGCCGGTGGTGGGTGATGATAGGGTATCAAGGACAAACCCTTGCCAGGTGAGCAGTTCCATCATGATAAAGGACAGATAGTTGGCGACGCTGGTGTCGGCTTCGCCGTAGCTCATGGACGCGAGAGGATGGTGGAACGCCTGCGTCGGAGACCACGGCATCGTAAAGACCATGTGCAGCGGGATCCCCAGCTTCTCCGCGCAGTGAATGTGCGCCATGGACGGAGGATTCGCAATGATGGCATCCGCGACGAAGAGGTCGTCCGTGTTCCCGACCGTCGCGGCCGTCGCTCGCTCGCCCATGCCGTCTCCGGCCTCGATGCAACTCCTCCACGCGCCGTCGATAATCTCGGCCATCTCCCTCCTCCTCTGGCCAATGTCGCCGGCCCTGACGCTCTCGCGGCTCGGCAGCAGACCCGGGTTCTTCACCATGTACGCCATGAGCGCCTCGGGGTCGCCGCCGATGCTGAAGAAGTCCACGCCGTTCGACTCGACAAAGTCCTTGAAGACGGGATGCGTACATATCCGGACGCGGTGTCCGTACGGCGGTCTCATGAGGAGCTGCGCAATCGGTATAAAGGGCTGCACGTCGCCGCGCGATCCGACAATGTGGATGGCGATGTTGAGCCGCGGGCTCTTCGTCGGCGGGTGGCTCCTCAGGTTCTCCAGAACGACGCTGCTCCGCCTGCGCTGGACCGCCTCCAGCAGCTCCTCCTCGTCGGCCGAGCCCGCCCCAAACGCGCCCTGGAAGTCCTGGAACCATCTCGCGAGCTTCTGCGGGTTGGCGTGGAACCGCACCTTGACCCGTCCATCGTTGCCGACGTTCCCGGTCCCTGCTGTGTCGGAACGCTCGCCGGCGAGGGCGATGTGGCCCAGTCCTGTTGACTTGACGCGACTGAGGGCCATGCTGGACCGTGTTGGAGCGCAGGTCCTCGGAGCCGGACCTGGCGCTGCGGGATGAGGTCTGTGATTTAATGTCGTCTCGTCTCCCGGCTCGCTCCGATGAGAGTTTAGACGATGTGATGAGATGAAGTTGGTCGTCTACTACGTATAGTAGCTGTGAAATCTCACGCTGACTCGACGCCAATCACGTGCCGACATTCCCGGATTTGTTGACCAAGCCGTTTCCGTCTGTTTATCAGCCCTAGCGTAGATTGGAGAGGAGATTTACACGCAAAAAAACGACCCTGGACGGCGTAGAGTTGGTGCCGGTAATACTGGCTAGCTCGCTCGGTGGATATATGCTTGACTCGTAAATCGGACGGTTGCAAAAATCCAGACCTCTCTCTCTCCAGATCAACTCTGCTTGACAGCGATCCTCCGCGTTCCATTCGTCGTTAGACTTCCTGTCATCCATGGCGCGGTATTGTAATCAAGAAAGCACACATATTGGGTGCTATCTATAAGCCAATGATGGGCACCCTGCCAGAGCATCTACCACGAAGTTCGCTGGGGGGCTGTACAATGGCATTGCCGAAACCCGCCGCCAAGCTCAGTCAGCTGGGTTCAAGCCTGGACTCGGTTTTTTCTTCTTAATGGTTCTCGGCGCCCGATAATACTGCGCGACTTCGGTCTGCTCCAAAACCCGAGAACAGCAGCTGTCGTGTGAGTAAGCCGTATCGACCGAGGTCCCGGGATAGTGCTATCATTGCCACGTTCATGGCCGAGAGCAAAGCCGCTGGACCTCGGCCTCGGGGAATTCGGCGGGTGGGTATTTCGGGACCGCCGGACTGGAGACATCCGCGAGTCCGGTGACGTACGTAGTAGACCACCGCTGCACCTGCGATGAACCCCGAGATGCGGACCATCGGGCCTTTCGTCCAAGTAGTTATCGCAAACTTGGTGAAGCGGTGAACACATGAACCCTTTCAGTTTCAACTTTCATGTTGTGGTGCCGATTTGAGGTCCTGGGAATGCAAGACTGACTTGGACTGGCCCCGGAGTCTCTAGGGGTTCTCACTAGGGACATGGCAGCTCCTCCAGAATAGTACACAGAGTTGATGTATTGCTTTGCAAATAACTTTAGGGAGGTCATTGCGAGGTACGCGGTCGCTTTCGACAGAGCCGATAGAGATAGGCTTTTCCCCGGGATTGGATCATGACCCGGATAGCCATAAGACGAAGTCTTTATTCAGACCCTTTTGTTCCCACAAACCGCCCACATGTATCTTCAGTCATAATCCCCACAACCAGTGACAACGGTTTCAACGTAAATTGATATTTCGATTCGACCGCCCTTGAAACTTTGACTACCCTGGCAGCTTTGGCAGGTCGCTGACACCTCTATGGAAATAGATCGAAACTCCCACCTTGTTGGCGCTCGAGTATTATATAAATGTAACATTGACTCAGCTCCTGCACACAATGACACAAATTTTTGTTTATGAACCCAACAAACCATCGACTCCTCGTCCGCCATGGCATCCAACTTGAAACTTCAACAAATCGACCTCTTGAATTTCCCGGTTGAGATAGTTGAGAGGGTATTGTACTTCTCTTGTTTCAATCGCGGTGTCACCCGGGCACTCAGACTCAAGCTTGTCTGTCGTAAGTCTTGACACGTCTTGGCTTCAGTCATTAGAGAAAGGTGTATGTCTGTTTCTATGACGTATGTTCCGTTCACCAGATCGAAATCTTCGTTGTGCTCACAGTTGAGCGAGTCTTTATGTGCTTTTTTTCCGGACGTACCATGGCTAACTTTGAATGTTCCAACGACGTCAAGGCCTATTTTACCAGCTGTTTACCCCTATTCTCTATGCGACACATCTTCTAGACAACTTTGACATCGCGATGAAGACGGATGGATACTTGGGGCGTTCTTATGCCAACTTATATGCCAATAGGCCCAACATTCTGGAAGACATGCATGAGTGGGAAGATCACGGCGCCAAAGAGTTTTGCCGCTCCTACTTGACCTACAGAGTCAAGCGGGCAACGGAGCGAGACCGCGGGTTTCATCGAATCAAACAGGTCGTCGACGATCTCCTCGAGGAGTTACGGGCCGACAGAGATGTCGTCATCGGCCAAGTATGCATCATGGTTTTCACCAGAACCTGCTCATGGCACGCTTCGAATGACAAAGTCCTCGTAAACTTGGCATCTTATTTCGGCTGCAAAAGGCTCTTGCAGTCTCTCCTCGATGACGGCTCCCGTGACGACTGCTTCGCCGGTTGCCTGGCCGAGCCGCGGGCATTGGCACTCATGGCTGGTCACTTTGATGTGGTTAAGCTGCTCGACCGTCACCCGGAGCGAAAAAAGTGTCACTATTTCTGGTAAGTTTTGAAACCCCCATAAACCACGCAAGGGAGAGGGCCGCGGATGTCTTACGCAACGCCATTAGCTTGCTGCCTGGTTGCTTCTATCTGGGCTCTCTTTTAATAAAACCTGAAATAAAGTTGCAGGAGGTGGGACGGCCTGTACGATGTGGCAGCAAAGTCCACGGACGCGGCGGTTGCGAGACGGATCCTTGAATACTACACCAAAAACCCGTTTGTACGCCCCTTCTACCGGGGCCAACTCTCGAACAGCTGGGAAGTAAATCAGATGATCCGTACTGACCAGAAGAAGTGGCGCGGCATCCCGCCGCGCGTCAAGATATGCGGCAACACAAGCGACAAGTCGGCGCTCGAGCGCTTCTGCTGGCTGGGCAGCCTCGACATGGCGCGGCACCTCCTCGACGACGACGCGGGCGTCGCCCTCGGCGACGAATCCAGGGCCCTCGGCGCCGCCGCGCGGGCCGGCCACGAGGAGGTCGTAGACCTGCTGCTGCGGCGGGGGGCCGATCCCAACGGCGAGGGGCTCATGCGCGGGGTGCCGATGCTGGCGGCCGTTTCGGGCGGGAGCCTGGCCATCGTCAAGAAGCTTGCCGAACACGGTGCGGTGCTGTCGACGCACGCCGACGAAGCTGTGAAACTGGCGATTTCACTCGAGCACACGGCCATGGTGGAGTACCTGCTCGAGTCCTCTGGGCTGCTGCGCTTCGATAAGTTTAGCAAGTTTTACTTTCACGCCCAGGCAAAGGGCCTGGAAAGTATGCAATCACTTCTGGCGGATATGTTGGAGATGACGCTCAGTACTGGGTTGGCCACACATTCTTCCGAGTAGGTTGGTAGTGTTTACCATGAGTTGGTTAGATGTCGTGATAGCTTCATGCCTATGGGCTGCTGTCCCAGGTCACGTGGCTCGCTCATATAAGACACTTCTTATATAAGACACGCCAATAAACCCATATATCAGACGATACTACTCCGCAGATAGCTTTCAACACAAACAAGCCTTTACCTACCTATCTCCATAGGCCTGACGGTACAGTTCGTGACATTAGAAGAACCTCGTGTATATCTATCCGGATACCTTGGTCATTATTCCCATTCGCTTTCCATCATCACTGAGCTACGTGAACACATTAAGCAGATAACTGCTTCCTAGCCTTCTTAGAGGTAAAAGTAGCAAAACGGTCCGGACAGCGTGTCCATGACGTCCTTGATCTGGACATCGTCGCCGGCGTATCCCATGTCGATGACATCGGTGAGCTCGGTCTTGACAGAGGCCGGGCTATTGGCCCACGTGATGTGGCCGTAGTCGCCGCCATTGAGTTCTTGGTGGCGGTTACCGGGGTCGATGGATTGCCTTCGAGGTGTTAAGAGGGTGCATATAGAGGCGTTATTAAGCTCTTTGAGACTTACCAGAGGGTCCACATGCGATCCATCATGCCGTGATGAGCCCAGAAAGCCAGGTCGCCGGGCGAGGTGAAGAGATCACCACCCGGGTCGCCGCTGTATAATGTCAGAAAGGGCTGACGACTATGGTATTCGTTGAAGAAACGTACCTGATGGTGTAGTGAATGCCGCCGTGAGGACCAATCTCAACAGTGTAAGGGACTCCCTCACTGAGAAGTCGGTACTCTGAGATGTTGGGCTTCTGGAGCAGGTCTTTGTCCATGTCAGCATCTCTTCAGGTCACATGAGCTCGAGGTAAACTCACTCCACACGGTGGTGTAGTTGGCGTATCTGGTGTTCATGGCCGCGCCAATATCACGCTTCAGTGGGCGGGGGTTGTACCCGAGACCGCCGTCTGGCCCTGCAGCCGTTCCCTCAAGCCCGCCGACGGGACCGAGGTTGACGGTCATGTTTACAAACGGGCCGGTGGTGACATACCCACCGCCGACGCCAGCGGGAAGCTGAATGGGAGACCCGCCGATGCCGTCGGGTGGCGTGATGACGGGGCCATCGTGGACCACGTAGTCGCCGTTTCCACCCAGGCTGTAGGGGTCGCCGTTGAAGAGGGGTGACTTTTCCGGAGCGGACGCGTACTTGGGCCAGTCCCAGTACTTGTGGAGGTCAGCAATGCAAAGGCCTTTCGAGGTGACGAGTCGAGGAGGGAGACTGGACGTGACTTACGGGCTGGTATCCAGTGTAGCCACACTCTTCACGAAGAGCCGTCTCGTACAAGTGCACGAACCACCGGTGCCACGGCATGAAGTTGCCCGTGTAATGAATCTCCAGCGTCTTCTGGATATGGATGACCACGAAGTCGTCAAACTACGCAGAGCAAAAAGGGGTCACTGTTAATCTCGGATCGGTCCGGAAAGGGGTAGCGATTCAGGGCTGAGGGAAGAGAAGGGGGGGGGGGGGGCCTTACCCGCGACCGTGCGCCGGACGACACCTGGAGACACTTGACGGCGTTGACGTACGCCAGCCTGTCGGCCTCGGACAGAGAACCGCTGCAAGCCGTCTGGGTCAGCTGCCATACGTTCAAACCCGCGGTTTGAGCAGCACTTCGGACTCACTATTCCCTGCGGAACGCGACGTTCTTGGACGTGCAGGACGCCGTCTTGCCCCGCTTGGCCAGTTGCGCCTCGCGCGCGTCCAGCGACCTCAGCACGTCGGCCGTGATGCTCTCGGTGAGGTTCTTGAAGCGGGCCTCGTCGGCGGCAAGGTCGTCACGGACCCGTAGTGCGGGAAGGGCCAGGGCCGCAGAGGCCAACGCGGCCGAGGAGACGATGGAGCTGATCCTCATGGTCGCTTGGGTTCGTCAGAAGCTCGAGCAACGGCGCTACTCACTTCGAAACAGGACAAGATTGGCGAACAGGCGTGGTGAAGTGGTGGTACCCGGGATTGACAGACGCCCACCCCCCTGTGTTCGTGTTCAAGACCGAAGGCGAGTCAGCTTGATGGGAGGGAAAAGGGGGAGGGAAGAGCTTAACGAAATGGCGATGGAGGAAACATAATAAACCTGCGGGAGGCATAGACCAGTGCGGATCGTTATGCCGGCAGATGGACCAGTGTGCCTCCTCGCGTCAGCAGGAATCTCCCATGCCCTGTCGAAATATTGGTTCTAGAGCTGTTCTGGGTAAAGATTCCATGCATGGCTGCGGCGTTGTTGCCGTAAACTGCAGATGGTGGAGCATCGTTCAGGTGGCAGATTCGGCAGTAGATTCTTCAGCAGTTGGAACCAACCAGATATTCACAATGTGATTGTTGGTTCCTACACCCTGGTACAGGAACGGGGCCTGCTCTGCGTAGAGACCGGGCAACTATCGCAAAGGGGAAGCTCGGCACCGCTCCGACTCGTGTCATCGTACTTTGAAGCCGCGCGATACGCAGTACCGTTTGTTGTACAGCTCAACAGGCCGGTAAATCGTAAGATCATTTGATAACGAATCCAAGTAGTGGATACGTCTATTCAAGAATGGGCGAATCGGGTCGTTGCGACTCGCTGAAATGAGGGCTGTTCGTTGGTAGTTGATTGCGAAGTTGCGAGAACGTCGTTCGGCTTTGCTTCCCCGGACGTGCCCCTGCAGGGCAGGACACGATTAGGCACGATGGATGAATGTAGACCCACCAGAACGGGTAAATACTTTGTGATATCGCTCATGAAAAGTGGAAATCTGTGTTGGTATTTCGTGACTTGACTCGAGCAGCTCGTGGGTATGTTGAAATCTGCAATGAGAGTCTTGTGCAGATTTGACTTCAAGACTGTATCTTTAAGCTTATTCAAGTCGCATCTGCATTGGCGTTCCCTTATCTAGCTTCTTCAAGAAGCAGGATTCCAGCAAAAGGTAGTCATACTTACTAAAGTTGCGTCGTCTCAGTGCGGACTTGTCGCAAACTCGTACATTGAGCAGTACGGAGACCGAACGCAGCTCTCTACAAGTACGATTACACAGTAAATATCAAGTGAGGGTCCGCCCACATGCCGCGTCGCCACTGGTGGAAACTGCCGAGGAGCTGGAGCCCCAATTTCAGGGCTTCGTGATTAGTCGTTCCTCGTCTGCCTCTCGTCGTCGTTATTGTGATCTCCTCGGACCTCTGGCGAGTCATCCCACGGGCGCACCCTCTGTGGGACCGAAATCTCTGCCTCGGCGCCAGGATGACGAGCCAACGCTGCAGAGGCTCTTTGGCGGGTTGTTCCGTGGGCACCGGGAACATGGTAATAGGGGCATACTACTGTGTAGATCTTCGACGCCGATGAGATAAAGTAACAGGCATCGCTCAGCGCGAGTCCCGCCGCAGATCCCAACGTCCTGCGTGTCTCCGTGTCACAAGGTCCATCCCGCTTCGCAACGACCAGCCCGTCAGCATGGACGAGCCTCCAGAACCACCGCCGCCAGATGTCGACAGAGGGCCCCAGATCTTGGCGATATGCGGGAGCTTGGTGGGCGTCTCGGTCGTCATCGTCGCCTTGAGAATATGGGTGCGGGCGAGAATTGTGCGATTGGTGAGCTGGGACGACTACTGCATGGTAGCAGCGACGGTAGGATGTTCCGTCGAGGGCATGTGCGGTGATGAACTCGTTCTGACCGAACCATGTGGTAGGCTGTCATGTTTGCCGAAATGATGGTCATCATTCCAGAGGTCGATGCTGGTGCAGGCCGCCATGTGCAATACATCGAACCGAAAGAAAACGTCGTGACCGGGCTTCATCTCAACTTTGTCACACAACCGCTGTGCCTCATCGGACTGTGTCTCGCCAAAGTCAGCGTCGGGCTGTTCCTCTTGAGGTTGACCCCTTCGGTCCGGTTCCGGTATTTCATCACGGCCGTCATTGTCTTCACAGTCCTGTCTGCCATCGGAAACCTCCGTGAGTGAAGCCCAAGCCCCCCGACTGCTCCCCACGATCGGCGAGTCCCTAACGGCGCCAGTCACCGTCTTCTTTCAGTGCCAGCCTTTGGCTTTCACGTGGGATTCCTCCATCGAGGGCGGTTCCTGCATGGCTCCCAGTGATCTCAAGTTCGCCGCCTTCTTCAACTCGGGTGCGTATCCCCACAGCCGAATTCTCTCCTGAAGCCGTCGCCGCTCTGCCATGTCTCGCTTTCGGACAAGCCCTGGGTGGTTCAGAACTGACCTTGGCTACCCTATTCAGGGGTTTCGGTCTTGACAGACATGGTCTTTGCGTTGCTTCCAGTTCCAATGCTGTGGAACGTGCAGCTCAACTGGAAGGTCAAATCGGCCGTCGTCGGAGTTCTCTCCCTCGGCGTCTTGTAGGTTCCCTCGCGACCCCGTTCTCCGTCGCAACGTGACGGCTAACCCGCGCCGCGCAGTGCCACGGCAGCGGCCGTGGTCAAGATCTCGTTTCTGCCCAGCTACGGAAAACATGGCGACTTTCTCTGGGACAGCTCCGACATCACCATATGGTTTGTGTTACCTCCGTCCATGTCCGCCCCCCCCCTCGGGGGCATCCGAGGCTGACGTGGGCTCGCCCTCCAGGACGACTGTCGAGATCTGCACCGCCATATCGGCGGCTTCCATCCCGTGCCTGAAGCCCCTATTCAAAGCCATCCTCGCCGGCTCTTCGGCCAAGTACAACTCGGACTACAATAACAACAACGGCTACATGCGAAACATGGGCACGAATCGGACCAACCGGACCGCAGCAACAAAGCACGCGACGAACAACGTCGAGATGTTCTCGAGATCACGGCACGCGGCCGCGTGTCGATCGACATTCCCGCCCAAGATGGGCTCCGAAGAGAGCATTGTTGGGCCGCAAGGTAGCGCCGTGTCAGAGGGGATAACAAAGACAACACACGTGGCGATTTCGGTGGACGACGGGATGCAGAGGGACCCCAAAGACCTGGTCTAAACGGGGCCTGCCGCGGAGGTTTAGGTATTGGCCAGCGTTGTGGAAATCGAAACAAAGCAGCTTTGAAGTTTCTTATGCCTGGTTTCAAGCTTCGATGCGTTTGATACAGCTTCGATGATGACTTGAAGGTGACGCTATCTCCGGCGGCCCTGTGATGCGCAGTTACTGCGCAGACGGCCCGGTCGCCCTGGCGAGAGCGTCACCACGACTGTCCACTGGTACGATTACACCAAGCCAAGATCACCTGTCCCGATACGCCTCTGCGTATGCTGGGCAACGAAAGCATAATCAAGACACGGCTGTCAGACGTCGAAGCCCGGCATCGATTTCGCCAAAGGAATCCGCCTCGACACAGTCCAAGTACGGCAATCATGAGATTTGTGTTCGAGCTGTACCGCGGAGGGTACAAGTACACCACGCCCGGGGGACGAGGTAGTCCAGCGTCGAGAGGGGAAAGAATTCGTCTTCCGGGTCGGCTTCCCATCCTGCAGGGTCAAGGTGACAGATTCGATAAGGCATGGCGGAATGGGACAGTGGAAAATTGGACTCGGAAGAGACGTTGTTTGCTGCCGGGCTCTTGATGGAGGTCACGGCGAAGGGATATGATTAGGTGACATAACAATCATATGTAGAGTCGGCGATGGCACCCCTACAACGAAACCTGTTCTGAGAACCGAACACCCTGTTCTGCTGATGTCTGGACTGGGGTTTTATTGAAGAGAATTCTTTTCTCTAAGATTCAGGGTGCAGTCTGTCATGGCGCGAAGAAGACGAGGCGAGCGTATATCAAGCAACTGAGGCTGGTAGAGCCCATCTATGGAGAACGTGAGAGCGCTCAGAGATGATCACATACAACTAGACCAACCAATGGGACCATGAAAACAGATGTAAATGAAAGCCCTGGCGCTGCAAGGAGCACAAACACAACCCCAGCCACGACGAAAACAAGGCTAAGCGCAAAATAGACAGCAAAAGAAACGCAGGACGGAGGAATTGAGCCTCACGCGGGGGTCGAACCCGCAACCTTGAGATTAAGAGTCTCACGCTCTACCGATTGAGCTAGCAAGGCCTGCAAGTTGTGGTTGTTGAGGAGTGACCGCCGTGGAGAGCTCAAGATGCGTGTGGAGCGGTAGGGCCCTGATGGGCGTGCAGAGATTTCCAAGTCGGAGATTATCATCGTGACCGGCCTCGTTGCTCGAAAATTTTCAACCTCTCGGGAATTGTGGGTTCGCCGAATGGCGAGCGGGTCCGACTCAACCTACACAGTAGTCCGGGCTGACCAGATGCCTGGCAGATCCACCCGGATCCGTTTTCCATCCCGGCTTCGATAACACCAATGTGATGGTTCAAAGTAACTTCAGTCACATCACTGGCCCTCCGGCTTCCTCCCGTACACCACGATCCTGCGCCACGTAAGCAAACCAACCTGACATGTTGCACGACGGCTGCAGGAAGAACTTACATGGGCCAGTACGCGTGGACGCTCCGGTCCCCGACGTCCTTCCTCGTCTGCGCCGCCAGCACGTTCACCTCGTCGGCCTGCCAGCCCAGGCCGCGCGTGAGGAAGGCCATGAGGAAGCCCTGGAGGCCGGCGGTGATGTTCTCGTAGTTCCACGCGCCGAGCTCCTTGAACTTGGGGTCGCGCGGCCACGTGTTGCTGGGCCACTTGAACCTGACCTCGGCCACGTCGACGAAGCCGGCGGCCTCGAGCGCGGGCTTGAGCTTGTCGAGCGCGATGAAGGCGCGGTCGAGCTTGGCGGCCGAGTCGCCCAGGTGGCGCATCGACCGGGACAGCGCGTGCGCCTCGGTGAGGGTGCCGTCGTCGGAGAGGGGCAGGTCGAACTCTTGGAGCTCGAGCCAGCCGCCGGGGTTGAGGTTCCTGCGGCGCACTCTGTCAGACAGATGGGGTGATGTGGTGGTGGTGGTGGTGGTGGAGGTGGGTGGGAGATGGAGGTATACTCGTAGGATTGCCGGATGTACGCCTCCCAGTTGGAAATGCTCGCGTTCATCATCCGGCTATGGATGTAGTCGAATGGCCGCGAGTACGTCCACGTGTCTTCGACGTCGTCAATCTCGAACCGCACGTTGGGTGGGACGCTGGGCTAGTTAGTTGCGATGTCTTCGAGGCTCGTCGAACTAGAAGGGCGAACGAACAATTGAGGCTGGGAGGGAGACAGGTCGACTCCAGTCACCTAAAGGTAGATAGATTCGTCAGGACGGTCAGGGCATTCCAGCGCTCCTCAGCCAGGCCAGCTGACCTCTGATCCCGTGTGCTCCTCGCCGAAATCCATGGCCCAAATACCGGTCCCCGTTCCGAGATCCAGCACGCGAGCGACCTTCGCATCGGGTTGGTTCGGTGGGGCGAGGCCAAGTTTGCCGTCGAAGGAGAGGTCGAAGATGTGATGTTGGAGATCTTGGAACTACACGTCAGTTCATCGTGAAGAGGCGTATGTGTTGGAGAACAATCTGATTATTTACCCAATCTGTCGTTCTCCTCTTCGTCGTTGGGAAAGTGGTATTCTGCAGTCCGCTCAGTACTGGCATTGCGCAGTTGGTGCGATTGACTGACTTCCATCTCGGAACTTGTGGTACGTCCGTCCGTTTTCCTTTCTGTGATTGAGGATGGAGCTGTTCAAGCTGGCCGTAGACGACGCGTTGTCCTACCGTGCACGTCAGCGTCTCTCTCTCTGTTGTTGTGGTGTGGTGTTGGGCATGTCACTTCTCCCCAGGTCGAGTCGTTGTCGTTGAACACGTCGGGCTCCACCACGGTGTCGTGTAAAGCTGCCATTTCGCACGATGTCTCGCGATATCGCCGGTGTCAAAGACGACGATGAGGACTCGTACATACAAATGGCAGAGGCGCTGTCAAGATCGTACAGGCTTCGCATGTCGCGAACGCCGTATGGAGAATCGACTACCTCGACGCATCCACGAGCTACCCCGCTTCTAGGAGCGTCGACGGGCGCTGGTCAAGGGAGGGGGCCATCTCGCGGTAGAATTGTGTACGTCACGGCGTAGGAATGCCAAAGGGCAGCTCGCATGCTTTGGCGATGGCCCATGGGACTGTTTGCAGGATCCGTCTTGTGAGGGGTTCTGTGGAATGTCTTTGGCTGTAGCCTAGCCCAATGCAGGATGAAGAAGACGGACGAAGAGGATGGCTCGGCATGTTCGAGACCGGATGCATCGTCCAGTACGGGCTATGCACATAGTCGGATCATGCTATTGGCACGTCTCCTAGACTGCTCTCAAGCAGGAGAAACAGTAAATGGCAAGGTGGTTTTTGCACAGAATGAGAGCTTGCGGCCCTTGAATGGTCGGCGATGTACGGCAGTGACTTTCTCTGTGGCGTTTGGGCGCCAAGCCACATTCAAGCTCTGCTAACGCTCGGTGATGGCTTCATTTTTTCGTCAACCAAGGTAATTACGTAGTTGGAACCGACCAGGGCTGTGCCAAGGGACATTGAGCACTGAGGTCTGGCAGCACTGCACTCATTACAATGCCATGCGAATTCCGCAACCAGAAGGACAGTTATGCAACGACATGCTCTGAAGAGCAGCAGTCAACTCATCATCACGTTGCAGAGCATTAGCTGAGCCATGTATGAGCGGACAATTGCTCCAGCTTTGCGGCTGCTTGTAGGTGGGGTCCCTTTTACGAACAAATGGCGCTTGCATGAGTTTGCCTGTTGCGAGGGATTCTTGTCATCACCTCCTCTTGCCATCTCATGCACCAAGAAAGCTTGGACAGTCGCCTTCAAGGCACTTTCACGAGAACGTAGTCCTGTGTGCTCTTGACGTTGACGATGTCACTGCTATGGATTTTCTTTCTGCTGTGTTTCCGAGCAAACTTGCCAGATGGAAAGCTGCCTTCCACATAACTTCACTGAAGCGTATGTAAGCTACGTCTCTACAAGACTGGTAAACAGGCTTCAAAAGTGATTTACCCATGTAGACGAGTCCTTCGAATGCCTGTGAGCAAGAGTTGTCGGGATGCTGAACATATGGCATCGCCTTCACGATAAAAGATGTGGGTAGATTCTTCTATTTATTAGGTACATAATGTACAGGTACTAAAGGGTGTCTGGTGACCCCTGTAGGCCGCCACGACAGGTATCCCCTGTCTGAAGAGCCCTGTGGCTCCCGAAGTAAGGCCGTGTCCATCACGTCTCCCGAAACTTTGCTGAACATCTTTGAGCTTAGACATCCGTCATATTACTGACCTGATTGAATTCGCTTTCTCCCAATGTCCAATAAGACTTGGCTTCCGAGCTCTCGTGAGGATTATGCCACTGTGCTGCTGCTTGTATTGGAGTTGAGCTGGTGGGCCACGATACCTGGATGAAGAGGTAGGGGAGTCTTGCTTCACGAGCCCTCAAAAACATTCACCTTGACGACCACAGTCGTCCCATACCCATGAGTAGATCCAAGGAACGACGGCCTTGAAGCCAAAGAAGCTTCAAAACGCAGCAGCACAACATCATGGTAACTGGTTGATGCGAAGATAGCACCCATCATCACCAGTCGATGTAGTCAGCATCCAGATGTCGCGAGTAGGGGCACAGCCCCAAAACACACTATCCTCGGGAGTCAGCGGCACCGATTCGACAGCGGCTACGGTTTCGTATGCCGACCCAACCCCAGACGCAAAGTCGGACGAATGAAGAGCCGCATGGGCAACATGGCCCGGGACATCTGCGAAGACGGGAAACCTGCATCGTCGGAGGGTCGTAGCAGGGTGGGCCGTCTTCCGTACACCACACGACTCCCCACGAGCAGAACTGTCTTACACAAGAAATCTGGAAATTCTTCAGCTGACAGATGAACAGGCCCTAATACGCGTGAAGCCCAAGGGGGACAGGAGGATCGTTTTGAAAAATGTTTGGGCTCGTCCGTCCGTCCCCAATGGTTCGTCCCATCCGAAACATTGGCCCGGACAGTGGACGGCATGGGTTTTGCGACAGCCATCTGAACGACCTCGCTGGCCCGGGTCTGGTCTGCGCGCTTTGTCCGCAGTGCATATCGTCGCTGTCAGTTGACATCGGATACGAATGCCGAGTGGCCGTTTGCATGGTGCAGTGAGATATTTTGGTATGCGAGTACTGTCGAGATGCGGCCTCGATGCTCAGCCTCTCCGTCCCGTAACGCGCCTCTGTGACAGGAGTGCGTCGTACTTGGTGCCCGCTTTGATTCGAAATATGGGAGAAATATAGGAGTAGCGTGAGAATGTATGGGTTGGGCTCGGATCTGGGACGGGATTGTTCAGATGGGTGATTCTACATAAGATGAACGATGTCTGCGGGCTGTGGCGCTGATTTATACAAACTTGAAAAGAAAAGAACACCAGGCCTATAACTACAGCTCTTCTTTTTCATCAACTTGCCTTGTATTGAAACACAACCTCCAACTCTCCTTTAAACCCTTCGAAATGGTTCGCATCGCCATCGTGGCAGCGCTGTGTAAGCTTCCAGGCGGAATAACATTTTGCTTCCCACCAAGACCACAACTAACACACACACAGTCGCCGCCTCATCCCTTGCCGCACCGAACCCTCTCACGCCAGACCCAGCCGGAGCAAAGAACGTCGGCAACGGCCAGGGAGCCCAGTTCATCGGCGGCGCCTGTCTGAACGGCAGAGACTGCGCCTCGACGTGCTGCGCAACCCTCGACGGCGCCGGCATCTGCTCCGGACTCGGGGCGCAGTTCCAGGCCGGCAAGCAGGGGTGCGGTTTCGGCGGCGCTGCTGCTGGGTCCGGACCGGGAGTCGGTCAGGGGCAGGAGGCCGCGGCACCGTCCCTAGCTCCTGCGACCGGCGGTGACCAGGGCGGCGCTGCCGGGTCGCGGAAAGTCGGGAAGGGAGATGGGCGGCAGTTCATCACGGGAAAGTGTCTGTCTGACGCGGACTGCGCTTCCGGGTGCTGCGCTGGGCCGAAGGGGGTGTGTTCGGCGAGAGCTGTTGCGGAGGAAAACGGGAAGACGGGATGTGGGTTTTCGTCGACTTGATGTGCTGTTTGACTGTTTCAAGGACAAGGGAGTGGATTCGGCTTTTTGTGAGGCATGTGAATGGATACATGACGGCGTAAAAGCGCGGCTTGGCATGATGCTAGATAAGTAGGGTTCACGATGGCAAATATCATCACCAGCCAAAGATGTCATTTGTGGCACTCGACATGAGGACAACCAGCAAGTAGAATTGAAGATAGATACCAGAGTGTGAATAACTTCATGAATCAACCACCCCAACCCTTCCTCATGCGGCGCCCAGACTCCATAACAAGCGACAAATGGAACCCCTCCGTCAGTCCTTACGAAAGCTCTTCTCGCCAATCCAGCGAGTCAGCCGCACAGCCGGCCCGTCTCCAAGCCTGTTAAACACGTCACTGACCCAAAGCAGGGCCAGCGTGTTGATCAACACACCCCAGAAGAACGCAGCCCTGTACGCTCCCCACGCGTCGGCCGTCATGGCGGCAGCAGCATCCGGCGCGGTGCCCGGTTTCGAGATGGCAGCCTGCGCCTCGTTCCACGACTGCCACGCGGGAACCAGCCACCGCACGCCGACAACGTGGATGACGGTGCCGTGCCAGAGATACAGCGAGTAGGAGATGCGGCCGAGATACTGCGCGAAGCGCGTCGTGAACATGCGCTGCAGCATCGGCTCGCCGCCCTGGTCCGCCGGTGCCGGTTTCGCGGCATCCGCGTCTCGCTGCACTGCGTCGGCATCGAGTTGCCTCTTCTCCTCGTCGTCGTCGCCGCCGCCGCCGCCGCCGCGGTCCGGGCTGCCCCGGGACCACGACGGGCGCGGCGCGCCGTTGCCGCCGAGCAGCGCGATGATGCGGTCGCGGAGGTTGAGGTTCGCCGGCGGGGAGTACATGAGCGCGAGGATGAACATGACGGAACCGACGGAGAGCCAGTGCTGCTGGATCTTGGTCTCGTTGCCCGCGTAGTACGCGGGGACCCGGGTCGACAGCCAGACGTAGCCGGGCGTCTGGGGCCCCAGCCGCTCGGGGTAGCTCAGGAGGTGGATGGAAACGAGGAAGAGCGTGAGCGTGGCCGCGTGTCGGAAGAGGTTGAGGAACCCGCCGAAGCTGCCGGGATTGGTGGTGGTGGTGGACTGTGGAAGGGTGACGGGTCTGCGCTGGTTGGGCAGGATGAGGGAGAGTTCTGCGAGGAGGAGGCCGGCGATGAAGAGGCCCTTGTCCCAGTCTCCCAGCGTCACGATCCAGTAGCCGAGAACGGCGGTCGAGACGATGTGGATCCACCGCTTGGCCCTGGCGAACATGAGCAGGAGGAAGAAGACGAGGAACGAGCCCTGCAGCTCGACGGGGATCGTCCACGTGTGGCCGTTGTACATCATGCCGCGCATGTTCTCCCGGTTGATGATGTGCGCGAACGGGTTGACAATGTTGACGAGATCTTGCCACCAGCTCGCAATCTGCGCGCCGAGGGGGCTGATGGCCGGGGGAGGCCTCTCGCCCGACGGGTCGCCCTGGTAGATGCTGTTGTGGCAGAGCATAGCGATGACAAACGTCGACAGGGCGATGGGGAGGAAGAGGCGGAACGGCCGGCGAAAGGCGGACCCGGCCAGCGCGTTGAGAACCTGCTCGTTCTGCCGCTTGTGGATCATCGACAGCGTCTTGATGGAGAGGACGTAGCCAGAGATGACAAAGAAGATGGTGACGCTCGCGCGTCCCGAGTGGAAGACCCTGATCATGTTACTCTGCATGAGCCAGGTATCGTTGGGCGTGGAGTTGTAGCCCTGCCGGAGGTTCGGGAACCAGAGATACGAGTAGTGAAAGAGGTAGACGGTCAAGGACGCAACGCCACGCAGGCCGTCGAGATAGGCCGTCGGGCTCAGACGCTTGGGGGCGCGGTGCTGGCGTCCGGTGCTGAGGGAGTTGATCGGACCGAGGATGAAGTCGGGCAACAAGACGGGAGCGAGCGGCTGGATGTACCGCAAGAAGCGGTCTCTGCGTGGGTGTTCCCCTCCCAAGTGTTCGCTGATGAAGGAAGAGACCGAGTTCCTCGCGCTTCTGACGGAGACGAGGATGGCGTCGTCGTTCTTGTCCAAGTCATGGTAGGGTCCGGCCATGAACATTGTGGGCGACTGGCCTTCTCTTGGCTCATCCAGCAAGCCTTCGGAGCCATCCTCGGAGTAAGCTGGAAAGGTGTTGCCGAATCGCGCCGTGGATGGGCTCGACGAGCGAGAGGCCATGGATGTCCCGACACGAGCGACTTGGCAGACGAGTGCCCGCAGAACCAACGCGAGCTTCATCGCCTCGCTAGAGACGGAGCTGGGACGCGTGTCGTCCATGTTCGATTCCGTGGGGGGGGCGAATCTGTTGCAAAGAGGGCTTGGGAAAACGGGTTGAAAACGGCTTGCTAGCTAGAAATAGGCGTCTGGGACGAAGGGGGGGTTTATAAACCCCCGAAGCCTCACATTCCACGCGAAGCAACAATGCTAGGGGCATCGCGACAGAATTCCATGGCGAAGCTGCCCCTTTTCATCCCAGAGCTTTGGCCCCTACTTGGGTCTGCATTCTTCGCGTCATACCAGACTAGCCAAGACGGTGGGCTTCGTAGGCCGTTCGGCACAGAAGCTGGAGAAAGAAGCCGGGCTTCACGTTAGGCCGAGAGGGGCGTCCAATTCACCGTGTGGGAAAGAATCGAGATATCTACCGTAGTCCAACGTTGCCAACGTCAGCGATCTGCTTGTCTCCGTCTAGGTTGTCTTCCGGGAGAGGCATGTTGCTGCGATGATCCTTGACGTCGTGCAAAGCTGCATTCAAGCTTTTGTGTTCCGTCGGCCCGCTGCGTCTGCCAAGGCACTCGGTTATCAGGGAAAATGGCCGGTCTTCACCCCATCGAGTCAAGCGAGCGCAAGGGACGTGCTGACAGCACGGCCACGATCCTTGCCGCCTGTGGCTCGGAGTGATGCCGGGTGTTGGTCGTAAAACTTCATTCGGGGTCTGAATGGTTATCCTCACTTTTCTGTAGGACAGATGTGGACAGCTACCCCGTCAGAGATCGAGTGTTGACTGCGATAGCATTGAAGTCAACAACCGAGGTACTATGCTTGAGCGAAAGTGTAGATCCTGGGTAAAATCCGAATGCCGGTACTTGCAGTGTCACGAATAGGCTTAGTCTATAACAGCATCTAGCCGATTTTTGGAGCCTCGGAGGAAGTGTACCCATAGTTAGTAAGTCCTCGTCATGCTCGGGCCGGGCTTGACACGTTATCGGATTCGTTTCCAACGCTTGTCGGTTGAGGAAACGTCGCAGAAATGGCTAAGCGACCTAGAACCTCGATAGAGCCAAGTTCTCGCCGGGTGCGGCAGACACACCTCTCCATTCACTACCCGGCTTGGCGCGTTGGCTAGATTCAGAAGCAGTGGCGCAGCTCGATCATCGCAATCGAGAGTCGACGTCTGACATCTCACCTGGCGTAGGCTCAGGGAAGCCATACGGTCGGAACCTGGGCACTCCGGCATCGTCATCTCACCGCACGCAGTTTGCAAATTACTGGAGCAATATTTCCCGCTTTAAACAACTATCCGCTTTGAACAGTCTAGGTGTTGATGACCAGCAAGTGTGATAGGTTTATTCACACGAGCTGACTGTCTCGTGTGAGACAAGCGCCGCGGTCTCGCCCAGCTTCTTGAGAGGTCGGAGGTGACTCTAATTAGTTCAGCTATCCTCTTCTCATCTAGCCTACTGAATAGCTGCTACCTACTTTTGCTCCTTGACTACTACTCTACCACTATCACAGCATGCTAAATCACTATGATGTAGCTTTTTCTCCAAAACTCCGAGGTTTCCTATTCTACTCTTGCAGTTTACGTTAGACACGTAAACGTCGCTTGACAATCTACACACTTTAGCTGATCTTGGGTAGGAAACTGAGGGTAGCAAACGATGGAGTCGAAGGGGATATTGCGTTATATGCGATAAGCTCGAGTTCCAGTGGTATGAGCAACACCCTAAGTAGGGAAGAAGGAGGCAGTGACTTATAGAAAGGGGTAAGTCAGAGAAGAAGACAAGAACACACTGGGTGTGTATCCTGAGGGCCCAAAAAATACCAAAGCTCGGTCGAAGACAGGGTCCCACGAAGACTGGCCTCAAGGGACAGATGGCATGCAGATATGGATGGTCAGACCGTAAGAGTAGAGAGCAGAAAAACGTGGAAAGAAGTATCCAAACAAGAACAGACAGAAGGAGGGGATGCGTTTTGGAAGGTTGCGGAAAGAGGCATCAGGTGCGAGAAGGATCAAAAGCGTCGACCTCGATTGCTTCATGAATACACACTACGTGTCAGAAGCGACAACACAAACAAGTCAAGAATTCCCATCATCGTACTGCATCGAAATACCGCCTACAAACACCTTCATAATGACAGCAAGCCTCGGCGACGGAAATTCGCCCTCCGATTGCCCTGGCATTGCAAGTTACAGACAGCTGAATTTTCACGAGAAGGGGTGCTGCGATGACCTAGTTGCCAACACGACCCGCTACGATCCCAGGGATGGCCTGGTACCTGCCTTCATAGACCGCAAGCAGTATTGGGCCGTTGTTTTCGACGGCTGGTCGACGCACGATGCCGTCCCGCCAATCACTCGTATCCAGCCTGTAGCTCCTAGGCCTCGTCTCTGCGGGACGCTGAAGCTCGACATCCCTGAGATCAAAGCCAAGAGGGGAGACGACGTCTTTCTATCAGTATCGACAACTTGGCAGCCACTGGCCATTCTGGCCACTCTTTCGGTGGAAGGCGGGCTGGGCATACCACATCACCGCTTGACCAGAGGACCTTCCTATTGCGTCCAACTAATAGACTGGAAAAAGTCACTTATCGAGACGATGATTGCCTTCGACTTGGCCCAATAGCGTTGCGATGTCGAGAACCAGCTCAGTTACCACGTTGCGTATGGACGGCATAGACTTATCGCGCACCGGGAAGCCCACTGCTCCAAATGCCGCTCCGACGCTGGACGACGCGAAACACATGTGGCTGACCCGAAACTCTTGGAAAACACGCTTACAGGCGTGACCTTTCGATACTGCATGGACGTAACCTGCCACTCCAGGCTGAACGAAATGTATGGCTCGGGCGAGATATTTACATTCTTGAGACCGAGCTGTCCAGATGTTACCGAAATCAGACATCCTTACGGGTGGATAATGGAAGCAATCGAGGAGCAGAAGAGTGAGAAGAGTAAACACGAGAGGGTCCTGCTCCCGTCGTTTTTGGGTGAAGTTTCAGAGGACGATGATTAGCGATAGAGAATGATTGATAACTTTCTTCAGCGACGATGCTAGTATAGACGTTGCCGTCATTCCTCGCTTTGCTCCTGCGCTGTCGTCTGTTGCTGTGGTTGATTACTCTTGCATGTACCCAATGATATCAACAAATCCCTACTTGTGTCTTGTGTGTTATACGACGTTAGCACTCAATACCGTGGTCGTCTGTTACGAGTTTCTACTGCTCGTTGCCGTTCTTATTCTCGGTTGCTGTTGTGAGTAACCATTATTCATCATATCCCACTGTCACCATCATTCACTACCGCTGTTGATCAATGGATTATGTGACTGCAGTTTCCAATATTGCTGCTACAAAAACAACGCAAATTTATTCAACTCGGGTATCAACTACGGAAGCCACTTGGGTGGTACGCCTTGCTATCACGCAACGTCGACCAGCCAACATACAAGCCAGCGATTCAAACACTCCTAGACGCCCTTCTCAAAAAGACGTGGAGCGCAACATACGAAGCCACGCCCGTGAGGCACAAGCCGCTGATGAAGCCAAACCCCATGAGGTACTCGGGGGCACCCGAGGACGGGAAGAGGTACGCGCCGTAGATCTGGGCGAGGTTGCCCATGGCGTTGACGAAGGCGAGGGAGACGGCCTTTGTCTCGTTGGGCATGTCGCCAAAGTTGACGGAGGCGTACGAGAGGGACAGGGCGTTGGAGGCCCAGAGCCCGGAGGCCATGACGACGAGCAGGGCGTACCGGGCGGTGAAGTCGTAGACGGCGCAGGTGACGACGGCGCAGAGCATGGAGACGGTCAGCCAGGCGCCGAGGATGAGGCCGCGCCACTGGCTGTGCTGGTCGGCGAAGTAGCCGGTGGTGGCGGTGCAGACGAAGGCGACGCCGTAGATGGGGATGGTCATGTACTGCGCGGCGGTGGAGGTGTAGCCGAGGCCGTTGACGAGGGTCGGGTAGAAGTACGAGAGGGTAGAGGATCCGACAATGGCCTGGGGGAAATTTTGTTAGTCGAGTCGAGTCACGTTGGACGAACGAAGATGGGGGATAGCATTACCATGTAACCGACGACGAAGAGCCAGGTTCTCCAGTTGACCATGCTGAGCTTGAGGGCCGTCCAGTGACCGAGCTTGGGTCCTTCTTCCGCGCTCGTGGCCAGCACCTCGCTCCGGATGCGCTTGATGGCCAGTTCTCTCTCTCTTTGGTTGAACTTGGACCCGGAAGTGCTCTCGGGGAAATCGGGGAGGATGAAGAAGGCCGCGCCGGCGGTGACGACGGTTGCGGCGCCTTCAATGACAAACAGCCACCTCCACCCGGCTATTCCGTTGGCTTCGTGAAGACCACTGGTGATGGTGCCAGCTAGGATGCCGCCAAAGGCCCCGGACAGGATGGCGGCAGAGATGTACACGGCAAACCGCTTGCTCTGCTCCTCCTTTTTGTACCAAGAAGAGAGCAGATAGAGCACGCCTGGGGCGAAGCCCGACTCGATGCATCCCATCAGGCTGTTGTCGGTTAGTTCAAGACCTTGTTACATTGTAGAAAGGTAATCCGTACGCGCGAAGTCCGATGAGGACCCCGTAGCTTGGTGTGAAAGCCATTCCGATAGTGACGGCGCCCCAAGCGGCCATGATGCATGGCAGGAAGACGCTGGGTCGGGTTCGGCTGAAGATCATGTTGGATGGCACTTCGAAGACGACGTATCCTATGAAGAATACCACCAGGGCGATGGAGTATCGTTCCGAGTCGAGATTGAGGTCCCTGTCCATGCCGGCGATCTTGGCGTTGCCGATGCTGAACAGAAAAAAGGGTCAGCTTAGTTACTTTCGGAGAGGCCTTTGCAAACGTACTTTGTCCTGTCCATGTACGAGAGCAAATACTGTGTTTCCCCATGTCAGCGGATGAATCGGGCGCAATGTCTGACGTTCTCACCATGAGGAACATTAGAGGAAGGATGTACTACGCCATGTTAGTTGGAAGGTAACCGGGTTGAGGATGGGTGTACTGACCAAGTCGATCTTCCTCACCAGCGCCTTCTCCTCATCGGTTCCCGGAACGTAGTCGTCTACATCCGCAAGCTCTGCCTCCTTTGCGATGGCATGTTCGTGTTCATTGCTAGTAGGTGTTTCGGTCTTGTCCATGGTGATCGACTATGCTTGCGGACGACTCGCGTTGTTGACGGGCTCGGTCGTATCGATGGATGTGATCGCGAACAGAGTTGAACAGTTCGGATGATAAAGCTTCGATAGTTATCCCACAGGAGTTAAGTAAAGGTCGAATGGAAGTTGACAAAATGACGACCTCGGCCGGCGGTTGACGAATGTTGGATACCCGACAAGTCAACAGCAACGGCCAGACTTCCCTCGTAACGACGAGTTGGCTGCCTTGGTCAAAGGGTTCCACTTCTTTCCCGTGTGCGTGTGCTTAGTTACTACATGGAATCGCTCCCAACACACCACGCTGTGCAGAGCGTCGTAATATTGTCCAGGATGTCGTTGTGGGAATAGTCTCATTGGGCAGAATTGCTCCGGCAGCTCCAGTCTGGGGAAAACTGGGGTTGAGACGACCTCTCAAAAACGTGCGGGGTCCGGGGAATCCCGGGTCGTGTGGCCGAGTGCCATGCATGGCCATTCCCACGAGTCGAGGGCTTCGTGACTTTGAGACAGGGTTCCATCTCGTAGAGCGGTTGACTCGTGTGAGTGCCCGTCTCGCGGACCCTCCACTCCGACGTTGGCCGCAACGAGGACGCGAGCCGCGGCCGCTGACAAGGGTATGACAAGGATACGCTACTGGGGATTGTGTCCGTTGCACCACACCAGCTTCAACTCTGAACAGTCATGGCGTTGGGATGATCGGATGGATGTCGCGCGTCGCGTCCATACCACCGAGCTTTTGTACAGCCGTTCGAAGTGTCAGTTTCCGAGATGGGTACTTAAAACCACTCAAGCTTGCCGTGATGCTGAAGTTTGATATACCACTTATCAGCGTCACAAGCCATACTTCACCTTCAGTCTTGCCCCCGGCGACACAGCATTGGAGCATCGCAGCATTGAAGCCTCATAAACCAGCTTCAACCACACATCACACACTTGCACACATCCAACATGGCTGGCTCATCTGATCAGAACGGCAACCCTGCCTACCTTAGCACACTTCCTCAGCCAGGCCACGATTGGAAGATCTCCCTGAAAGACAAGGTCATCGCAAGTGGGTCTCAACAACCAGAAGCAGACGCACAGCGATGCTGACAGGACTCGCAGTCTCCGGCGCCAACCAGGGCATCGGTCTCGGCATCGCTGAAGTGTGCCTCCTCAACGAGGCGGCGGCCGTCTACAGCCTCGACATCTCAGAACCAGCCGCCGACTTCGCAGCACTGAGCAAGCGGTTTCCCGGCAGGCTCGACTTCCAGCACTGCGATGTGACGAGCTATCAGAGCGTCGAGGCGGCGCTGGATGCTGTGGTTGCCGCCAAGGGCCGCCTCGACGGTATGGTCGCCAACGCTGGTGCCACCAAGCACAAGCCGGCGCTCGAGTTCACCCCCGACGAGTTTGACAGGCTGTTCAAGCTCAACGTCAACGGATCATGGAACTGCGCGACCGCCGCCGCGAGAACCTTCATCAAGCTGGGTGCCAAGGGTAGCATCGTTTTTACCGCAAGCATGACGTCGTACAGGCCGAACAGGGTACGCTTTCCATTCTCTCGCCATCAGACTCGATATGCGCTGATACTGACGGTCGTCTTGCAGGCAGCCCCGTCGGCCCCCTATGGAGCCACCAAGGGTGCCATCCGCAACATGACGCATACGCTGGCCATGGAGTGGGCGCAGCACGGCATCCGTGTCAACTCAATCTCGCCTGGTTTTGTCAAGACGGCGTTGACGTACTATGTTGAGACTTCCCCTGACTGGGACACGAAGATGAAGTACTACGGCGGCATGCCTCGCTTGGCGCTCCCGCAAGAGCTCGGTGGCGCCTACGTGTACTTGCTGAGCGAGACGGCGACGTACACAACTGGTATAGATATTCCTATTGCGGGCATCGTGGGTGCTTGGTAGACGTTGCGGTTGTTTTTTGCTGATATGGGAGTAAAAGTCAGCAGAGCGGGTGAAACTTACTCATTGAAGATTCTTGATAAATCTAATTCCATTTTTGGACATTTCAGGCTACTACAGAAGCCTTGGAACTGGTCTTGATAGCGGAGTGATGATGTTGTAGTGTTGTAGTTGTATGCCAGAGATCAAGGGTCGTTCCCTCTGTCTTGGTCCCTTGGCCCTTCTCCTCATCCTGCAGGCCACAGGGGTACCAACCTAGAGTATCCTATATGAGACCAGATCTTACTGCGGCTTTCGGGGGACGCCCCGCGAATTGGCACCTGCAGCCTAGGACACCTTGTATTACATGGGTCTTGGCCAAACGGTGAAAGTACTTGTAAAACGGCCTGAAGCTACGGCCAGTTTTCGTAGGATGGAGTCCGCGGGTTCGATCCGAGCTTTTTGCACCTTTTTGTCTTTTCTGTCTCTGGGGGTGTTGGTTAATCTGACACCTCTACTAATCATTCTGAAATTGAAACCTGTTATGCTGCTCCTTGGATCAATTGTGCTCTATAGCTCGAGTACATCCGTTTGTGTCAGAGCTGGTCAGAAGCAGAAGGAGATTACTCTTGCCACTGCATTTATATGGAGGGCTTTATAACAACCTCGGGCATAGCTACGCAGCTTGATGAGCTGCCGACTTGCGCGGCTCTAGTTGCACGCCTGTGTATGATTTCTAAATTTTAGCGTTAAAAGGTGAAGGAAGGTAAGCCACTTCGTCATCGAATCTCGCCAGGGGCGCATCGTTGTACTTTGGTGCAATCGCTTCGCAAGGATTGCTTAAATGTCGTGCCTTTCGATCAAATATCACGAGGCTTCTACCTAAATATGGCCAACGACACTATTTCAGTGACGCTTCGGCGAGCGTGGTCTTACGCTCCTTCCTCGGCGTATCCTTCCCATCTTACCCCTCTCCTTCCCCATTCCTCCTTCCTAAGGATAGCCCCCGTCATTGCTTCCTTCCGCATCTATCAGTAAGATGCCCTGCTTGTACTTGAAATTTCGGCGCGACTTTCGGCGGACGCCTACGTGATCGAGCGGTACCCCAATGGGCGTCCACCAGTTTTCATACGATTGAACCGACGGTTTCGGATCGAGCTTTTTGCCCTTTCTTGTCCTTGGTAAGATGTTATTTCTGATCTCCCTCATCTCCAGCTTGGTCTGGAGAGCATGGTTCGTCTAGGAAACAGTGCAATTCGCACTGGGATAAGTGAGGGACATGAGATAAATCATTCGACAGACGGTTTCAAAATCGTCCACGGCGCGCACGCCGGGCACCTTGTTCGCGGAGATGGCGACCCTCAGACCCGTGCCGCAGATGAGCACGGCGCGGTCGAACCCGTCGACTGCCGCTGTCTCGGCGGCTGCAAGTGCAAAGTGCGTATAAGGTAGGCCGTCTTGTCCGTCCCCGAGGACGGGCCAAAGTCGGTGACGGAACTGACACGGGGGTCAGCAGCTAGGTCAGCGGCGATGACGGACTTGTAGCTGAAGCCGGTGTCGTCGCCACCGATGCCGATGCGGAGACCTGACGAGCGGTCATGATCTTGGTCCAAGAGGATATTGCCAAGTTGTCAATGATGCTAAATGAGATGTGGGAGTGACTGAATGGGTTGATTCTCTGTAGGTGATGGTTTTGGAAGCCTGATTGGATGAGTCGAGTGGGATGAGATGTTTAACTGACAGCCACCGACATCTACTGATAGAGGATCACGCAGGAATCATTTCTAAGGCTTGGTATTTCATTACTGATTCCAGCGGCAAACAACCCATCACAATTGGACCCGCCCAGCTTCCGTCGGTTCAGTTGGTTGTGATGAGCAGAGGTGCCGATTCTCCACATTCCCGCACGGCATGAGTCGTGTCTTCTGGATAGTCCGGCCGGAAAGCAACCACGACACTTGGTCCTGCGCCGAGGAAGGCCAATACGGCGTCGTCGCACCCATTGCGTACAACATCGAGAACATCATCTCCTTCATCCGCGCGGCCAAGGCGAAGCGGAGCCCCCTCATCATCCAAGTTTTCCCCTGGGCTATTACCTTCTCCTCGGGTCTCCGAGCCGAGTAGAATAGAGGGCGGCGAGGGTGGCATGGCTGATACGGCGGACTTGGAGGGCGCTCTGACGACGGTGGAACAGGTAGAAGGCTTCATCGCGACGGGAATCGATTTCCTGGCAACAGCATTTGGCAGCGTACACGGCCAGTACGGCACCAGAGGTCCTGTGCTCGAGTTTGACAGGTAAGCTTGCCGTGACGCAACGAGAAGTTGCTTGCTGATGGGGCCGAATCTTAGGCTGGAGAATTATTGGCATACAAGCGGAAGGAATGGTTGGAATTGTGCTTCACGGACCGAACGACCTACTGAAAGATCTAATGCAGAAGTGCATCTTTGGTGCTGTGTCCAAGGTCAACGTGAACAAGTTGGTTCTGTACTATTTTCTGGCGCACTTTAAAAGGATGCACCGAATGATGTGTCTCACGGCGCTGATGCAAAAGGGTGCTGAGGAAGCCCAGCGGTTGATGGAATGGCGAATGGACTTGAGTAGATCTGCAGGCACGGCCTGAATGGTACTTGAAATTGAGCTGACTTGGAACAACGTGCACAAATATTGATGTTCGATGATCGTCAAGGGGTATCATTCGGGCTCTTGTTGTCGGCTTCGGCCCACGCCTGTCTCAAGTCGTCTCTCCAGGTGGCCATAGGAGCCCAGCCAACTCGCTCTTCGCACTTTTCAATCAATGACAGTATCCTCTCCCTCTTGGCTGGTTCCTGAACACAAAGCCCTGCACCATAGACGCATTGCGCAGACAGTATTTGGCAACCCTCGTCTGTCAGCTCCATAGCGATGCCGCATATTGCGTCGACAGCCTCGGAGAGTGACCGTTACATTTTCGTAAAACCACGAAAACCAGATGGCATTGGGCTATGAAGAAGGATCAAGATTCGAGCGAAGAAGTATGCCTGTAACGCGACACCGAACTGAGGCGGATGCAGCCATAGAGGAGCAAAGACGTCAGATGGACTTGTCGCCGTTGGGAGAGGCTTGAACTCGTTGCCCAGTTGAGCCTTCCACCGCTCCATCTTTTCCGACAGCTCGTTTCCTGCCAGCACCACGTTCGTAGTCATCGAGGGATTAGGCACAGGCAACGAGTCAGCTAAGCGCGAGTCGGCGCAGAAGTTGACAGCCTGCGAGAGCAGGTATATGGCCATGTGAGCAAGACCGTGTTGGTCCGACTCGTGGTAGTCTTTGTAGGGTGCCCAGAAGCTCAGACAGCGTCTCTTCTCGCGAAAGGCTGCCCAGAGATCCTGGCGTAGCCAAGCCCACCAAACGGCCTGTTGCAGGCCGCCCGAGTATCCGTTGACGTTTTGCGACCTCTGAATCCAGAAAACGCCCTTCAGATGCCGCTGCCAGTTACCTCTGCCATCCGATTCGTCGAGCATCTCATACGCCGAAATGACAATGGCGGTGGCATTGAGCTCTTCCGAGTTGGTGTAACTGGGGTATGCTAGAGCCTCCTGGACGTATCGAAGGGTCTCATAGTAGTATCGGACGCATTCACCGTCGCCGCCCGAAGCCTGTTCACTGTCCTCGGCACGAGACGAGCTTAGCTTGTTGAGATGCTTCCCTGACAGAGCCAGGATGGCATTCATCAGACCAGCATTGCGGAGAGCCAAGCGAACTGCATACGTGGAGAAGAGCTTGTCTGGGTCCAAGAAGTCTAGCCAGCGTGACGATCGCTCGGTGAAGTGCCGGAACAAGACGGCCTCGTGGTTCGTCAAAGTAATATACCTGTCGGCCTGCCAAGTCTTGCGCTCCGAGTCCGACAGGCTGGTAAGCCGAGACTGCATATTGGTGGCATCTGGCGGACCATGGGCAGCAGGACCACGCCGTTGCTCATCGTCCTCCGGGGCCGGACTTGGTGCTAAAGAGAACCCGCTATCGGCTTGAGCTGCATCAGTCGCCAGCAGTCCGAGCCATCGGGTCGAGGCCAGGTCAGTGGTCCAGAGTTCGGATGCCACATTTTCGGGGGAGTAGCTGTAGACTTCACCGAGCGTCAGCCCTGTCGGAGCCAGCGGCTGCTGCTGGCGGCTTGCATATGGCGCTGACTGGAGCGCTGTGTCAAAATTTTCAGCGAGCTGCGGAGCCGGTCGCTCGACTGATGGAGTGACGAGGACATCTTTGTTTGCGTGATTTGTCGTGCTAGCTGCTCCGGGTCGCGACTCATCGTGACTGAGACGCGTCACAGATTCGCCGGCATTCACATTATGTGGAAAGACGCAGCGGCGAGACGATATACTGCAGGGGTTGCACACAGGCTGCTTCTCGTCGCATTTCTTGTGCCTCTGGCGGCATGTAATGCTGCGGATCAATTAGTTAGCGCTTGCTGCTTGAACCGGCAGTTGAACAAGATAGCTGATGGACGACGAAGGTGGCGGCGGCAGGACAACACGCGCGGACTCTGGGATTCAAGCACGGCATAGCCCGCCAACGACAGAGACAAAACCTACAGAAGACAGGGCCGACGACTCACCATCCGGTTTTGGTACGCAAACCGCGACCCCTTGGCTTCCTGGTGCGCTTCTTGGGTGGCGGAGTTTCATCTCGTCTGTCGGCCATGAGGTCATGACAGGCTAGGCTCGTCTCTGCAGACAGGACACGAGACGCGGTCGTCGGAAATGGGACAGCCTGAGATACGCAGCTTCGGCGTAGCGTGGTTAGTCGGCAAGAGACCTGGAATATTCCGCCCAGGCTACGCAGCAGCTCGCGAAGCAGAACATGACCGACAACGTAGCATCGTGACTTGCCTGACGATATGGGTTGTTGGGAGTTGACAAGGATCAGATCGGAACGCGTGCGGGGAACCGAGCCACCATCCATTGCGGAGATCGGGAATAATGCGGGAGAGAAATTATCGCGGCTTTGGTCCAAGTATCTTGCCATGGCAATCCTCGAGCGCCACGTTTCGCGTCCTTGCCTCCTGCACCGCCGCACGTTCACAAGATTTCGACCGATGGGCGCAAGAAAACACCAAGATCATGGATCTTAGGGGTACGAAGCATGTGCGACAATGATATCTCATGGGCAAGCTGCCGAGGCCTCGCGTCGATGGCACAGAAAGAAGAAGTTGTGTCGTCCCTTCAATCGGTATCGGCGTTCGTTGCCTACCAGTAGCTGTCAGTGTTCATCCATACCTTCCTTCAGACCAAGGACTGACAATGGCAACGAAGCACTACTCCCCTGATGCTACGGCCAACACGCTTGTGCCGAGAGCCCTCCGCGCCCTGGTTTCGGCCAACGCCCACCTCAAATTGAACGAGGCCGAAGGCGTCGTTGCCCATGCCCTAACAACCTTTCGGTTATGAGCATCATGGGCGGCGGGGGTTCCGGACACGAGCCGGCTTGGAGCGGCTTCGTCCGCGAGGGTCTTTGGTCTGCGGTCGCATGTGGTGACATTTTTGCCTCTTCCAGCACGAAGCAGGTTCTGGAGGCCTTGGGGTTGGCACTTTTGGATGCTGGTACGATTCTGCTCATCACAAAATACACAGGGGACCGTCTGCACTCGGGGCTTGCTGCTGAGAGGGTAAGGGCTGCCATAATGTTGTCGTCCTGCCAGCCACGGACGACGTGTCAATCGGAAGGAGCAAGAGCAGCAGCGGCGGAAGGAGAGGGATGCCTGGACACATCATTAGTAAGTGTACTGCCCACGACACGTGACACAGCGTGCTAATCCCAGCAGCCATGAAGATTTTGTCTGCTGCGGCAGCCGAAAATATTCTTTCGACAAGTGCGTAAACTGACAAAGGCTCTGTCGATGTCGCTGGGTCACACAACAGCTTGAGCATTCTGTTGATTGGATTTCTGACGCAAGGGAAAGGGGACAGCAACTGTTGAGCCATTTCATTGTGGATGCCAGCTCCAACGGGACAGGCGTCGATGGGTATCAAGTTGAATTATCTTCGAAGGACGTGGCAGTGGTCCAGCGCAGACCCAATCGAGACGGTCTGGTCGTTGCCAGCTTTGCCAATGTTAACGACGGCGAAGACGTCACGCTACTCGTCAACAACTACGACGGTCTTTCGGTACTGTCATGGGGAGCATTGACGGACGAGGTACAGACGCAATTGGCATCGACATGGAACCTCAAGCCCGCTCGCTTGCTGCCTGGTACATTCAAAACCTTCTTGAATGCGCAAGGCTTCTCCATCTCGCTGGTTAATATTTCAGCGACTGCAAGACAATCCAATACCCCTGCGCCAGAACTCTTGCGACTGCTCGACCGCCACACCACATCAGTTTCCTGGCCGAACACCGCCCACCCGCAAGAAGCAGACCATACCAAGGGGCTCTCGGTGAATGTCAACGTCAGAAACAGCGCCCAGAAAACATTCTCGCCACCACCGATAAGAAGGTCGACCCTCACCTGCCCGAGCGAGCCATATAATCCCGTTGCGAGAGCGCTATCGCAGCCGAGTCGAATCTGACAAAGTGGGACATGGGCATGGGCGACGACTGCGGCGAAGCCGTCGAGGGCCTCCGCGAGTCTGTGCTCCGCAATCTCGACAGCGGCGCCGCGAAGACTGGATCGGTTTTCACTTTCCTTGAGTCGACCATCCAGGCCGTGGACGGCATGGACGGCACCTTGGGTGCTATTCTGGGGATTATCCTCCCAGCCTTTTCTTCTTCTCTCCGAGCACATCCCACAGATCCCGATATGACATTGCCATCTTCAGCACTATTCGCTGAATCTCTCGCCACCGCGGTAGAGTCTCTCAAGTCACATACGCCCGCGAGGGAAGTTGACCGCACCTTCATGGATGTTTTGTTGCCCTTCACGAACACTTTCGCTACATCGAGGCCAGGTTCGATTGCGCGACTTACGTTGGAGAGGCAGCAAGACAGGAGTCTCCTGATCCCGGGGCATGGGCATTGTACGAGATACTGGCTAGATTCGAGAAGGGTCTCTCCCATAAAGATTGATTGTCTAACAGGATAAAAACGTTGTAATGTTTGCTTGGAGCGCATGATGTTCTAGCTTTGCTAAAGAGCTGCAAGAACAGTCTGCTAGGTTTTGTCATTTTGCTGACAGTCAAAGCAAAACACCCTAATCTAAAGATGCATGTTTCATTATACAGAACACACACCTTGGACTAGGTACGTAGACAGAGCCTGAGAAGACAACACTTGAGTCTACCAGCTGTACCAACTTGCTTGATGGAGAGAAAATAAAACTTGTTTGAGTGACAACAGTAGCAGCAAGAACACCAATTGCCCAATTTGCCACCTGACGCTTTCCGTCATAATAATAGGCAGATATCTAAATGCTATCGGCTAGGTATAAAGAGGATTGAACAGGCTCTGTATTGAATTAATAAGTATAAGAGCTAATGCAATTTACTACTTTAAAGTTTCCACAGAACTCCTCTCCTAAGACTCGTGTCGTGCCTGCCATCTTGAGGTCTTGCTTGTTTGGGCGAAAGGTTTTCAAACCCGAAAATTATTCACCACCACCTGGAGGGCTAACAGTCTCCCATTTCTAACCTCTTTATCTATTTCTAACCTCTTTATCCCATTGCTAAAAATCAGCAAAATCAGTATTGAGAAGCCCAGTGAGTTGATGTTATGCACTATGTGAGAGATAGAAAGCTAATTACAGTTTTGATTTGATTACAGAGCTTATCGCAAGCCCACCTATACACATTCATCCAAGCCGGCATCCATCCTTATTGGTAAGCTTCAAATCTGAAATGAAGGCTTCGGTCTTAATATGTTTTCAGGCATGATGTCTCGTCGCGAACCCAGACAGCTTATATCAGGCTACCACAAAGCTTGTGATGACCTCCTAGAGTCACTCATCCTCTGCAACTACCATGACAACGCCCCATCTGTCGAGAGCCTGCGACCCGACCTCTACGACAGGGTCTTCGCCTCAGGCTGGTCAACATACAAGGCCGTCCCAGAGGTCAGCGGTCTCACCAAACGGAAGGTGGAAGATACAGGACTTTACCTTGGAACGTTGAACCGTGACGTTGCCACTACGGTCAAGGGCAAGGGTGTCCCAGGACATCGCCGTGCTGGCCAACAGGCCATGTTCAAGGCCAGCTTTGAGTACAGCGGCCAACTGAACTTCTACTGGGTTGACACCAGTGGCCAGAAGCTTCCCGCTGATGCTGTCGACGTAGAGGGTGACCTCACAGAGGAGGAGCTGGAGGAAATGGTGGGCAGCCACTATGACTCCTCCGAGGTCGCCCGTGTTGGCGGCTGGAACTGGTCAAAGGTTGTTGGCTGGGCCCGCACCCGCCTCGTCTCCCTTTCTCAGCAGGGAACAGTCTCTACCACAGTCCTCCAGGAGGAAAATGTCTCGGAGCTCGTGAAGGTCAGGACCATTGCAGAGTACAAGGATAGGGAGGAAGCTGCGAGTGAGATGTGAGGATGGAAGAAGCTTTATCTGGCAGCACCATGAGACAGAGCGATCTATGAAATAGCAACAGCAGCAGCAAAAGCCCAGATTGAACAGATTGAACAGATTGGGAGTGGCAGCAGCACTTATGTCTCCTGAGAGATGCCTTCTCAACTCAATTGATACCCTTTACTCATACAAATATCCTCTTACTTGGCTTTCCACAATATCACCCTAGTTGATGTATTATCCATCTCTAGAAGGTATCTTGCTGTAGTCATTTTCAGAGTATTCTTTTTTTACAATGAATGATACTTTTATAGGTTACAAACTACAAGCTTGTAAGGTATATAGTGGTTAATGTGGTTTGTAGCTTTAGAGCTGTGGCCTACCTTGTACCCCTACAACTGCGGAATATTCATCGTCCTGTATATACCAACAGTTACTGAGAATGAAGAAAGAAGTGTGGCTATGTATACCTTAGCTTTCATGCATTGATCTAAAGATGTTGGCATATGATCCCATCAGGGCCCGAGAGCACCGGTTCCGCTATCCATTTGGTCCACGGAGACCCGAACAGGATTCTTCGGGCTGTTCAGGCTGAAAGCATTTAAAATGACGAAGCCTCGGACACCAAAGGACGGCACTTATATCCCTGCCGTGACGAAAATGGAGCCTCCCACCAGCGCAATCAACTTTGATTCCTCCATGTACCCAGATCCGCACCGCTTCGACGGCCTGCGCTCATATTGCCAACGCCAAGAGGAGGCGACCGAACACAAGCACTCGTACGGGAGTGTCACTCGCACTGAACTTGGCCGGGGTTTCAGAAGACACGCTTGTCCTGGCCAATTTCTCGCCGATGTGGAGATCAAGCTTATATTTGCCGAATTTCTCCTCAACCACCTATGATATCAAGCATTCCGAAGGTCAACCTCGGTTTGGTCGAGTTTGGGGTCAATGTCCTGCCTGATGCGACAACGGAGGTGATGATTCGGGTCAGAAGGCCTTAAATAGCTTTCAGCATCGTGCCGTGGAACAGAAGCCTTGCAGTCGTCAGCTGGATTGAGATTTATGATGAGAAGCTTGGGACATTGATGGACTAACGGCGAAGGCGGCGCGATTCTGGCGTACTGTTCATATTGGCAAGCTTTATAGGAACATGTTATCCGCGTAGGACCTTGTTCATTCTTTTTATCACTTCTGCTACTGTGTCCCCTGCAGATGCTGCCTCATAAACCTCTCCTGCCTGCGCTGGGCAAACTTCAAGCATCCACAGTGGTGATCTCCGCCAGGGATGAACAGAAACTCAAAGTCTTTGTCCAGGCCCTGTAGAGCCTTGACCAGCTGCAGCGTCGTAGCACGGTCGACGTTGTTGTCGAGCTCGCCCACGATCAACATCAACGCCCCCTCCAACTTGCCCGCGTGCACCACGTTCGAAGAGTCCTCGTACGATTCGTCGACCGGGTAGCCCATCCACTGCTCGTTCCACCACAGCTTGTCCATGCGGTTGTCGTGACACCCAGACTCGGCGACGGCGGCCTTGTAGAACCCGCCGTGGTGCAGCAGCGCGGCGACGGCGCTCTGTCCGCCTGCCGAGACGCCCATGAGACCGACCCTCGAAAGGTCCATCCACGGGCGCGACTCTGCGGCGGCGGTGATCCAGGCGATGCGGTCTGGGAAGCCCGCGTCTTTGAGGTTCTTGTGGCACACGTCGTGGAACGCCTTGGAGCGCCAGTTGGTGCCCATGCCGTCGAGGACGACGACGACGTAACCCTGGTCAGCCCATCTTCGCAGCCTGACGAGCGAAGTGAAGCTTTTCGGGGTGTGGAAGCCCT
This sequence comes from Colletotrichum spinosum, assembly GCA_004366825.1. Classification (NCBI taxonomy): domain Eukaryota; kingdom Fungi; phylum Ascomycota; class Sordariomycetes; order Glomerellales; family Glomerellaceae; genus Colletotrichum; species Colletotrichum spinosum. The sequence continues at coordinate 102,581 of QAPG01000088.1, read as the reverse complement.
GGGGTCCGGCGTAGATGTCTTCGAGGATTGGATATCGCTTGGAGGCGTCAAGGTTGGACGGGGTGAGGATAATGCCGTAGATTGGGGTCGTTCCGTCTCGGCCGGCAGCTGTGAATCTCTCAGGGGCGATCCAGCCGTCTGCCTCGAGTTCTTCCAAATCGGCCTCCATGCCCTCAAGTTGAAGGACCAACTCTCCCGTCTCGGCGTTTCTCAATACAGATTGCGGAGGACAATCCACCCGCGACCAGGTATCGACGAAGAATCTTTGATCGGGAGACCAGACCCAATGATGCGTTCCATCACCTTGTGTGAGTATCTTGTAGCCTGTCCCGTCAAAGTTGATGCGGGCCAGGTGAGCGTGGTATACATCTTGATCAGCAGCCATGCCGTAGCCCTTGAACCAGATCTGGCGTTTCCCTTCATCAACAGACACCACCGAGTGAACATTCCATCGGCCATCCGTGACTTGAGACTTTAGCTCACCGGTTGTGAGATCAAAGAGGTAGAGATAGTTGAACCCATTACGTTCGCTGGCCCAGAGAAGCTCGTCCGTGTCTTTCAGCACCCGGTGGTAGAGCTTCTGCGAGTAGTCGATGAAAGTTTCGCTGCTTTCTTCCACCAGTGCTCTCACCGCGCCGTCCGATTTCATCCCAATAACGCGGAGGTGTTGGTGCCCGCGCTCGTTGAAGATGAATCGATACTCTGACCCGTCCGAACTCCAGCCGAGGTGGGTGAGGTTGTACTGGTTCCTAAACAGGAAGTCGTCCGTCGGAATCTGAGCTCTAGACTCTAGACTGAGCATCTGCGGACGATCGATCCGGACGCAGTCGCCAGGCTTGAGATAAGGAGTCTCTTGAATCTTTGGCTGGAGCTGATCTGCAGGCGCCGATTCCCTGAGAAATAACTTGCGTTTGTCTTCGTGCTCGTATTGCCACGAAACGACGTGCTTCTCATCAGGAGACACGTACACCCTCTCCAAGTCGTATGGATTTTCATGGCTCCCATCGCGTGTAATCTGAAATTCTTCGCCGTCGGGGCTCTCCAACCACACATTGGAGTCTTTGACGAAAACGGGACAGCCAGGCTTAGGTTCTTTTGCTTCAGCTACACCAGTCTCCTCGAATTCGCAGATACTCGCCTCTTCCATTGTTCCATCTTCAATGATGGCATACTCTTCTCCACCATTGGGAGTCATGTAGATGGCCTTTATCTCCTTCGTGTCGGCATCTACCAGCCTCCAGACATGGCTCGATACAGTCCTCTGGCGCTTGCTTGCCCCGGGCGCAATCTTGCTGTAAAAGATTGCTTTGCCATCCCAGTCGACCCAGTACGTCGACAGCATGGTGCTTGTATGGTTGACGAATGTGACGGTGACAGGATCGTTGGTGTATCCAGAAGGGCGTTCTTTGGCCAGGAATTGGCTCTTCCGGCGAAAGTTGCCGTCCCATTCTTGAAGACCGTCCGAGGAGAAAGTCCACTTTTTGCCATTGCTAAAGAAACGAGTGTGCGACGCGCCAGCCGAGAGATTGATCCAGGTGAATGGCAACGCGTGAGAATCGATGATACCGTTTGTCGCTGCGCCCAGCGCTTCTGCCAACCTTTCATGGTCAAATGCTGGGCGCCGCTCTTTTGCGAGAACGTCGACGACGACAAACTCATGCTTTCCTGGCGACAAGAAGCGGCGATACCAGAAGGCATCCCCTCCATTGATCCAGTGGGGAGTTATGGTAGCTCGGTTGATGTACTTTTCTTCCATGGTCTCGCAGTTGACTGTTTGCTCGACACAAGGGAGTAGAGGCTGACAAGATGAGTTTATAATGATTGAGCTTGCGGCAGTGAGATTTTAGGCAAGCCTGCACGCATCTGCCGCATGATCTAGGAACGGGATGTTGATAGGCTAGTGCCAGGGGAAATGAAGCAGGTCATTCTCAACGTAGCTAGACCAGCCTGTTCCTCGTTCGCCTTAGTTTGTAAGATGAGGCTGCGTCCCACCTGACGTCCTCCGAGTGTGTTGTTCAACTTTTCATTACAACCGAATCGGAGTTTGTCCGTCTCAAATTACGCTGAATACCTTCTTGGTGCTGTCCTGCTGAACAAGGGGTGTTGGTGTCTAGGCCTCGACCACGTGACAGATCCGCGTCAAGTTCACAATTCGATGCCATGAATGATTTTGAGGTGGACATTTACGAAAACTCATCTTCTGTAATACTTGCAGCATACGAAATTTGGCCACATTCCTCTAATTGGGAGCTATCATCACATGGACTTATAGAGCCTTTCTACGAAATACCCACGGCCTTCTCGGCTTGAACCAAGTCGACCTTCGTGCAACGGCATAGATCAATACGCCTCAATCCTAGATTCCGAGAGTTAACCCTTGGTATACCTGCATTCCGCGGGCCGATGAGTGGCGCCTGATGTGCCCAACATATGAGCCCCCCTCGGGAGGAACCATGTCTGCGGCAGACGATGCAGCGATAAGCAATTTCAATCTCAGTGTGCAAGTTCACGCACATTCTACTGGTTAACATCATCTCCGGTTTGCTTCAAACACACGGACTCTTGTCGACGGTCCAAAAGACGTCCAGATCGCCAGACCACCACCGAGTGTTCCGTACAAAACACGAAGCAGTACCAGTTCGACAAAGGAAGAAGATATTCCAAACGCAGATGTCGACGGTTGGCTGTAACCGGCAGCATCGATGCGGATGAATATTGAGATTCAATACAAGTTCACAATAGCGCAGTGGAATTGTAGGCTGCTGCACACGTGAAGACAGCGAAGGGGCGTAGGTGACGGTAGGTCGGCCCAGCTTGGGTGGGAGGCTCGATGAACTTATTAGAACTTGCCTTAGTCGAGACTCGGGTCCCATTGGCCTCCTCCATTCGCCTTGGAGCACTTATACAAATACTTGGGCACAGTTTTTTGTCTCTGGCGATACTACATTACATACGTGCGACGAGATGTTAGGTTCTTGGTTGACGAACGCGTCTTCGTTACTGCCGTTTCTAAGTAAGTGCGTCCTCCCCACGCACCTTCCATACGACCGTCGGCTGAGGTACGCTAGCGGTGACTTGTTCTTTCTTTTTCTTCTTTTTTCTTCCTTGTTCTTCTTCTTTCCTCCCCAGATGATGCGTCTTGTTTGTGACTGCTTTCCGACTCTCTCAATTTGAGATACCTGCCATCTCTCCAAGTGCAACACCACGCATCACGGTGTCTCCTATATTGACAGCCGCAACCAAGAAACGCCGCTATTTGATATGGGTGAGAGGCAATAATGCTTGCTGGTAGCCACAAACGGCAGTTGAATATTGCTAACGCCGCGAAGAGAAGCAGAATACAACTATCCGCGAGACTTCACAGAGCTCATCGGCGCCTGTCACCTCCATTGACCACCTCCTGTTCGGCCAGCTGATTCGCCTTGCTATTGACCGACTCGGCGGATAGAATCCAGTCGCAGTCCTTCATGATGTAGCCACAGAAACCTCTATGCCCATACCCACCTTGGGGAAAAGAATAATCAATCATATTACTCTTAAAGACAGCACATTTACAGTCGATCAGCTGGGCCAGCTCATCCGGGACAAGCGCATCAAAGCTTTCCATGCCTTTCGCCATAGCAGCACAAAGGCGTGTGTCACAGTTTGGGATATGGAAATTCAGATTCTCAGATTGATCTACTACTGGTTCAGTAAGTGATACAGAAAAGGGATGAGGGTTGATTCTAACATATCACAGATGGAATGCAATCCTGGGCTGACTTCTCGGTTGGAAGCATTGTCGAACCAGCCTCGACTGAGTACTATAAGCCACACAATTTGGACCGTGGCTATATCGCCTTCTTGAACCTCAGTCGTTCCGAGTGGCCTGAAGAGTCTCCCATAACCAAAGCTGGTCATCTGCATGTAGGTTGTAGCACTCCTTGGTCAGACCATCGCTTAACTGCATCAGATGCTTCAAACGGGGCATTTCAAGGCGCTTGTCAGCCAGGCACTGCAGCGATACAGTTCAGACCATGATAGACAACTCGTTCTCGACAATCTGAGAAGGAACCCTTGCGCCGCGCTCGGTGTGACCCCCCGGGACCTCCTGCTACAGGAGAGCGAGACCAGCCACATCATCTATGACGAGTGGCTTGGGGAGCTGAACTTCACAGGTCACACATCAGATGCTATTCATCGTTGGTACTCGGAAAATTGCGACAATTGAGGTACTAGTAGAAGGAATTCCTCACAAAAGACTATGGAGATACAAAAGTACAAAAAGCATCAAGCATTACTGTGTGTTCTGGAATAGCCGTATCTCATGGGCAGCGTAATTAAGCGATCCCGTAGTATCAGTACTTCACCTTTCATTGTAACTTAGGGGTGTGCGAAGATACAGACGGAAGATTAATAGCAGAAATTAAGGATGCTTCAGGCAGAAGAATAATTCATGTGTATGCATGCATGTTCTATTTACACCCCTGTCATGGAGCTGATCTCGACCATAATCTACATCCTAATAACCAACCTACAGATTCATCAGAAATCGACCGTTTCTTCATCTTCAACTCCAAAAAGCACCCTCATAGGATCTTGATACTTCACAAAACCCACGCCGGCTCACATAGCCCATACCCCAAAAGCCTCTGAGCTTGCGGCTTCATCTTCCTGACCTTTTCCAACGGCACCATCAGGAACTGGTTCTCCGCTGGGCGCAGTGTCGGCTGGCACAAAAATATTCCCACCGTCTCTCGGTATTCGTCCCTAGCAGCACGTTAGGAGCCACAAACACCAGAAGGCCAGACGTACTTGGTGACGTTCCCACCTCCGGCGTGGTAGGTGTTTCCGAGAAAGATCAGCGCGTCCCCAGGCTCCAGCTCGGCTGGCACCGTCTCGCAGTCCAGAGGCCGACGCTCGGGATCCCAGAGATGCGATCCTGGGATCACGACAGTGGCCCCGTTCGCGGCCGTCGTCTTGGTCAGAGCCGTGACGCAACCGATCATGACCGGCAACTTCTTGTCATGGGGGTGGTAGTCACTACACGAAACCAAGTCAGCACGTCTCGGCAGGTCCGGCTGACGTACATACTTGTCATCTCGGTGGAGAACCTGCTGCTTCCCCCCCGGGTTCACGCGGAACCCCACCGTCGACGAGATGATGGGCTTCCCGCTCACGGTCTTCTGCCGGTCGCCGCGCCAAAAGGTGTACGACGACGACACCAGCGCGTTGGCGACGTCGGTGTACAGCCGGTTGCACGCCAGCTCGACGCAGCCGTCGGAGATGCCCAGCAGGCCCGAGGCGCGCTGCGTAGTTGGCGGGAAGAAGCCGTACTTGTCGGGAATGTCCTCGTCGAAGTGGGGTTTGAGGTCGGCCTGGATCTGGCCCGCCAGCTCGCGCGTGATGAGCTTCTCGACGATGACGCCGCCGTCGCGGTTGATGATCTCGACCAGTTTCGCCGTAGTGGTGGAGGGGTCGGTGGCATCGAACCGCGCCAGAGTAGGCTTAGAGATGGGAATACCTGGCGAAGCCATTTCTTTTTTCTGATGGAGAAGAGCCACGTTGGATGAAGTTGTTTATGTTTCTGGTGAATAGAGTAAACCAAAGCCTAACATTATACACATGTTTCAGGGTGTTGTTCTCAAAACATACCCATTCTGGACTGGGGATCCAGGTCATCGCCATTGAACAAGCTTCTCGCCATCCCTGTGCCGTCACGGATCTGAAAGCTCAGACCTTTGCCTGAAGAGCTTCTCTCTTCAGATTATTTCTCAGATCAGACTGGTGTCTTCTCAACTGCCATAAAGTTGCAGGTCATCAATGTTGAAGGTGGACGTAGGGAAACTCAAGTGTGACTCTTGCTATTTAGATGGAGTTGATTTACCATCGCAATACTTGTTTTAATTACTGTGAAGCTGGAACCAACTATACGACAGTGTCAAAGCCCAGCTTCTTTCACTTCCAAGACCAATTCCAAGCCTCTTTCACCCTGACTCCAAGACCCCATGGACTTTGATCCTGACCTCATCAGTATCTCACATAGGAACCCACCCTTTCCATATCCGCAGCCTCTTGAACACCAGCCATTATCTCGAAGCAGTCCTCAGCACAGCTACCGAGAAACTGGAACTTGGCCATGTCTTGAGGATCACTGCCGAGGGTTGCAATACCCTCGCGGTCGCCGAAGCTTAAATAGTAGCCCCTAACAGCCCAGAGTGTGAGACGGCGGCGCACAATGTAGACTGCAAGTGCCTCATTATAGGTGTCCACCCGAAAACACTTATCCTCATCATGCTTGGAGGCTGCTCTAACAAGGATGCTATGGAAGTTCCTGGCCCGGTTGATAAGACTAGGAATTCCAGGGCGGCTTTCCTTGTCGCAGAAGACAAAGTGGCCTCCAACAGCGCCAGGCTCATCACTGCTCTCATAGCGGACATAGGCTTCACTGCCCTGGCGTCTCTCTGGGTAATGATGCATGTCCATGTGGCCCTGAATTTGTTAGAAGACTCATTAGTGCAGTGCTGAGAGGTTGCCTACCCAAAGAAGCGGAAGGTCCTTGGTCCATGTGCCACAACAGACAATGAGGTTATCGGTGTTTGGATACACAAAGCTGGGAGCTGGCATTTCAGGGCTGTTGGTGTTCCAGCCATCTGCAAAGACTGCGTTCCAAAGGCCGTTGCTGTCTTCGTCGAGGAAGTTGTATAAAGGGCCGCATGCCTCCTTGAGTCTCTGCCAGACAGGGGCGCATGCGACAGCCTCCTCCGTCGGGACATCCTCAAAGCATCTGTAGATACGGTTGCGATTAGTGTGAGGATGGGCAGGGGCATCATGAAGGCTGGGGTTGTCGAGAGCAAAAGAGACGGTGCGGCGACCCAAGCTCATTCTGCGGTGGCTGTTGAAAGCCATATTGAAGAGGTGATGTTCTTGAGGGTTTTCAGGAATGTAAGGTTGTTGATTATGTTCTGTGGAGGAAAAGATAGAAATGGCTCAAGAATAGCCTGCCAGGTTGGAGCTTATATGCAGGTGAAGGTGGCCTCAATTAGTCAGTGAAGGTGGTTTGGGAACAACATTGTGAATCATTCGCCTAATTCTCTACAGCAGGTTATACTAGTGAAGTTGAAACCTGCTAGGTAAATTGATGAAGCAATGGATTCCTCTGCAGACCTCCTTACTCAGATTATAGCCTATTTATTTCTCGCTTAGAAAAATGAAGCAGGATTTCATGATCAACCTACATTTGACTTGGTGTTTTGCTGAAACCTTGCTTTCTTGGAGAAGATACAAACAAACAAGTTTATCTCGAGGAAGACAAGTAGCATCAAGAAGTCTCCTACAATGTGGGTGGGCAATGGACCCTTATGCTTCCAAGGAAGTCAAGAACCCATTCAGTTCAGGCGATTAGAGACAAGTCTGGAATAGGTGCTGTATTGAAGCATTGAACCTGAGTAGGTGTTCAACATCTATTCAATGGATATGATACTACTGGGCATGCAGCAAAGTAGCATACTTGAATCAAAGCACGCTGCTGCTCTCTTGTCCTCAACACGAATGATGCCATGGCTTCTGTGGCCTACCATCCTCGCTTCATCCGTTTTCTTTCGTTATTATTTTATCCATTACCACTATCTGCTGTTCTTTCCCTGTCATTATCGTCCTTTTCGTCCTCGTTCATGTCGTCATCTGCCACGAACCCGGTAACCACGACACGTGTACTTCTCGCAGGTGAGCTGCAACTCATCAGTCCCGGCGAGAGCTCCTGCAACTCAAGGCGTCATTGCCTCCTTCCTACCAAGACAGAACCCGCGTCAAGATGGGAAGCTCAAACGGAGTGACTGCCTACCCGAAAATAACCCAAGGCGGAAGACTGAAGCACTGCCAACTCCCATCACACCACGGCAACGCAAATCATTCGCTAACAAACCAATCGACATATTTGAAGGCCCTGGAAGCCATCGACCGACACATCCAAGATAGCATCAAAATGCAGGCGCAGAATCATCAACAACGTCGCAGAATCACTCATTTCGGGAATCTGGAAGTAGCAGAGTTCCAATTCTTTGACGAAGAGATCCATATGGTTTTCAACCTCATTCCCCGCCGCTGGGAAACTACAAACGACCTTGCAGCCCTTCGTCTCCAGTTCTGGTATTACGTCTTTCAAGACTGGAAAGCAGGCGACATGATTCCCAACCCCCCGCCCATACATATCCCTACACCTCAAGAGGTAAGGTTGACCGATGTGGCGACCTTCGAACCAACAAACGGGGTACCTGCAGACCCGAACACCCCCGCGGAATCAGAATATCTCGACTACCAATACTGCTAGAACCGGGACGAAGCTCAACCACTCTACAAGGACGTCTTCAGTGACAGCCTCGGTAATTTCAAAGACGTGCAATTTGTTCGATTAAATCCGGGAGAGACGATGGCGAGTCTCAGGTCGAGGTCCATTGACCACCAAGACAAAGTGGAATACAGAAGGGTGTTGGACTTCAACAGGGCTATGCTGGTTCATCGTGCACGTCACTTCGTGACAAGCCTGGCTTTCAGAACGCCGTATGGGGGGAGGTTCAGGCTGTATTGGCGGATTTTGTTCCCGGAGCAATCCTGAGGAGGCCGCGTTTATTGTCTGTTGCTTATATAAATGCACAGTAGTTTGAAGCAGCGTCGGACTAGGCTATAGTTAACAAGCGAATTCAAGACAGCATGGCATTGCCCATCGTCACGGCCACCGTCACCGCCATCGTCCCTCGTCAGGGTCTCTTATCTTGGTCCGCTGTCGTCGTTTGTTATCGCTTCTCGTCCCCCTTTTTTTGTCATTTTCGTTGCTATCGTCGTACCCAGTGTTACTGAAGATATCACAGTATCGTCAACTTGGGTAGTCGTAAGTGTGCATTCATTTCTTCCGTGCTTTGCAGACTGGCCTGGGCAAACCAACACACAAGTTCCCCGCGTTATCGTCAGTTTCTCTCGCGTAAGATTTTCGCTTGCCCATGCAATCAGTGGAGCAATCCGGCATCTCGACCGTGGAGAGGTCTTGGTGACGGGACTGTTCCTCCGGCCCCATCGGCTTTGGGGGAAATGGCACTCGAATCTTCTCCCATGCAGCTTTTTCAACTTATCACAACGATGCTGGGGTGCTGGCAGATTCTTGGCCACGATTCTAACCACAATCAGACAGGTCGATGTAACGAGCTGACATCTACCAAGGAGATGCACTTACGGAGCCACTCAGAAGGTCGGTAGTCTGTGCAGATAAGTCCGTCGTCCAGTCATCTCGCGGCCCGGCCACCAGGATCCAACAGCTAGTGGCGATACCGGTTTCGAAAGGGATGGTTCCGCGACAGGGCGAGCCGTCTTCGGACGCTACACGCCAGGCCGCCGGGCGTCTGTCTGACTCTGGACTTACGCGGGCCGCCAGCGCCAACGGCGGCAGAACAGGTGCATCAACATGGGTGCCGAATCTCTCTTCGTCATGTCACTGCATCTGCACGATATCGTGACCTGGGAGTACCGGCCCGGTCCAGTCCTTGAATGTCGACCGTGGAGGCTCTCGTTCCTGGGACTCTCCCCTCTTGAACTTGTCCAGCTTGGCAATCTCCAGATCTCTCCCTTGGCAGACCGCGATGGACCGCGACAAGGAAATCCACGGCGACGATGCCGGCACCATCAACAAGTCGACGACGGCGCGGTCGTCGGACAACCGGGACGTCGTCATCAACGCGTCCGGCCACGTCCAGGAGCTCCAGCGCAACTTCAACCTCCTCTCGCTCGCCGGCGTCGGCCTCGTCGTCGGCAACGTCTGGCCCGCCATCGGCGGCTCCATCCTCGTCGCCATCTTCAACGGCGGGCCGCCGGGCGTGCTGTACGAGTTTATCGCCGTGAGCGCGTGCTACTGGACCGTCGCCGCCAGCATCGCGGAGCTCGCGTCCGCCATCCCGTCGTCGGCGGGCGTCTACCACTGGGCCTCGGTCACGCCCGGTCGCCGCTGGGGCCGCGCCGTGGGGTTCTTCGCCGGCTGGTGGAACTACCTCGCCTGGGTCCTCGGCGCCGCGAGCATGGCGTCCATCTTTGGCAACACGGTCGTGCAGATGTATGCGCTGAACCACGCCGGCTTCGAGGCGCGGCCGTGGCACGTTTTCGTCGTGTACCTCATCGCCACGTGGCTGGCCTGCGCGATGGTGTGTCTCGCCAACACGGCGATGCCGCGGATCAACGACTTTGGCGTGTTTGCCATCCTGGCGGGCTTCCTCGTCACCGTCATCGTCGTCGCCGTGATGCCAGGCCGCGACGGACGGCCGCCGCACGCATCCTCGTCGTTCGTATGGAGCGAGTGGACCGCCGACGTCGGCTACCCCGACGGCTTCGTCTTCCTCGCGGGCATGCTCAACGGCGCCTTCAGCGTCGGAGCCGTGGACGCGACGACGCACCTGGCAGAGGAGATCCCCAACCCGCAGCGCAACGTCCCCATCGCCCTCGGCCTGCAGCTCAGCATCGGCTTCGTCACGGGGTTCTGCTACCTGGTCACCGTCATGTACGCAATCAACGACTACGACGCGCTCTTCACCTCGCCGTACCCCATTGCGGAAATCTATCGCCAGGCCACCGGGTCTCCGGCCGGAGCCACCGGCCTGCTCGCCCTCGTGCTCGTCTGCATAGGCCTGACGCTGATGGGGCTCTACATCACCTGCGGCCGCACGCTCTGGGCTCTCGCCCGCGACGGCGCGACGCCCCGGCCTGCCGTCTTGGGCCGCGTCAGCCCGCGGTTGGGCATGCCGATGTGGTCCACCGTCCTCTCCGCGCTGCTCGTCACGCTTCTCGGCGCCATCTACGTCGGCAGCACGACGGCCTTCAACGCCTTTGTCGGGAGTTTCATCCTCCTGTCCAGCAGCTCCTATCTCGCCGCGATTCTCCCCAACCTGCTAGCCGGGAGGAGGAGGGTCGCCTACGGGCCGTTCCACATGCGTGGATGGGTCGGTTTTGCCGTCAACGGCGTGGCGTGCACGTACATGAGTGTCTGGTTCGTCATATACTGCTTCCCGTACGCGCTGCCAACCGACGCCCAGAGCATGAACTACGCGTGTCTGATATGGGGCGGGCTCACTGTCTTTGTTGGGCTGTGGTGGTTTATTGGAGCCCGGAAGGGCTACCAAGGACCGTCGACGACGGGAGGTATCGCGAACGAGACGGAGGTTGGGGGTTCGCGTGCGTACGCCGCTTGAGGCAGTGTTCGTATAACTACATAGAATATCAAGTCCAAGCTTAACAGGATCTATGTCTCTAGATGTAAAATCACGTCCAGATTTTTGTTCAACTCTGTGTTTCATCTTGACGTAATACAGATTCATACTAGGCATCGAATCTGAAAGCTTCCTTGCGCCTTTGGTTCTCTTGAGAGCTCACGCCCGCAATGGCCTTAACCGCCTCGCCCTTCATCACCTCGGCCACGGTTCTCTCGCCGCCGGCGAGCTGCTTGTTGTAGCGCAGCAGGATGAAACGCAGACCCAGCGCGGTGCAGATGGCCAGGAAAGCTCCGCCTGCGTTGACGCTCATCGCCAACACGTGGCGCGGGGCGTTGGAGTCCGGGTAGAGATACGACGTCCACACCTGACACCCGACATCAGCATTGCCGTCCCGGGGAAATAGACCGCTGCGGTGTACACTTTACCTGGCTGGTATTCGCGAGCGCGTTGACAATGGCAACCGCCGAGGCGCGCTTGATGCGCGGCCTGATCATCGTCTTCTGGACCCATGCGAGCAGCACGGCGTTGGTGCCGTACGCCCCGACGGTCATGCAGAACATGGAAAAGTACCGCGGCGCCGTGCTGAGCGTCGTGGCGGCGATGATGTAGCCCGTGATGGCCACGCACATGGGCCAGACGATGTGGAAGCTCGCGTTGTGGTTTCGGTCGGCCGAGTAGTTGTTGGCGATGGACACGCACAGGGAGACGAGGTAGGGCGGGGCGGTCAGCAGGAGAGTCGTGACGCTGCCGTGGCCGAGGGTGTCGACGATGTCGGGGAAGAAGTTTCCGACGGCGGAGCAGACCTGGCGGTGTTGGGGCGGCTGTGTGTAGGCGGGTGGGGATTCAGCTGCTTACCTGGATGCAGATGAAGAGAAATGTGAAGACGTAGATGCGCCAGTCCATCAGTGCGAGCTTGAAGCCGTACGACCAGGGTTCGTCGTCTTCGTCCACCTGTCCGGCGTCCTTGACCAGGCGCCATTCTGCCACGGCTCGCTCCTTGGGCGTCAGCCAGGACGTGGTGGAGGGCCAGTCGGGCAGCAGCCACACTGCAAAGACACCCACGGCGACGGTGATGCACCCTGGGTTGTCAGCATAAGTCTGCAGGAGATGAAGTAGGTCGTACCCTCGATGATGAATAGCCAACGCCATGATTCGAGACCTCTGACACCGTCGAGAGAGCTTTGAATGCCGGCACCAATGAGACCGGAGAAAGCACTTCCAAGCTGGCTGCCAGAGAAGAGAATGGCGCCTCGGAAGCCCATTTCGTCTCTCTTGTACCAGGAGGAGATGAGAAACAGAGCACCAGCTTCAACCGATTAGCAGGAAGCACAATGACTCGCACAAGGCACTTACGGAGGAATGCTGCCTCGACGATACCCAAGAAGAAGCGGACGGCGTAGAGACCCGACAGCGAGGTCACGGCACCCGTGGCGGCGGACATACCACCCCAGATGACGACACAGAGTGGGATGAAGAGGGACGGTCGGATCTGGGTGAGGTAGATGTTGGAAGGAATCTGCATGAGAATGTACCCGACAAAGAGAATCGAGACGGCCGTTTCGTATTGGGTATCAGTAAGCTGCAAGCTGTCTTTGATACCGGCGACCTTGGCTGCGGCGATGTTTTTCTGTCCAAGTGTTAGAAATAATAGGACATGGGGTGTATGATCTCGGTCAAAGCTTACCCTGTCAAGATAGTTGAGAATGAAGATGACCCAGACGACGCTCAGCAGACGGACATCAAGCTTCCTCTTCAACTTCCTCTCAATATCTGCAATCTCTTCCTCGCTCATGGCTTGTGCCTCCGCCATGCGGTTCGGCTCCTGTGTTTCTTTGAGCTGAATCGAGGCAGCATCTTCGTCTGCGGTGGGAGAAGACGCCGTCCTATCGATGTTGGGAGTTTTGTTGTCTTTTGGCGTTAAGGTGGACATTATGGGCAATTCGAGCCTAGAAAGGACCCGAAATTGAAAGTTGAACAATCGAGTCTGATGGTGCCCACAGAAAGGCTTGAATGACGCTCCGGCTCGTGCTCAACGTCGACATGAGCATGCTAAATACTCAGGCCTTTATACGACAACGAGAAATACTCTTGGCAGATTAGTTGCCCTCGCGTTCAGTATCTAATGTCACCGGCAGGGGGTTCAGAAATGCGTGACTGTAAGCCGATAGGCCCCATCGCCTTTGCGACTGATCGGGATAAAGCCGTGAGATCCAGAGTCCGACAGCTGTGGAGCTTTACTCTGAAGTACGTCACATCGATGGCTATAAGCGGAAGCAACTGTTTCAAACAGCGTTGTGTCTCTTGCATCGTCAGTCGAGCCGGTGATTTGGTTGGGCACTGACCAGGCGCCATCCATCGGTTACAAAGATAGGTAGGTGTCAGCAACTCAACTTGTAGGTAGTTAACTTGACCGTCATTCCGTCAGGCCGAGAACTCGTAAAATGGCGACTCCCACTGCCTGAAGCTTCGTACCTGCTTAGACGGAGATCGAGCTTTGAGCTTCCCCGCGCCAAGTCATCTAGGCAACTCGAGCGGAGAAGGCGGAGGCCGCGCAATCTCGGGTGCTAGCCGCGGCCCATCTTCTCCGTTGGTAAAGGCTTATGTTGGCGAAGTCTGGGGTTGCGGGTGCAACGGCGGAGCCGCCGCTAGATGCCGCAAACAGGCCATCCCACTGCGGGACGTCTGGAGACTGGAGCAGGCCAGGTGTTTGAATCAAAGCTGGTAAAAGTGGCTCCCCGGCGCACTTTCTCCAGTCAGAACACCTTTCCAAAATTTCTGGTAAGAGATCAACATGGTTACGACGACAAGCTGTGTAATTATTCGTAGAGGGCGTAGACTTCGGCTTACTCCCGAATCACCGGCTTTCCCCCGGCCCACGGTGGGGACAGCGGCAGCGCAACCCTTGAGCAGTAATCAAGACCCCGAAATCTGCAGTCGACTACTTTGAGAAGGCCACATACGATGAAGCAACACTGTGGCGAACTCGTCTTTCACTGCCTCGTGAATCTCATCGTCTCGTTTCTCTTGATTAAATCTAGATTAGAGCTCGTGAGTGTAGTTTGATGAGCGTCTTCCGATTTATGAGCAAGTTCCAGCTAACTTGATGGATCGCTGACCAAACTGACTGTCCAGCCCACAGAGCCGATCGTAAATCAAGTCATTCTACTTCCAAACCAAAGAAACGCCACATCCAGGCTATACTCGTGGTATCTTACCACGAAAATGGGGTCAGTGTGATAACTACCGCGGTCTTACGGCTCAGTCTCGGCCACCGGATGTCTTTTCGGCCGGCCCCGCTCCGGAGAACAGGCTCCACTAATCTCGCCGGTCTCCGGGAATGTCCGGCCCTTGTTGATCCGATCAAAGCCAGCACACATGGACAGATTGTCTGGCTCAACTTCCGGTGATGAGTATTATTCGTGAAGGCCAAACATACTATAAAGGACAGTGCACGACCGATGGCATGGACAACCATGTTTCACTGCTGTCCCAGGTAACGTTTGTGTTCCTCAAGGACAGCTTGGGTGAGGGGAAACGGCGAAAAGATAGTCCGATGTCGACTTCAGCCAGAGCCAATACATCATTGAGTTCCGTTGTCTCGGCCAATGACGCGCCCTGGCATTCTTCCCCAACAACGATCCCGGCCGCCCACCATCTTTGAAGATCAACCTCATCCAACGGTAGCGCCAAGTATCTCCAACATGAGAGGCAAGGGCACTTCATCCGCGGTGGTCTCGCCGTATTACAACCTCGGCAGCTTTCATCGTCCCGTCACCACTACCAGTAAGGATGCCCAGCTGTGGTTCAACCGCGGCCTGACGTGGGCGTATGCCTTCAACCACGAGGAGTCGGCCAGGTGCTTCGAGAAGGCCATCAGCTACGACTCCTCGTGTGCGATGGCCTACTGGGGACTGGCTTTCGTCCTAGGACCCAACTACAACAAGCCGTGGAAGGTTTTCGACAGAGAGGATCTCGCAACGACGACGAGGCGGGCTCACAACATCATCATGCAGGCTATAAAGCACTCCTCCAAGGCGTCAAACGTCGAAATCGGACTCATCAACGCTCTTCTCTGTCGATATCCGCAGCCCATCCCCGCTGACGACTGTTCGCAATGGAACCAGGACTACGCTCGGGCGATGGATTCGGTGCTGAAGGCGTATCCCAGCGACTTGGACGTGGTCGCACTCTGGACAGACGCCACGATGAACGTCACACCATGGAAGCTGTGGGACTACAAAACGGGGAAGCCGACCCGCGGGGCCAGGACGCTCGAGATCAAGGATGTCATGGACCGCACCTTCAAGCTCGAGGGCTCTCTTCGACATCCCGGCCTTCTGCATCTCTACATCCATCTAATGGAGATGTCGCCGACCCCCGAAGCAGCGCTCACCATCGCAGACAACCTGCGCGGACTGGTGCCGGACGCTGGCCACCTGGAGCACATGCCCACTCACCTGGATATCCTCTGCGGGCAATACCGCCGCGCGATCGCCTCCAACTCGGACGCCATTCGCGCCGACTCCAAGTTCCTTGCCAACGAGGGACCCCTCAACTTCTACACCCTGTACCGATCGCACGACTTCCACTTCAGACTCTACGCGTCAATGCTGTGCGGGCAGTCCCAGGTTGCGATTCAGACAATCAACGAGCTCGAGGCCACCATCTCGGAGGACCTGCTGCGCGTCAAGTCGCCGCCCATGGCGGACTGGCTCGAGGGCTTTTTGGGCATGCGAATGCATGCTCTCATCCGTTTCGGTCGATGGAAAGACATTCTCGCGTTGAAGCTTCCCAACGACCCGCAGCTCTACTGCACAACAAC
The DNA here is from genome assembly GCA_004366825.1 of Colletotrichum spinosum. Taxonomy (NCBI): domain Eukaryota; kingdom Fungi; phylum Ascomycota; class Sordariomycetes; order Glomerellales; family Glomerellaceae; genus Colletotrichum; species Colletotrichum spinosum. Next base: position 86,534 of record QAPG01000088.1, on the reverse strand, counting down.
GGCAATGACGCACTACGCCAAGGGAGTCGCCCTCGCGGCGACGGGGAGGGTACCAGAGGCCGAGCAAGAAAGGCTCCTGTTCCTCGAAGCCGTGAAGCGCGTTCCCCCGTCCCGGATAGTATTCAACAACCCCTGCAGGGAGACGCTCATGATCGCCGAGGCCATGCTCGACGGCGAGCTCGCCTACAGAAAGGGCGACTACAACAAGGCATTCGCTCACCTGCGGACGTCTGTCGAGAGAGACGACGCCCTCCCTTACGACGAGCCGTGGGGCTGGATGCAACCGACGCGCCACGCACTCGGTGCATTGCTCCTCGAACAGGGACACGTTGCGGAGGCCGCGGCTGTTTACAGCGCCGATTTGGGAATCGACGAGACACTCCCCCGAGCGCTGCGGCACCCGAACAACGTCTGGGCGCTGCACGGGTTCTACGAGTGTCTCGTGAAGCTGGGGCGGACGGCCGAGGCCAAGATCCTGAAGCCGCAGTTGAACATGGCTCTTGCGGTGGCAGACGTGCCGATCAAGTCGTCGTGCTTCTGCAGGCAAAAGACGGTTGATTGACAAATACGGATCCTGAGCCCGCCCTCTCAGCGGAGACTCAGTGATATCACGCGGGCCAGATTATGACGCCCGCGGGCGATGATGATGAAGAGTGGGATTGGCGTCAGTAAACGGAGCCCGACGGGGAACAACTGCATGTAGGATTTTGGAATAAAATAAAGCGACATTGATATTGAACGCGAATGGTTGATATCACCTTGGTTAACCACCTTATCGGCTGTTCACCTTGAACGGATCCCTCACTGGTAATCGATTTCTTATCTCCAGTACAATGGTCTAGATCCCATCTGACCATTGAAGCTATCGAGGCTACAGCCGCATATCTCGGATATAGCACTGCGTCTGATGAATCGCGGGCCGAACACTCCTGGGCTCCTATTGGTTGGATAACCGCCACCCCAGATGTCATCTTATCTTGTCCACCTCCACAAACACTCATCGTAGTCATCAGCTATGATTGAACTTTTCTCGTCTTACATGAATCATTTGAGTACCCCTCGTGTTCCTGAAAACTTGTCGTCAGTAAACCGGAACACTCCAGCTCGTCGCCATTTGCCGAAAGCTACGGTCACCGCGGTCAAGGGGGCTGCGAAACTCAACACCAGGTCCAAATCGCACCCGTGTTCCTAGCGATCAAGATGTCCGGTTAAGCCAACCGGGTGAAAGCGTTGGGGAGCTGGGCAATAGTGCCAGCGTCGCTCATTGGCCATGTCTTATCTGGCGACTGCATCTCGACCCCGGATGGCTTGGCGATGCCGGGGAGTAGGAGAGATCTCATATGTTAAATAGCCATCGGCTTTCGAACTGATCAACGTGTGAGTGCTTCACCTGCATAGAAGCCGCGAACATCACAGACCATTACAATGTCCGACACGGTCTCTCAAAGTGAGAAGACAAACCCCGCCGACCTCGTGTCGGCCGTGGCGCAACCGCAAGGGGTCGACGCGGAGGCAGCTCACAACTACATCATCGACCCCGTCGCCGAAGCCAAACTCCGGCGCAAGCAGGATCTGAGAGTCCTGCCCATGATTTTCCTCATGGTGCGTTCTGTGAACAAAGTCCTTTCACCAGATCCCTAAACACTAAGACCCTCCGGCAGTACTTCTTCACGTTCCTCGACCGCACGAACCTGGGCAACGCCAAGGTGGCGGGCATGGAGGCCGACCTCGGCCTGGGCACCTACGGCTTCAACATTGGCGCGTGCCTGTACTACGGCATCTACTTCTTCGCCGACATCCCGGCCGCGCTGGTCGTCAAGAGGCTCGGCAACGTCGTGCTGCCCGCCAGCTGCATCGCGTTCGGCCTCGTGACGCTCGGCACCGCCTTCATCCGTAACGAGGGCAGCTTCTACGCCGTGCGCCTCCTCCTCGGCCTCGCCGAGTCCTTCCAGTTCCCCGGCCTCAGCTACGTCGTCTCGCGCTACTACCGCCGCGGCGAGGTCACCCTGCGCGTGTCGCTCTTCATGCTGGGCGCCGCGGGCCTGGCCGGCGCCTTTGGCGGCCTGCTGGCCTCGGGCCTGCTGTCCCTGGGCCGCGTCGGCTCCGTCGGCTCCTGGCGCGTCATCTTTCTCGTCGAGGGCGTCGTCACCGTCGGCGTCGGCGTCGTCTCGCTGTACCTCTTCCCGGCGGACCCCTCGCGGACGCGCATCTTCACCGAGCCGGAGCGCGCCCTCGCCATGGCGCGCTTGTTCCGCGACCAGCCCGCCATCCGCGAGCACAAGGAGCGCGTCACGTGGGGCCTCGTCAGGCGCGGCCTGCTCAACGTCAACGTGCTCGTCGGCGCGTGGATCTACACGTGCGACCAGATCACGGTGCAGGGCCTGTCCATCTTCACCGTCACCATTCTCCGGCTCAACTACCCGGACCGCTCCACCGTGGGCATCCAGCTGCTGTCCGTGCCGCCGCCCATCGTCGGCATGGTCTTTGGTCTGGGCGTGTCGTACGTCACGATGAAGACGCGCCGGCACGGCGTCGCCATCGCGTGCTGCGCGGGGCTCAACGTCGTCGGGTACTCCATCTGGCTGGCCTCGACCGACGCGCAGGCGCGGTACGCCGCCATCTTCCTCAACACGGCGGGCGGGTACAGTTTCGGGACGTTGGTCCTGAGCTGGACGCTGGCCAACGCCGCGCCCGATACCGTTCGCAACGTGTCCAACGGTGCTGTTTCGGGTCTGGCAAATATTGGTAGGTGGTTGTCGGCAAACTGTTGCTGGGATTTCTTTGGCTGACGCTCGTGTGCAGGATCCATCGTGGCGACCTGGAGCTACATCAACACCGACGCCAAAACTGGCTATCGGATCGGCAACAGCCTAAACACCGCCACGGCTGCCTCTGTCATTGTCGCGTCTTTGGGTCTTGTGGCTTATCAGAAGTGGGAGAACAAGAAGCGCGAGCAGGGTAGTCGTGATTATCGCTTGGAGAGGGCTGCGGATGAGGTCGCCACACTGGGGCATCTTCATCCATCTTTCCGATATATTAACTGACCATGTCGAGGGAGATTCTCGCTTTGAGGGAAAAGCAGGTTTGCTTCGTACGTTTGCTGTTTCTATGTCAGCTATCAACGGCAAGCTTTTGGATGATGCTGTTGTCAGATAAAGTGGTATCAAGCTCTCAGTTTCAGCTTGAGGAGACGTAACAGAAGACCATCATTCAACTTGGCGGTGTTATTCCCAGCTTCAGGAAAACAGACACTTCAAGACTGTCAATCTTCGCCTTGAATCATCTTGTGGGTGGTTCCACCGCTTCATATCAGCATAGCTGCTACTGCTGGCATTCCATAATTCGGTTATTATCCAGGTGATTGCCGAAGTGATGTATGCTAAGTGGAATGCTTCGAGATCAGTGTTGTCGACAGGCCTCCTTCCCTACAACTGTCGTTCTCGACCTTTCGAACAGATGACTCGAAACATGTCACATGGGCTGGAAACAACAGTGCTCAAAGTATAGTATTTACGTCGTTAAGTTGATATCTATGTACAAGAATATGAACAGCCCCAGGCTATCCCGGGTCGAAAGTCTACATTCAACCTCAAGATGCAACGATCTTGCTAGATCCCGCCCACCTGGTTGTCACTGAAACGGCCCAAAGACATCTCGTCACAGTCACACACATGGTGTTCGTACATAACCGCAAGCGCTTAGCCGGAGCAGACGCCAGACTTCTTGGGCTCGCAGCCGCCAGCGCAGCCAGAGTACATCTGGCACTTGGTCTTGGCGTCGGAGCAGACGTTCTTGAGCGTGGCCGTGTCCTTGTAGTTGGAGTTGATGCCCGCGAGCTCGCCGCCGTTCTTGGCGGTAACGCCCTCCTGCAAGACGTGTGTCAGCATCACAGACGGAACCAGGAGAGAGAGAGAGAAAGGGGGGGGGATGGGAGTTCTTCCCGCGTACCAGGTAAATGTTGCGCTTGCACTGCGTCTTGCAGTTGCCGCACGAGCGGTAGAGCTTGCCGTAGTCCTCGACGTAGTAGTTGATGACGTTGACGGTGCCGCAGCCGTTGTGCTGGATGACCTTGTCGGAGGCGTGGTAGGCGCCGCCGCCGATGATCCACGTCTGGGTGCCGGCCTTGTCGTTCTTGATGGAGATTGCGTCCTCGCAGACGTCCTCGAACCAGACGAACTCGAGGGTGCAGTGGCCGTTGCAGTGGACGCCCTCGGCCTGGTTCTTGCCGATGATGGCGTTCTTCAGGGTGCCGCCGGCCTGGATGTAGAAGACGGAGTCCTTGTAGTCTGTTTTTTCTTTTGTGTCAGTACCGTGTTTTCTTTGGCTGGCAATAGCTTATGTGTCTTCATCACGCTGGCGAAAGAGTTGGAGGGAGAAATCATAACTCACCACCCTCGGACTGGCCGCCGCAGGCGCCGGAGCCGCGATCGAAGCGCTGCCACTTTCCGTCGTAGACCTGGCCCGACTTGATCTCAATGTACGACTTGGACGAGACGGTGCCGGTGGCCTTGGGGACGCCGCCGGCGTAGCCGTTGCAGGCAAGGGCGGGGACAGCGGCCAACAGAGGCACCAGGCCGAACTTGAAGAATTGCATGATGAAGGATAACTAACACACGTAACCGAAGAAGGAATGAATGAAGTAGTTGGTTCAGGGTTGAAAGAGTGTGGTGAGGAGCAGAAGAGTTCCAAGACGGAAGCGCGGCAGAGAGAACTTATATACGCGGTTTTGAAGGGAGAACCAGTCCCTGTTCACGAGGAAGACAACACTAGGTTGGCATCTTGCTCCTGGAAGCTCGCCAACTGAGCCAGAATCCTTACGGCCAAGGTAGCTACCAAGCACCGGCCGCGATGGTGCTGTCAACAGTGGGCCTCGACCGGGTGTCTTCACGGATCGGTAGGTCATTGGTGGATGTGATAAATGCGGGCTCGGGAGATTCCTGCATGATTTCTTCTTCTGCGTGTTGTCGATGGAGACATCTGGAGATTTGCTCCGCGTGCCGGCGTTGGCGTGGGATGGTGACCTGCTGTCGGGTTCTTGGAATACATAGAGTCTCAGCAGTCTAATCACAGAATCGCATGCAAGGGACAGTGGATGATGAAACCCTTGGTATACGCAGGAACACAGCAGCATGCAGACAAGAGGCACGGGAAGCGAGCGTTTGCCACCACCACCACCACCACAACACCCAAGCTCTCACACACTCACATAGACACTCAAGACCGTAAGAGGCAGTAGGATAATTAGCAGCTTCCCGAAATTTCTGAGAATGTGAGAATGTTTACTTGGCAGGGTGACAGTCTGTCGACCGGTATGAAGCGGTCCAATCGGAGAAGCCAGGCCGGACTGAGAAGAGATTAAGCTATGTGGTATTGCCCACAGGAACCCGGCCACCAGGTTTGCCCAGCAGGGAGACGCTGCGACGGGCTGACAGCTCAGTCCTCATCGTCAGGCCTGGACTACTTCCACTCCCGAGACATGACACCGTGGGAGCCGCAAGGCGGAGTTGCCAAGACTCTAGAGGGGGTATTATGTAGTAGAGGATGGACCATGGATGCCGCAGCTAACAACCTTGATCGGTGCTGGAGGTTGATTAATGCCAAGAACCGATTTGACCAAAGACTCGACCGAGCAAATTCAAGGAGACGTGCCCCGCACCACCTTTTGAATGGCCTTTTCTTTCTCTCGATGCTTAATATCGAGATAGTGGGAAAAGAACTGAAAGAGCCGTTTGTTGATGTCGACCATCGCGGACTCATCGGCCCCACCGCGACCGAGACCCTCACGACGACAAGGATGTCTTCGGATGCCTGTCGGATGCCTCCTATGGTTCCGACAACTGTACGGATACTGCGAGTAACCTTATCAGCGACCCATGCTTTGATCAGTTGTGATCTGTAGCTGTCATCTGAACTTTTGACAGCTTTTGGCGTCTGCCATTCGTATCATGACCCCTGAACCTCCTTTCCCATCAGTTTGCTTCCACGTGCCCAGCCCTTTGCCACTCCTACGATTCTCCTGTTCACGCCAGGGATGGGGGAGATTATCTCTCGCACCCAACCCACAGTTTCCGTTTTCGAGGCTGTGTCTGTCAATCCGGCTTCTCTCCGAGAGCACGGTTTCTTGAGGCCAACCTCCGTGGCCTTGCTGTGTATGGAGTCATGGACATGGCGGGATACCCACCTCACCGGCTCCGGTGTCCAGCAAACCTGGTCCTGAAGCATTGGATTCCCCGGCTTTTGCGATGAGACGACTTTGCCATGAGCCTTTGGTATTTGCCCAGCAGTCAACCTCTGGTGGCTCTTATTCCCGAAGAGGTCTGCACCTCCGCTGCCCCATGTGGCCGAATCAGGTCAACAAGGCGAGTTTTCCTACATACCAAGGTATAGTATCCGTACTCCGTACAAACCCGCAAAACTTATCGCTAGAGCTTCCGGGATTCGACGATAGTCGACCGCATACGGCTAGGGTCACGGGCTTCTGCCAGCCATTGTAGACATCGGTCCCGAATCGGGACTGTGCCAACCCTCGCATGAAGAGTGAAGACTGCCCACACATCTCATCACGGGAATGAAGTCATCCAATCCAAAGCCATCCTATCAAGCTCTTCGGCGGCCTCCTCCCCTTTTCTCATACAGGCTGGTACTGCAAAAATTCTTAGCTGTAAGAAGAAGCTTGCTTGAACCAGCTCCATACTTTCAACTCCACAAGCCAAGGTAGCAGAAGAAGCAACATGGAGCGCATGCAGGCGCGAAAGGGCCACTCTCTAGTTCTCGGAAATATGCCAAATCTTTGCGCCGGAAATGAGACTTGCTGCCGGCAGACGGTGTTTGACGCTGTCATGCCGCATGGCAATCGCACCCACAGCCTTGGAACATTGCCACCAAGCAAGAAGAAAGAAAAGCAAACCAGATTTGACAGCATGGCACTTGATGAAGCTTGTCCAACGACAGCTGCACCGTGACCGCGCCAAGTTTGCTGAAACACTGAGCTTCATCTAAGGTGGACTTGATAGCAAATACAAAAAAAAAAAGCAAAAAGAGGAGCAAGAAGAACTCGTCCGCCGACCTGTAATCCTCCCAACCCTGCCGCCAAGCTTCCCACGATACCACCGCAGCGGACACCCAGCGCCAACTGGATCTTGGCAGCCCGGTTTTCTGCTTCCACTTCAAGGTCCTTGTGAACCTCCTTCTTGGACCCGGGTTACTCCCTTTCTAGACTACACTACTGCACTGATAATTCGGAAGGGCATACTCCGTACAGATACTGTTGGATGTTCAGATTCCTTACTTGTATGGAGTCGATTGGAGATATGAACCCAGATTTCTAGCTGCAGCGCTCACTTCGTGATTGTCAGCCGCAGGAGAGACGGTTGTAACTTTGACACATCAATTCGGATCTCCTCTGTTATCAGTGTACTCGCCGAGCTGGCCGCCCAGCTCTATCCGTTATCAGGAAGAACCACGGCTCCTTCGACATCGCCAAAATACCGACACGGTCACACTGCCCCAGTCTGCATGACATACATGTTAATTTATTGATGTTGACTTGTTTATTGATTCAGCCCTTTCCGAAACTCTCGTCCTTGATCCCTATCTTTCCGCGTGGGCCATCCTTTCCAGAGTGATCGCCTCCCGATCTCAACTCAATCACAACGTCGACAGAACCCGCACGTAAATGATTGCAGCCATGCTCGATAACCGCCGTCTCGATGCTTACAACCGCACCAACGACCTCCAACAACCCGGTTTCGGCATCATCCCAGGTGAACTGGCCTAACCACAGCCTTTCTTGGCCTCCCGTAACCACTCTTGGCTGGCGGCTATCTACCCTTTCGATATCGCTCCAGCGCTCAACACGCCTCCAAAGCCTGCCAGTCCAACAGCGGAACCCCCCCTCCCCCAATGTCTCCGAGGCGGACCTTCTGCCCACCACCTATTGTAGGCAGTCTTTCTCCCACCGCGAGACCGTGGTCCGACAAGCTCTTGGCCCTACGGGGCTCGCTCGTCCCCCCTGGGTCGTTGCAGCCGGAGGCAGGCCACCCTTGGCGTTCCCTTCCAGGAGGGGTCGACCGCCCGCCCGGCCTGAGGCGAATCATTCCCCCGTCCAGACATTCTCCCCTCTCACTTTCTCTCCATCTCCTGGTGAACTCGGCCGAACCGTCACTCCTCGAACAACCACATGTCCAAGTGCCAAGAAGCCCTTCATTTGCGGCCGGAGCCACCTGTCGAAGAATCCCTGCACCGCTTTACCGCCGCTCCGCCAAGGATATCCAAGATGCTAACCTCGAGAACCCGGCTTCGAGCTTCACCGAGGAAAGAAAACGGAGCGAAGCCATCATGGGTATTTCGGAGCAAGGCCCGCTTGTGATATCCACCATATCTAGTTGTAAAGGGCGTTTGCGAGAACGAGGCCAGCATCGAATGACAACCGTACTAACTCTTTTCAAAATCCCCGTTGCAAGATCCCCCCATCCTCTTTCCGACCCCGTGCACGACTCGTGGGGCTCCAATCTTCACAGCCATGTTCTGTGTTCCTGAGTCGCAGGCAGACTGCAAAAGAGCGTCCGGGATGGAGCAGGTGGCTGGCGCTGACACTTCAGCCTCAATCTGGTCACGACGTCGGGCATATGCGAACTTGAATCAACTACCCGGCCTACGCAGAGACCGGCATATTCTGAAGCTGGTGAGTCAGTTACAACTGCATACGTAGGCGTAGTGTCACCAGTCTGGCTCACTCCACGAGAATGACCACCATCACATTGCTCATCATAGTGACGCGGCAGACCAATTAATCATCTAAGCCAGCCCTCCATGTACGGCTTCCATTTGTCTCGGTTATTAAGGTACAGATAAACATTCCATGAGAGAAAACTGGCGTCTAGCTACCCGTGAGGTCCAGACGCGGACGGAGACGTACCCTCGGAGACGCTCGTGTGTCGACATGTACAATCCGTCCACAATCGATTCAGTCTGCAACGACGTTGCGCATGGGTACGTCAAAGCGGTGTTGGGCATTGCGAGGAGCCCAACAACTCTCCACTGGGGTCCTCCTAGCGACCGTGAATTGAGTTCTTGAGCAAGTCGTAAATGTCATTATCACCAGTGTAGTTGTGACTCGACATGTTAAGGGAGCCAGAGTGCTGCTGTTGCTGGTACGCCTGGTTGGCGCTGTTTGCGCCCGTGCCGTAGTTAGCGGTGGTGCTGCTTCTAGCAGAGTATCCTCCTGCCGAGTTGCCGCCTGACGTGAACGAGCTCGGCGCGTTCGATCCGAAGCCGTACCAGCTGTGTTGCTCAGGGTGGGATGGCTGAGCCTGGGGTGGGTATGACCCGTAAGATTGAGTCTGCTGGGTCTGCTGGGTCTGCTGGGCCTGCTGGGTCTGCTGCGGCTGCTGTTGCTGCTGTGCCTGCTGTGCCTGCTGTGCCTGCTGCTGGCTGTACTTGGTCGACGACGACCTGCTCTGTGAGGCCGACGCTGAAGCCCGCATGTTGAACGATTGCAACGAGGCGGTCTGCTGTTGTGTAGTCGACGATGGCTGGCTGTAGGATGACGCTGCCGGCTGGGAGGCGGCATTGTTGTACGACGTGTTGCGCTTTGGAGAGTTTAACCACTGGTTACCTCGAGAGTTGTCGCTTGGGGTGTATGCTATGGTGTTTTGGGGTGCCGCGTTCCTCTCGTATGAGTCATACGAGGGGTATGAAGTAGTGCTCGCTGACGTCGTCGCCGTGTATGGCTCGTAGGCAAGCCTCGTGTCGGCTGCGCTGTTCGTGTTGGAGTATTTGTTGTACGAGGTGTTGTAAGCGCCCATCGACTGGGTGTTGCCGTACGTGCCAGTGTCCACAGACTGAGAAGCTGGCTGGACGGTGTGATGCGAGGGTGTGGCTCGCGGCTCGCTGACCGGAGTCCGTGTAGATGCTCGCTGCCCGGCTCGGCTCGTAGCCCGAGCTGTCTGGACGGGCGCTTGGAAGGGCGAGACTTGCGCCGGTGTCGCCGTCTGAGCAATCTGCGGTGTAGGCGAAGGTTGCTGCTGCTGCTGCTGCTGCTGCTGCTGTTGGTGCTGGTGCAAGGCAGCGCGAGCGGCATTCTGCTGTGCTGCATCGTATGCGGGGTGAGCAGCAGCCGTATTTTGAACAGGCGTCTGCGTGGACTTCCTAGACTGCGACTGGAAGGTGTTCATCGTCGGCGAAACAGATTCTGTCGTCTTCGGCGGAGACGAGCCCTGCCAGTTGTGGGCGTACGTGGTAAGCGGCACAGCGCTCTCGCTCGGTGCCTGTGGCTGCCCAGAGGGCAAAGTGTGACGCGATGCGGATGCTAAGGCACGGGCAGCTCGGGGACTCTTAGTCGTAGATTGTCCAAAGCTTGCGCCGTTCGTGTCCATGGCAGCCTGCTGGCTGTAGTTGGTATTGACAGCCCCTTGGTAACTGCCTGTTTCTGTGAGAGCTGGTTGTCCATAGCTCGTCGTCACGGCATGCTGATCAGAGTAATCAACGGTAGCCGCGGGGTCGGGGTATGAGCCAACGGCAGACATAGCAATGTCGTGTGCGGAGGGCTGCGGGTATGTGAGGTCGCTCGGGGCAGAGTTGAAGTAGTCCTGGTTGGCCGTTTCCACAGCGGGCGTGAGCATGTTGGATACGGGCATGTTGGACGTGTAGTCAATCGTCTCGATGTCGTCCGGCTCTTGCTCTTCCTCTTCATCCTCGGGCTCTGGTTCGGCTTCCGGTTCAGGTTCAGCCTCCGGCTCCGGCTCCGGCTCCGGCTCCGGCTCGTCTTCGGCTTCTGCGTCGTCTTCGTCTTCGACGGCTCCAACTGATACATTGGACTTCCTAGGCGCTTGCTTTTTAACGAGAGGATACTGGCATTGGAGGTCACCCTCCTCGCACATGTCACAAGTAGGCTTGACACGGTTGCACTAGCTTCGTCAGCTTAGTCCCAATAGTGATGTCTTGAACTCACCTTTGTCCTGTTGATTCTGCATGAAATGCACGAGCCTCGCGAGATATACTTCAAGGGCGTACCGACGGGGGCTGGGATGAGCTCTTCCTCCTCTGCGGCCTTGGACTTCCTCGGTCGCTTCTTGTTTGCGGCCGCAGAGTTTTCCAGGGTCGCCGGGGGGTCCGAAGCTGCTGCAGCTCCAGCTGAGGGTGGTGCTGGAGAGGCGCTGGCTGATGACGACGCGGTCGCGTCGCTGGGGTGGACGATACGCAGCCTCTCTGCACCGTACTTCATGAGCATGGCCAGTGACTCTTTCTGGAGTTCTGGAGATTGGTTGGCAAAGATGCCGAACTGCTCCAAAGACAGCGTCTCCGGGTCGACTCCGTTATCGCTGAGGAGCCTGATCGCCACCTCACGGCGCCTAGCGGCTTCAGCTGGGGGCACGTTAAGCACCGCTTGCGAATGAATGCCGCTCTGGACCGCCGCGTCGGCCTTGCTCTGGGCGCCCACGTGGCCGCTGCTTTCAGCTTCCTGCCCATCAGGGGGAGCTTGCAGAGTGTGGGGATTTGCCTCCGACTTCTTGCGCCTTTTCTTGGGTGTGCTCGTTCCGTCTCCCTCGGGGCTTCTCTTACGCCTCTTCTTGGGCTCGATAGGAGTTCCGTCCTCGTTCACCGCCGACTTCCTCTTCCTCTTGGGCGCCACCGGAGTACCGTCCTCGTTGACAGCCGACTTCCGCTTCCGTGGCGTCTTTCCCTTGCCGCCTGCTGGGATAAGGGGGGCTGGCGGGGGTATCGGGGGGAGCGGGCGGAAGTGCTCAATCATTTCCGCCACTGTCTTGTGCATGGGTGTGTGCTCGTACTTGACGTTGATGGTTCTTGAGTTCTTGGAAAAGGCGACGGCGAGAGTGCCGCGACAGTCAAAAGCCGGGCGAGCTGGTATTGTTAGTGAACTTTTGGTCAACGATGGTGCGGGGGGTGTTCTTACCAGTAGTGACAGGGTCCAACTCCTTCTGGCTGAAGTCTCCGATGAGCGAGATGGCGGCGCTCTTCCCGTTCTGCCTGTTCCACATGGCCACGGAGTCTTGGCAGATGTAGGTAAACGTCCAGCCATGGGAGCCGCGGGAGACCTCTCTCACGACCCAGGTGCTCTCATCGACCGCTGCCAGGAGCCCGACGATGTGTTTCGCTACAGCGCGTTGGGTCGACGGGTTGTCGTTTGGCTGCTTGATGATGGTGTCGTATGCGCGCACAACCCTGGTTGGTTGACCATCGACGATCTCGGCGGGCAAGCCGCCTAGGGCTGGGTCCAGATTCTCCTGTCCGTCCACATCGCTCTCGGCAATCGTGAATTCAATGTTAGAAGGTATGTCAAGCGCGAGCGATACATGCTCGCATCGCATTGGTGACTTTTTCGTTTCGAGAGTGCGGCGAAGCTGGTCGGCGAGGTCGTCTGGCTTCATGATCGAAGACCTGCTGCTCGGCGCGTCGCTGTACGAGGGCGCCAGGCCCAGCAGAGCCTCAGCCATGTTGGACGTCGCCGGAGCACTTTTCTTTTCGCGATCGATGAAGGCAGAGAGACACAAAAGTCGCGTTTCCGCGGTCGGCGACTGCTGCTCGATGACGGAACGCCGTTGAAGTTGGCCGCGTGATGGTTTTGATGGAGTTGCTTGCTGACGCGGGCCTTTGTCGTGCGGCTGGGAAACGCGTCCAACAGTGTCGTGGGTGGAGGGGTGGTAAGAGGAGAAGCCTGGAGGCTGGGGTGGAGTGGGTGTAGTAAGCATTTCGCCTGGACTTCTGGCTGGCACGTGCGCCTCCTCTCCAGGCTCCGCGGTCATGACGGCAGTTGCAGACTTTGGGCTTGACGATGAAAACTTTGTGGTGGTGTTTACTTCTCTGGCACTTTGGGTCAAAATCATCCGCCACAAATGCGAAACTTTCCAAGCAACCGAGAAGATTTCCAGGTCGCAACAGCAAGAGTCGGTTCAGCGGTCACCTCGAGGGTCGACTACGACAGTAGGTAGGCGTGGATTGGGAAGAAGGGGGGGATGTGGATATCGCGTGACAAAACTTGGAAAGAACGAGTTGGGACTGGTAGTTGAGAATAATTAATCGACTGGCAGCAGGTAAGAATAATTAATCGCATCTCGAACTTTTCCCTTTGCTTTTGGCCACCAGCTCGCGTTCCTACCTTTTTGGGACAAGACTTCAGGTGCAAGCGCTTGCCATCCCCTGCAGCGGTGCTATTTGGCGACAGCAATGACAGATTGCAGCATACTAGTTCAACCATCTGACAAAACAGCCAGTTGACAGGTATTTCTTCAGTCACACAACACATTTCAAACAGGTTGGAGAGCATTTTTACGAGGTCGAATCGTATCTAGTCCTCGTTTTATAACTACATAGAAGATGCGGTCTTGTGAGACTACTATCATGTGGAAGCTTAAACTCCTCGGGTATCAATGGTGGTGTACAGTGTCGATGTCGCGACTCGACTAGTAATAAATCTTCTCGTCCCAGATGGGAGGTCTCGCTCCCTCCGAGTCCCAGATCAGCTTGTTCTTGTCATCCAGCTGGCAGCCCTCATCTGTGATCGGGATGATCTTGTGGGTCTGCGCGATCTCGTACTTGGACACACCGGCGACATCCTCAGGAATCCAGAGAAGCGGGGGCAGGCTGGAAACGGCGGGGGGATAGTAGGCATTGTCCTGAATATCGCCCGGGTACAGCTCGTCCACGGGGGTTTCGTCATGAGGCACCAATTGGCGGAGTGTGAGGTAGTCGGCAAAAATCCAGGGCTTGAGGAATCGAGAAACAATGTTGCCCTTCTTCTCCACAATATTGTCCTCGCCGCCGGGCGCGAACTTCTTGACGTTGGTGAACTTCTTGAAGGCGTTGCTCGAATCGCCATTTTGGTCCTCCGAGCCGCCCCTTCCAGAGTCTTTGCGGTCAATGTCCTCAACGTTGTTGTTGAAGGACTCCTCCTCGACCTGAAGGGATCTGGGCAGAGTGTAGAGCAGAGGGTCCAGGACGCTGTTCAGGGTGAGATGAAACAGGATGGAGAAGACGAAGAGGATGATCATGATGACGAGCGGTCCTATGGCGACCGAGACGGAAAACAGACCAATCAAGCAGATTTCGGCGAGGTAAACACCGGCAAAGAGCTGTTTCAACGCACGAGGGTATAGGAGACCCCTGGTATCGACCTTGGTGTCGCTGACAAAGAGAATGTTGTAACGGTAGGCGAGATAGAACAAGCCCATACCGAGGGTGGAAAAGAACAGCATGAGGGGCGCGACGACAGCGTACGTGATGCCTAAAAAAGTCAGTACACGAGGCTTGTGAGGGCATAGTAAAACCTACTGATGACGGCAATCGTGGTGTACACGGGCAGGACGCTGCCCCAGGAAATGGCAGCCAGCGCAGCCCACTTCTGATACAAAGCTCGTGGTGTGTTGCTGAGGAACTTGAGGATGAGCACGAAGATGGCGAACCCGACAACCTGAGTCAAGACGTTGACGGCCAGCGTGACTCCCTGGACGATGAAGTAGCTAATATAGAAGCTGGAAGATTTGGGCAAGGCCTCGGAGAGGGTGCTGAAAATGGAGCCGGGGTTTTCCGAAATTTGTCGAACCGTGGCCAGGGCGGACTGAGAGACGGTAGTGATGAGAAAGACCTGAATAAGTTGGAACCAAAAGTACGCGTTCTGGGTGAAGAGCTCGACGCGAGAGTCGGAAGGCTCTCCGGCCAATTTGGCACAGAGACGCATGATGACAGGCACCAAGGACATCAAAATGGACAGAGCAACACTAGGCAAGAGTCCGGAAATGACACCCATGATCCAGCCAGGAACCTGCTGCAGCCAGGTAAGGAACGGAATCGTCTGGAGAGTCGAGACTTGGGCGATGAATCCAACGACGGTGACGGGGATGGCCCAGAAAATGATGAGAGCGGTAATAAAGGCGATGACAGCATAACGACGAATGACCTTCTGCCACCAAGGAACGCGCAGAGACTTCCAAATAACCTCCTTGGGCTGGATGCCGATGAACTTGGGGGTCATCTGGAGAGCCTGGTGGTGAGTGGTGACCTGGTAAGCAGCCTGGGCGTCAGACTGGGTGAAGAACTCGACGAAGACGGCAGGGATCTTCTTGGTCTTTCCTGAACGGTACTCGGATTGGGCAGCTTCGACGGCGGGAACGAGGCGCCGCAGCTCGGAGCGACACCACTCAATAGTGTCGACCTTCTTGCCGACCAGACCCAGAGGGCCGAGGCGGTACATCGGGCGCTTCTTCTGGGGAATCCAGCGGGCAGAAGCGTCGGCGGTCTCGGCATCCATCGCAGTGGGAGTTTCGTCGGCTGCCGGGCCTCCTTTCTTGAGGGCCTTGAGCCGAGCAGCGTTGGCCAGCTTGATGAGTTTGACCTGGGCCTTTTCCAACTTCATAGCAACCTTGTCGCGCTCCTCAACCAGTTCCTCGAGCTTCTCGGTGTCGCCAGTGATCCAGACTCGCTTGACAGAGTCGCTAAAGAGCTTCTTGAACCTGGCTTCGTCGAGGTAGTGCTCGGGTACGGAGGTGAACAGGACGGTGCGCGACGAAATGCGCTTGGCGTAAGTTGGGGAAAGGAGGAAGGCCTGGCGCAGGTTGATGTAGAAGATGCACTCGCGCATGATGAGGTACATGACGAAGCCATAAAAGATCCATCCGAGAAAGGCATGGGCGTACAGGCGGTTTTTGCCAGAAGAATTCTCGACGTTGACGTTGCTGTAAGACAAGACGTCAAGCTGAGAGGCGGAGCCGCCGCCGGTAGCATTGATCGGGAAGAGAATCGGCCATGTCAAGATAAGACCAATCAAGCAGATGGAGGCGCACAGGCGTAGGAAGCGGAGGAAAAGGTATGAGTCGAGGGACTGGTGCTTCAGAGCATAGACGTCGGGGATCTTCCAGAAGCCACCAATCCAGCTGAAGAGACCGCCATCTAGGCCAGGCGTTCGTTCGCTACAACAGGTCAGCAGGTTCCCGTCAACGCTGGGTTGGGCCAACCTACTTTTCACGAAGACTACCTAGATAGGTACGGGGTGCATAGAATCGTCGTTGGCTGCGACGCAAAATCAAGAAGATAACGAGGTAGACGACGGCGATGGGAGCGCAAACGGCCAGCGTCGAGACGAGACCGGAGATGGAGCTGCCAGAGGTGTCGCCTCGGGCCTCACCCTGGTTCTCCTGGCCGCCCTCTAGGTTGTCGAGCGACGACATGTCGGCAGCAAGCTGATTGGGATTGCCTCGAGTCGATATGTGTGTTGTAGGTGCTCAATGGCTTGGAAAAATAGAGTCGTCGAGGACGAGAAATAAGTAGTGGGGGTCCCTGGGGCCAAGTCGGGTATTAAACAGGGAAGAGGGCGCGTGGTGACAGCTGCGGCTGGGCCTGGGATGGTTGGGTGAAAAAGGCAGAGAAGAGATCAGGAAACAGGGGCTTGGATTGCAGGGGATGATGCGGGATGATATGTGCGTCTCAAAACCGGGAGTTTGAACCAGGATATGAGATGGCACGATTCCCAATAGAGGCGACCCAGACGATCAGTCGCACAGGCTTCGAACAAGAGCAGCGTGGCGCGAGTTGCGTGGTGCTGGTGCTGGTGCGAGCACAGGCGTGGTGTCGTTGCAAGCCAGTCTCGGTGCAGAGGTGCGTGTAATGCAAATGCGAGGCAACGAACGGAACGAGGTTAGACAAAATTGAGCAGAGCCAAGTGAGGTCAGGTTGGTCAACGTAGATGAGGTAAGGCAAGGTGAGCACGGAGTAGGCGAAGAAGAAACAGTGACGTGACGAAGGAAATTGGGCGCGTCTCCCAGTGTCTCAGTGTGTTCGCGGCGCTGAAAGGAGGTGACGCCACGGGGGGCCACTAGGGGTGGGTTAGCCTCCTTTCGATAGGTGATGGTGACTGTTCACTGCTGGGCAAGTTGGAGAATCGAGAATGCCAGGTTATCGATGGAGATATTCGTCCGGTTGGTGGTGTTGTCGCGTCCTTCGTTGCAAAGACAACCGAGTTTCACGCAATGAAGGAAGAGGACAAGACGACGAACTACGACAGTAGGGGAGAAGTGATTCGTTGGAGATCGTCGATTTAGCGGTGATTGAATAAAGTCGGTGGCAGGACCCGTGGCAGTGGATGGACTCATCAGATGGCATGGGCCAGTGTTTGCGTCTGTGTGCTCGTAGAGTGGTGATCAGGGTTGCTGACTCTCTAATACTGGTCTGTACTTGCGAGAACAGGCTTGAGACGGAATGACTTGGGCCAAAGAGGGGTCCTGGCAGTCCCTTATTCTTAATTTTTCGAGGGTCCTATTCAGCATGCCAATGGGAGAGGAGAGAGGCCAACGGCATCTTCGAATTGGGCAACTGGGCCTGGCCTTGGCTGGACCTGTCATTCACGATATGGATACAGCTGACTCTGACCCTCCACGAGCCCCATCTTCAGCATTCTGTACGCCGTCCACAGTAGGTCAAAGGGACACTTCAGCTTCGATGCTGTCGCCGGACATGCGCCAGTCGAGTCAAAAGGGATAAGGCGCGAGGTGGTGTGTTCCAAGTTGAGATGCCAGCAGACATGGAACGCTCCAGACTCGCAGGACAGCTACAACAGTATGACGCAGATTTGCAGCGCCAATTCGACTCGACAATGGAAGGAACAGGTAGGTACGGGGTACATAGTAAAAGGTAGGTAAGTACGCAATACAGCAGGCAGGAAGCTCCCCTACTGCGTGGCCTCCCTGGCGACTTCCTGGCGTCGATGCGCCTGGAAAGGGTAGGGCACTGGCCATCTGGTGGAGAACCGCTCCGCCGATGGGGAATCGCTGGCCAGTCGAGGATGGGTGGGTCTGCTGAAAGCTGCATACGCGTTGCTCCATTGGCTGCAATATCTACAACTGGAAACCACCATCAATCGTGAACCTGCCTTCAGAAGCTGCTAAGTACCTCGCCATAGTAAGTTCCGCACAAGATACATCGAGTCGGGGCAGCTTCATCTCTGCAGGTCCTGCCGGTTTGTGGGCGGTGCTTCCTGCAAGTCCAAACTGTTTTTTTTCCCTTCCTCTTCGACCTGGCTGCCTCTCGTGTCGACCTGCCGAGCGCCTGGGAGCTGTTCCATCTACGCAATTGTGTCGTCCTCGTTGCTCGCGGCAGACGGTTGGTGTAATAACCTCACACTCCATCCGTACGTCTCACTAAATATCGGCCCTGATTCGAGGTCGATCCTCACCGGAAACACCGTGATCCACCCGGTCTGCCACCCGCCGCCAGAGTTGCAGTCGACCCCGGTACACCAAATACGCATGGCTGAGATTCCAAGTTTTGGACACCCGGAATCTGGTCGTCACGACACTTGTCACTTGTCAAAACTCGGCGCCCTCATACGCCTGAGCCACGCCGACGAAAACGGCTCTCTGCTGTGTCGTACTCCATCTGCCACAAGAGATTCCCGACCGCACGTCTCGGCGAGCGACAGCGCCAACGGCAGCCACACGGGAGTAGAACGGCACGGTGACATCAAGCTGCTTGGCCTGCCAGCGCAAAGAAGATAAACGTATGCCTGCGCGGCCAAGTTCACCCGCTGACGCAACCATTCTGTGTTGTTAATAACACGACATCCACTTCCGCGCGGCTCTTGCGCATCCCTCGAAAGCGTTGACAGCTCGCTTGGAGCAACAATCGACGCTCCAAACATTCGGTTTCGACTCCACCCGGCTGGGCGCCTTCATCGGCGTCATCGAAATGCCACATCTTCACTGCCAGCAGTGTGTGCCATTGAAGCGGAGGATAAGTGATGATGGCCTTGTGCGACCACGTACAGACGCTGCTGTCCGTGGTCGCTGTTAATCTCCCGCTCTGGAATTTACCTTCCTCGCCCACCATTAGTTCATAATACCAAGCCAATTCCGGCTGGTCGGTCAAGCTTTTCATCGGCGCTATTCTTGAACCTCTGGAGACAATCTCAAATTCATCCACCTACCTCCGCCGAGTGCTCTATCGACAAACAACCCCTGTCCGGCTGATGAAGCAAACGTTTGCCAGACCAGACTGTGGACTAACTAGTCGATAAAATCTTTATTGGTTGCGAAGCCCTCATTCCACAACAACCACAAAGCAAGCCGTCTGAGACTAGGGACTGCCGCTGATTGCGCGACAACGGCCTCAGTAGTCGCCCGCTACAGCAGTTGGCGAGGTCGCCTCTTGTTTGTTACACCGTTTCAATTTGCCTTCGTTGTGCAACGCCCTGCGCCAACAAGCTGAACGCGAGTCTGGAATGAAATCGCGTGTAGCAGCTAGGGCCAGCAAACAAGCAGCGTCAGTCACATGGAGGGATATGAGCTGTATCTGATGCAATTCTCAATCCTCAGCAACATGTGCCGCATCGCTAATTGAGAAACATGCTTGCACAGTTGGATCGCTGCACGTCTTGCATGACACGACTGCATCTCGTGCTTCCGTTGTACTTCCTCGCCAGCTGATGGGCAGTCTTCCGGCCGGCCCAGGCCCCCATTCCGCTCTGGTCCCCTTCATCAAATATCCCGGCCGACTTCGCCCCAATATCGGACCTCACCGCTGCGAAACCTGCAGGCCCTTCTGCTAAACTCTATTCGAGGCCTCATTTACGGATACAAGTACTGAGTATGGTCTACTTCATAAGCTACACCAAATGGAGCATCGCCCGCCCTTATCAGAGATCCCTCGCCCAGCACGTGCCACGTTGGCAGATAATCATTAATTAATTACCAACGGGCAGCAGGCATCCGGAGACTCTTCGACCCGGCGGGTGTGGCCGCTGTGGTCGGCCGAGTGCTTTTTGCGACGATACATCCTGTTCGATTCGATCGACCATGGCCCTGTGACCCTGAATTAACTACAATATGGACGAAACAGCGGCTCGCCAAGCCCTGAGAACCACGAATGGCGTCTCATCTTGACCGACGCTTTCGAGATGGTCGGAACCCGTTGACTTGGCTGGAGCACTGATAGGCTGCAGTTTTGCACGGTAGCACCAGCTTGCTCCTTGGGTATGGCCAGCGGTTTCCCTTGATGCCTAAACTGGTGTCTGCGTGTCTGCTTTAATCTAGACAAAGGGCAGAGGTGTGGTTACTCCTGACACGAACACTGACTATACAATTCGTTGGGTACACCGCTGACATACGAAGTATTATGGCCTTCCATGGTCAATGGAAACCTCGCGACATCTTTTGCTGCCCAGAAGCTTTGATGCCGCAATAAATGACCAGTTTCGTGGTTCCATTGACCAAGCAATGTCTGAAAGCGTCTCAATGTCCTCATTGTTGGCCTGCAGCAATGTGCAGCATCAAAGGCGTCTGAGCTCCCTTCCAACAGCTACACAGATGATAAAGCCAAAGGGCTTGAACTGGATCCCACGTTGGATTCGTGCTCCTCGCCATCGGCTTCCTCTACTTGCTGCCCCTGACTCTTCGTGATACCGGCATACAACAACAGACACATTGCGGCACGTCTTGAATATGGTTCTCTTCACTGCACCGCTTCCCGAGCGGAAACACCATCCGGGCTACGTGGAAGAGACTCGATTTGCGAGCGCCTATCAATCTCGTTTTACTGAAGAAATTGCCAGTCGCAAGACGAAGAACGCTCCTGTGGATGTGGAGCTCCTCCGCAGCCTCAACTGCAACTACTTTTCAACGCATGGCGTCGCACCCACGCTGCTGTCTCTCAAACAGCACGCGCAAGCTCTGGCCATCCTCATTTCTCAAATCACAGTCTCGAGCCAGTATGCCGAGATCAACAATCGGAACGACACGGCTGGACGCATCAAGAAATCTTTTCGGGACAATGAAGCCTTTGACTGGCTCAACGACCTCGGCAATAGGTACGACAATGAGGACGAGTGGCATCACAAGCCCCTGACGGACCTCATGAACAAGGTCAAAGGTCAGTCCGACACCAAGGGTACGCAGCACCACTGCCCGCTAGAGACATTCGACGACGACGACAGGAACGCCAGAGTGAAGCCGCGGCCGTACGCGGCCCATACGGCTCTCGCGATGCACGCAAACGAGTGTCTCGAGATGCTGGACCACGAGTACAGCGCCACGGGAGGGCTCATGTCGCTCTTACCGACGGACGCGAAAGCGGACGAGGAGGACATGGCAGCGGTGCGGAACAGCCTGCTCGGCCAGTGGCTGCTGTTCAATCAGCATCTCGTGGCGCGCACTCACGAACTCGAGCTCAGCTACGCCAATGCCCTAGACATCACGGCGGGTGAGGCGGCGGTGCCAATGCAGATGCTCTCCAAAATCGGGCCGGACAGCACGTCGGGGCGCGAGATTGCGTACCCGCAGGACAAATGGATCCTGGCCAACGCGGGCGACGACGTTTTCGACCACCTCCACCGCGTGTTCGACAGACAAGAGGCGCAAATCAGGCTCAAGGAGGATATTTGGAAAGCAAGCGGGACGTGGGGAGAACAGATGTGGAACGAGACGCGCGGGGGCGACCTCTACGCTCGCGGAATCGTGCATTACGACATCAAGACGCGGTACTTTCGGATGCAGGGCAAAGGAAAGAGCACGATATTCATACTCCCGGCGCACGGCGAGCACCCGGCGGTGCAGCAGACGCATCGCGTGGAGGTGCGGCCGACGGTGGTGTCGGTGGTGACGCCGACATGGCCGGCGCGCATCTCGGACTGGGAGACCAAGTACAAGCAGAAGCTGGACCAAGCGACACGGATGGAAATTCAGCACCACGAGATGACGATGTTGACGGGCAAGCTGAAGCAGCACAACGATACACTGGCCACAGAGCTGGACAAGGCGCGGTTCACCAACGCGGCCTACGAGGACTACTACGCGACGTCTGAGGCGAGGAACGGGCCGGAAAGGTTGGAGAAACTGACGGTCGAGCTGCAGACGCAGTTGAAGGAGAAGAGAAATGAGCTGCTCGAGCAGAAGGACAAGATGGAGGGTCTGACGCGGTTGGAGATACTGGAGCACCGCTTGGAGGCTGTCAAGCACCGATTGCCGGACAGAGTCTACGACTTTGTCATGGGTGACGCCGGCGGCAGCGAGGAACAGCTTCGGAGAGCGGCGTCGACGCAGGATGCTCCCATGGCGGATGTGAGCAACTGAGGGCGAGGACGAGGACGAGGACAAAGTTGGGTGTCGCAGTTGTGGCGCAAGGGTATGTCTTTGATATGTCGTTGGGTTACACGCGGACTGGGAAGACGAGTCGTACAGAGAGATGTTGACAAGGCGAAGTCCTTGGTTGCCGGTCCAGTCGGTGTCGGTCAGTAAGGTACCTCAAAACAGACAAGAACAGAAGCCATTCGGTCCCGCCGCCGGTTATTCGGGTTGATAACAGTAGACAATGGCAATTAACGGCGCACACGATGGAGGTGTCAATCTCTGGGCGGTTCAACATGTGATTCCCAAATATCGGTCCGTCGCACCCACTTTACCGCCTTGTTTCGATGGAGGAAGAAACAAGGCAGATTGATTGGAGACATGGTCGACTTGACGTTGCAGAGGACAAAGGGGACAGCCAGGCAAGGATACAGGCGAGGGGCTATGCTTGAAGGTGGTTGGTGCCAATCGGCAGGGGTCCGGATAGCTAGCTGCATGGTGGTGATATCTGTGATAGTACGGATAGTGCACCTATACATAAATGCCTCGGTACCTGCCGCCCTTAGGTAAGCAGATGTGGGTAGGTATGAGCAGGTGCCTCTGCGCAGTGGTTAGGGCTGCTGGGTACACGCGTGGAAGGGAAAACTCACTGAGACGAGCCCCCCACCTCGCTGGAGCGGGCAGAGCCGATAGGCGGTGGTTGCCCTGACGACAAGTGTGTCACTTGTGGCCCGCCAAAACAAACCCGACTTGGAGCTTCTGCAGTGGAGGTGCTAAGATGTACCTATCAAGACTAGATACCTAAGATACAGGCTGGATCAAGGCCGGACTCTGCTCATGATGCCTTTTGACAGCCCATCATTGGCTGCTAAGGGTCTATTCTGCTTGGTTCTTTGCTTCTTGCCTGCAGCAGCGTCGCCAATCGCCAAGCTAGGCCCATCTCCTTGTCCATTTTCATCTTCATCTCCATCTCCATCCACCATCCATCCCACATCCCATCGGCGCCAAACGGAGTGCGCGGCCTCGGCTGACAGACAAGACAAAACGCGGCATACGGACTGCACTTTGTTGGCTCATCTTTATCTGCAGCCACTTCGTTGCCCCCTGCATCCTCGTCTCCCATCGTCTCGGCCGTTCCATTTGTTGACATTCGTCGCATCTCGTCTGTCGTCTCTCTTGTGATACCCACTCCCACGCAGCATATCGAGCTGCGATCCCAGCACCCCAGCCCCCCTCGTTTGCTCACCATCAGTCCAATCTATCATTGTCCGGGGTCGTCTGCCTTTTCTTTTCCATTCTCCATTCGTTCTGGTCCACCACGGCTCGATAGATCGCCCATTGACTGATTGCCCTGTGCTTTTCTCTTTGCCATCCTCGTGTCGCTGTCGTTGACGCATGGCAGAGGCCCATTTCGCAGCCCAACTAGTCAGCGCTGAAGAATGCCTGCCTATTGAGAAGAGTCTTGCTCTCCACAGACACACACACACACACACACACGAACACACTCAACGGGAACTTAGGCGGCGATTGACATCTACAACGGAACGAGGGCGCAAGACCATGAACGCGACCACCGCCTAGCGGTCGGCGGATAGAATTACACAAACGACCAGGTCCATACGGGCCACGGCGACAGACAGAACCCCGCCGGAGACGATCATGACGAGAGCATCCGGCTTAAGGGCCTTCGACCACGACGCATATACCCGAAGGCCACTCGTCGCGCTGCTCTTCTCCTCGATCGCGACGGCCCAGACCTTCCCCTACGTCCCGACGACACTTCTCCTCCCGTCTGCGCTCTCGGCCGCCCCGACAGACGGCAACGCCAGCCATGGCCTCGCGTACATCTTCCACCCATCCAGCTCCGGTGTCGAGATGCTGTCCGTCAACGTGTCAGCCACCGTTAGCGGCCCCTCCAGCTTACAAACCGTATCCACGAGCCTGCCTTTCCTCGACGGAGCCACCAAGACGACGGCCTTTCTGCCCGTCATGGCGGATAACGGCACCATCATAGTGCAGGCTGGGGATTGTCTCACGGACGACGGGTACGCTATATGGACATACACACCAGCCGCGTCTCCAAACACGGACGGCTCATGGTACAAGGCTGCTGCGTCGCTGCCGAGCGCTGCGGACTCTGACGCCGGCCCATACGCGCTTGGCGCTGGCATCAGCTTTTCCGCAACGCTGGCGCCGACAATGTCGCAGCCGGTGCTGTACTCGTACGGCGGCATGTGTCTCGAACCGACGACGGACGTTTCTACCTGGCAGGAGAACGGCACTTACACCAAGTCGATGCTCAGAATCGCACCACCCTCCGACAGCGGCTCTACTGGATACGCGGCAAGTTTCGTCCCCGGCAAAGGTCCCGCCTTTCCCGAAGCAGGCTTCTCGTTCACGCCCCTGAGTCCGTCCATCTCGAATCGCTCAGGCCTCGTCACTCAGCAGAACCGCTACGTTTTGCTAGGCGGACATACGCAGCAGGCCTTCATCAACATGAGCTCTGCCGCCATCTGGAACCTGCCCGAGGAGTCGTGGAACTTTGCGACCGTTGGCGCGGTGAGGTCGGGAACCAGCGAGCTGGCGGTGAGGAAACGCGCCGTCGACAGCGTCGAGAGTCGGTCCGGCCATACTGCCGTGCTGAGCGAGGATGGCACCGCGCTGATTGTCATGGGCGGATGGGTCGGGGGTGTCTCGCAGGCCGCGTCGCCGCAACTGGCGGTGCTCAAAATGGGTGACACGTATGGGGATTGGACGTGGGAGATTCCGGAGCAGCAGCCCGACGGCGGTATCTATGGCCACGGCGCTGCTATACTGCCCGGAAACATCATGATGATATACGGAGGATACGATATCACGACTTCAGAAACGAAGATGAGGAGGCAGTCCAGTGGCACCGGACTGCGGTTCTTGAACATGACCTCCATGGCGTGGACGACAACCTACGAGAACCCGAACTACAATGCAGGGGCCGGCAGAACCGAGTCGAAGGGTAGCGCCAATATACCAAAAATCGGCCTCGGCGTAGGCCTGGGTGTCGGACTCGCCGCTGTTCTCGGCGCCGTCTTGGTGTACTTTTGCTACAAGAGACACTTGAAGAAGAAGAAAATCGCCAGGGACGAGACGGTCCGATCGCTGGCGCAGGACGCGTCACAGTTCCTACAGCCGGGCGACGACATGTCGGAACGGCACGACTCGGCGTTCCCATGGTCGGGCCACGCTTGGTACACCGGAGGCCACGACGCATATGACAACGGGGCAAGAACCCTGGGCTACGAGTCTCTCCGAACCGTGCGGCCCCATGGAGGTCAGGCTCCGTACCAGCCGCCTGGACTGCTCATCCCACGCAAGCCCATTCCTCGCGCGTCGAGAGGAGCGTACCAGCCAGCGGCGAACTTGACCACGCCAGGTCGCATTCACCCAATCTACGAGGCCGACGAGGACGACCCGGAGCACGCAAACCACAAGGCCAGACAGGCGACCCAAGAACCCATCACGCCCACGACACCGAGTTATGCAGACCCTTTCATGACACCGACGGGCTCAGCAGCGCCGGTGCTGATGCCTGGTAACCGCAATTCTGTGACACCCAGTCCCGAGGCCTTTCTAAAACGCGACCCAGAAGTCCAAGATTGGCAATCGGACGTCGACGCTGCGGAAGCTCTGCTGGCCCAGATACCCGTTCGCAGGAATAGTCGTGTTTCTCCCACGCGACGCGCGTCCATGCGATCGAGGGCTTCAATGGCGGATGATGAGCGGACGGCAAGTAACCTGTCCGAATCTGCGAGGAGCGTCATCAGCGTGCCGACGCGCTCGGCCTCGGCCAGGAGGAACAGTCCGGGCCCGAACCTGACTATCATCACGGACAACCGAGCCGCAACTTCCTCGTCGTCGAGCAGCAGCGGCCACACGTTTTCAACCGCCAAGACGACCTTCAACGCCCTCCAGGCAGAGGGACCCTCGCTGCTCCATCGCGGGCAGAAACCAGACAACCAATTGGAAGACGACGAGGACGACTTTGTTCACGTACCCGGTAGTCCCAGCAAGCACAAGCCACGGCGGTCTCTCGGCTGGCTGGGCAGTCTGAGGCGCGTTTTTAGCAGCGGCGTCAACGAGTCGTCTGACTCGAGCAAGGACAATGACGAACGGCGCCTGTCTCTCGACCAAGTGAGTTCCGACTACGAACCACGACTGGTCGGACTCTCGGGCATCGGCGGCGCAGAATTGCTACGACGGAAGCAGGGACGTCACGATTGGGACGTCGACCAAAAGTCTCTGGACGAGTGGGACATTGAAAAGGCGATTGAGCAGCGGCTGGTGCAGGTCATGTTTACAGTACCCAAGGAGAGGTTGCGTGTCGTCAACGCCGAGATCGAAAAGGAAGAGGAGGCCGTCTTGGTGGATCCGGACCGTGACGAGCTGGACGAATTGGATAGGTTACCCGACGATATTGAGAGGCGCGGTCTGGTGGAAGGTTACAGGGACAAAGGAAAGGGAAAACAGGTGATACGGGCAGACGACGAGGAGGACATCACAATGGCTTACATGCGGCCTGAGTCTCCCGGTACCGGCTCCCTGTCGCCCGCACGTGGGAGACGACTGCTGCACTTGCCTCCGCCTAAAGACGACGAGGAGAGGCCGCTTTCGAGAAGAGACGAGAGCGAGCCAAGACCGTCGTTGACGCTGCGCACGGCAGAGGTCGTGAGCGTGGCGAGGCCGAGGACGAGGGTGCTCAGGATGGTGGAGAGCTTCGAATCTAGGAGCCGCGAGAGCAGTCCGTCTCTCGGCTAGAAGTCGAGGGGGCTGGCTCGCGGCACCTCGCCGTTCTTTGGATCAGGAGGATGAATCGAAATGTACACATTTGAAGGGCACATGGCGCGATGGTCAGGGTGGGATTTGCATGTTTTTTCAGCGAGGATCCACCGCGAGGCGATTTTGGCGTGCTTTCCCAACTTCTTATTTTATATGAATGCCTCGTCATGGGTCAGAGATTGTGAGATTGGGGGCAGGGGATATATGAGCCTTTACGAGAGGCTGCGTTCAGATACGTTGGAATCAAAACGCGAATTATCAAGTGTTCGTCGTCCATATCGGGTGAGTCGTGTGATGTCTGCCATCTGGAGATCTTTGTCTGGATGTCAGTCCATTCCGTTGTATTTCTCCTGCTGAGCTCGGGTTGGCACATCACCTGCTGGTGCTCCCCCGTGTAGTTGATGTATTGGAGTGGCACTTAAGCGAGGCTGGATCTCATGTGCTCAGCAGAAATCACGCCAGCTCTTGGCGGCTTTTTCGCGAAACCGGGCTGTTTCTTCCACTAAATGTTCGAGCCTAGACAACGAACAGCGCATACTGTCGACATTGAAAAACATGGACATGGCTCAGTGGCACTTGATCTCCATCCAGGGCACACAGAGCCATGTGCAATAACAAACCTGGATATGCAACAGCACAAGAGTCGTTGAAGCGCGGAAACGGTCGAGCGCGCGGTTTCCCGAGGCTTAGTATACTAAATCTTTGGTTCCTCCTCTACTTAACGCCTCAAGTACATAAGCTAGCAGCCTACCTATTATATCTTATCTTTGTTGTTGTTGTTGAATTTGTCTGTGTGACACTTGCGTACTATTCTGTGTTTACATACTTCATGTCAATACAGCTGGTTTACCATACTTTAATATCTACGATGGGCTATGATGATTCAAGAGGGTATCCCCTTCGACACGCGCAGAGCGGTTCCCTTTCAAGCTTCTTGATATAAATTACCCTCCCGTGTTCTTTAGTTTATATAAACGAAGGGCTTGAAGCAGAAGTCAAGCCTGTTTTGACCACAGATCCAAGAATAAAGGCTAAATAGTCTCGGCCTGTTTGGCCAAGTTGGATTCTTTGGGGTAGAACCTGGGGTTGCTGGGATATCAAGACACCAAGTTTCCATCTCAAGGTTTTCAAATCATCTTCGAAACATGCCAGATTTCAAGGTCACGTCACGTCGTCCCTCGTCGTCATCTCCCACGTACTCAATCATGGGAAACAGAGGATCAGATGCGAGGACGTCAGCTCTCGCGGAACTCAAGGCATTGGCATGGTTCACTTTCGGGCTCAGTGGCAGGTCACTCGCAGGAAAAGCCCTTCTGTGGCCTCGGACGGTCGGACGAGAGAAAATCATCCTTGTGTACCAACGACACACGATTTGCGGCTGGCTTCTAGATCCTGCGCCGGCTTGGTTATGAGACTCTACACCTGGCAGTCGCAGTTTACTAGTTTGTGAAGAATGTACCCATTAATGGCAAGCCAGCTTCACGGATTGACGAATGATCCGACAAGGCTGGGAGAATCCACGCCTCCAGCTGCTTGGTGATGGGTCACTAGTTCGAGACGAGGAACCGCTGATACCTACCTACGTCCAAAATCCACACTGATCGCAAGCTCAACGTATAATTCCGTCGCTCTTCCTCTCCCTGACCGTATTCAGCCCCAGAAAAGCCCCGTGGGCGTAGTTTGAGACTGCTCGCCGACTACCCGACAGATTATCCCGTCAGCGAAATCGGCAGAACTTCAAATGTTCACCGATTACAGACACGTCATCTCGTCATAGCAGACGGAGACTTGCTGCAAAGCGACCTCGCTGTCGCCGTTTTATACCTCTAGGAAACGTGATGCACGAACGCGGCAGGAACACCTCTGTCCCGCCACCTATCAGAACCACGTCCTCGCAGCCGCACGCCAAGA
The DNA here is from genome assembly GCA_004366825.1 of Colletotrichum spinosum. Lineage (NCBI taxonomy): Eukaryota > Fungi > Ascomycota > Sordariomycetes > Glomerellales > Glomerellaceae > Colletotrichum > Colletotrichum spinosum. The sequence goes on along the minus strand of QAPG01000088.1, from coordinate 57,747 downwards.
CAGCCAGAGCCATCACAAGGGAATTGATCAGTGCTCCAGTTCCAGTTCGCACAGGATGCACCGCCGTGAAGCCCAGGCGGAAGCTCACAGCATCGCTCACAGCGCCATTACGCGCCGCCAGATGGCAAAGTCTGTCGTCCGTCGCCCCCGGCGTATAGTCTTGGGGGAATACGCCAGAGAGAAAACAAATCAGGAGGGGTTCCCCTCTCTCATATAATGCGGTTCAGGTCCTGCGTCTGCCTGGGGTCAATGGGGCTGGAGAACCAGAGGGCAATAGGATTGTCTGCTCCAGCTACTTTCTACCAAGTGATTTTCACTTTATACTCCACGCTTGGGTTTTGAGGACTGACTGAAGGAGAGGTCGTAGCCCTCGCCGTCGACTCCCAGGCAGTGCATGTGAGTTGTGGCGTACGTTGTACGCGAAACGCATCATCAACCGAGTTCAACGCCATCTTCGTCACAGTCACCTCGAGTTGCGGCTCGCTGGTTTCACAAAGTACTCAACCGTGAGATTCATTAAAAGCAATGTCATCCAAATCAGCTAAATGATGTGGTATCATGTAAACGCCAGCCCATGCATGCAAGACCAAAGCCAACCGGTTTACCAAACACCTGTTTTCGCACGGCGCCATATACAGTCACGGCTAATTACTCCACACTTTTACGCTCAAAAGGCCTGCCCTGGTGCGCCACCAGGTGCACTACCGTGATTGTTGGAATATCCTGGTGGGGGATGCGTCGCGTGCGGCAGAATAGGGCTTTCGGGAACGGGACTGCGAGGCCCCCAAAGGGCATCTCCGACCCTCTGCTGCGTCAGGTCGCGCGGACCGGTAGCCACCGGGCTCGGAGCCGCGGGTGCCCTAGCCCACTCTGCGTCATTGCGATAGTTGTCGTCCAGAGCCGGGTGATAGGCCGGAGCCACGTGGTTGTGGTGGTCCAGGGCCGGGTGATATGCTGGGGCTACGTTGGTGTGGTTGTCAATGGCTGGGTGATATGCGGGTGCGAGACCGGTGGCCTCAAAGTGCTTATCGTGGTATGGCGAAGTAGGGGACAGCGGAGACAGCGGCCGTTCTGGACGACGAGGAGGAGACATCTCGGAGGCGTGCGGCTGGGCATGAGCAATGAGGCTATCACTCTCGTTGTCGGCGCGCGCCGGACGCGGAGGCGGACGAGACGGATGCAGATAGGTGCTGCGGCGGAACTCGTGGGCGATGGGAAGGTGCTCGGTGCTTTTTGCGCCGGGATGGCGGAAGCCGCCTTCCTTGTCGAGATCGTCCATGTCGAGGCTGTTGGCCGTCTTGTAGCTGGGGTCCTCCTTGCGGCGCTTGACACCGCAGAAGAGCCAGCGCATACCGCGGCCAAAGGCCTTGACAAAGTCCCACAAGTTCAGGGCGTCTCCAACGGCGCGCAGGCCTAGCCAGCCACCGCTCGGGGGCGCGTGCTCGTTCTCGCGGAGGGGGGCGTTGAAGTCGCGGGCGTCGGGGTTGGGGTAGTAGGTGGGCTTTGCTCCAGGGGCGTACGGCTTCCACGGGAAGGCCCAGATATGCAGGATGGCGAAAAGGGCCATCTCGAAGCACAACAGCAGCGCCGGAATGCCGACTTTGATGTCGGGGTAGGCGAGGTATTCATTGGGGTGGACGAGGTCGAGGGTGGACGTGGCGAGGGAGATGCACGTCACTTGCCAGAAGGAGAAGAAGACGACGAGTTTTATGGCGAGGACTTTCAGAAAAGGCGAGTGGGGGGCGAGAGCCTCGCGGAGCTGGACGTAGAACTGGATAACGCAGTACATGGCAATGGTGACAGCTACACAGTTGATGGAGATGACCTATCATGGTTAGCTGGGTTGGCATACAGAGACGGACGACATACCCAGATGTGTGCGAATACAGGATTGTTGGAGCTCTCGCAGTAGCGATGGAAGTACTGGGATACAACTGCGGTGATGGTCATGGCCACACGGATGAATACATAGTGATAGATACCAATCCAGTTGATATTGAACCACGTCAAGCCGCTCTTTGGTGTGCGCCACGGGCCTCTCTCGCCGCCGCAGCACTTGGCGAACCATGTCAAAGGCCAGACCCATGGCTTGATGGGATGAAGGTTGCGGAAGTATTCCTTTTGTGTATGCAGATCCGGGGACAGGTAGTGGCACATGAGAGAAAAGAACGAGGCAATGGCAAAGGCCTCGTAGCAGTCGCTCATAACCTGAAAGTATACGGCATGCCAGTAGTACCACAGCTGGAGCCAGGAGGAGGCGGCGTAGACGGGGATCATGAACAAGATGCGGATGATCTGGCGCTGCTCGCGGGGCTTCGTGTAGTGGGTTGCGTGCATGAAGACCAAGTAGAAGGACAGGGAGACGGCGACGACGGTGGAGCCTCCAGCAATGACGATGGCCAGGTCGTGGAAGGTCAGAGGGCCAGCAATGAGCTTCTCATCGCCGGGGCGGACTGCGAGGTGTTAGCCTGGGGCCTCGTGGCTGTGGCGGGACAGTATGGCGTACTCCTCATGTCCTCGAGGGTGGAATTGCACGTCAAATTCATCTTGGCGGTCTCCTGCCCGACAGTTGCGGCGACCGGAGGTGTAGACGGAGCGGAACACGAAGCCGGAGCTTCGGCGTGAAAGGATATCGGTCGAGTCGGCGAGGTGAGGTGGTCGGGATGACGGTGGCCAAGACTCGTCGGCTGCAGGAACACAGCTGGTGCCGGGTCTTGGCAGGGTTGATCGCCCTCGTGGCTTTCGTCGGATCAGGACTGGTCGCGTGGTCGACGACGAGGTTGACGAGGGGAAAGAAACGAAACACAATGGTCGAGGACGGCCGCCGAAGTTATTCCTCCTCTTTTGATGCGCAACTCCTCCCTCTCGTCGCAGATTTGATTCGATACGAGTCGTGTCGGATGTGAATGTTTCGAATGGTTCGATCGAGTCGAATCAAGTCGTGTGGGCAACAATGCGTAGGTCGATCCTCGTCTTGCAAGATTCCACAAATAATTACCGGGCGCCGGGCGCAATTACAATCGTCGCTGGAAGGTTGCGTCTCGTTTCGGCTTCGTTCGGTGGCAGGCCAAAAAATAGCACAAATGGAAGCTTGGGAAGAATGTACGCCGCACCCAGCAGGAACGAAGTTGGAAGAGAAGCAGAAGGCGCACGGAGAAGCAAGGCGAGAAGGAAAAGGCCGCACGGGTTGTCGCGATGTGCTGTTGGCCGAACCGTAAGATGAGGAGTGGGGAAAAAGCGAGCAGGAGTGAAATGCGAGACACGAATGACTGACGACGACGACCTGCACAGTGGTATCGCCTACTGGCAGCAGGTACTCCGTATAGGATATGTACATACGCAGTAAGCTCAGCTCCATGGCATGGCAATAGCAGGGTCTAGGGCTGGTTGTTCTCCTTCCCCCTGGCCCTAGGTACCTACGGAGCATTCTCTGCAAGTCCCCCAAGACACCTCAGAGCTGTTCTCTAACCTCGTTTGTCAGTGGCTGTGCCAAGGGTCGCTAAAGCGGTGCATCTTGAAATTGCAGGGCCGCTGACGAAGACTTTGGCCAGTCAACAGCGAGACCCCTTCCTGCTCGGGACAACGCAGCGCCGGTCTTCAGGGGGCTCCATCCCTCCAGACTCACTCGCAGTGCACAGCGAGTGCACTAGGAGTACAAGCATAGATACGGTACTGGTAGGCGAATGCCTGGGTGTCTGTTTTCGCCAATGGAAGGTACGGATACCTTGCGTGAAAACACCAAATAGGCACATCGTGACCTTGTTGCACATCGCTTCGCACTGCACTGCACTTCCAGACCGCCATTCGACCTCGCATTCAGCCCGACAAGGAGCACTCCCGCGTGCTATTCTGCCGGATGTTGTTCATGAAGTCAATGGACCCGTTTCTCGAATCCCCGGCCGAGGACATCAATTGTCTATTCATCTTCTCGGATACCTACGCTCGTATCGTGTATGCAGGGTCTCATGTCTCTCTACCAAGGATTTCGTCGCTGTGCGACAGACACAGCCTTTCATTCGTCCAAATTTCACATTCCGACGGCGCGGCTGATCAAACATGCAGAATCTCTTGAGACGAACAGTTCCAGACGACACCTCTAGCATGCAATACGCACTACAATACTCCGTACATACATGCCATACTCGACGTCACAGGCCATCGTCTCATCTTTTTGTCTCTTTTCGCATCAGCACCAACCGCGTGATCCTTCAATGCCACATCGCCAAGCCTGCCTGTCTCCCATCTCGCCCACTTTCCGCGCCGCGCGTTTCCACGCACACACTAAGCACTCCGCTGAAGCTATTCCCATCTCCTCAGCCACACTGCGGCGGTAGTGGCCCATCCCAGGCCCCCTGACCCCCTGTGCATAATACGAGGCATTCATCCATACGCGCGAACAGAATACGACTCCGAAACGACGGCGACCGCTCACGACGCGTATTTGATCTACCGCCGATAAACACCGCCCAAACAGCCAACCGAAACATTCCGTACAGGGTGGGCAGTTCATTATCCCTCGTTTGCCGGACCCTGTTCCAAAACTCTCTCTACAAAACCGCTCGTGTAACCTGATCTCTTCGCGGCGCCGTTTCGAACCATGCATCTTTCCTTCTTCCTCCCTTCCCGCCCCAATCTTATGCTTATTCGAGGATCAACGTTCCGAGACACGGCATCTAGAGCAAAAAGGAAGCATGCTTTGACGTCGAGGGGGAGGAGGGCAAGTGGCGGTACCCTCGCGTTTCTCGGATAAAGGGGGTGGTGGTTCGTGCTATCGACGCCAATCTTTCTTCTTTTTCTCGTCTCCCGTGCACGCCGCGACGGCGCTTCCCTCGCCCGTCATGAGATCGGACGCTTGCCCAGATCGCCAGCCGCGACTCACGACTAACTTTTAGGCTGCCTCGGATTGCTTATCATCACGTCATCCGGGCGAACCATTGTCGGACTCAGCCTCGTGGAACAGCCGACGGGTGGCCCTGGAGTTTTGTTCCCGGGTCGTCGAGATTCCGCGGCAGAAACGACTCACTCGGACCAACTAGTAGGGCCAACTTCCGCTTCCACGGCGATGGGCTTCGAATTTGTTTGGCTGCGGTTGGCATTCCATCAGCCTGGAGGTCATTTGGGATATGTGTGCAATCATCGTCTACATTCCATCTCCTGTTCCGGTATTCCTCGGCCATCGCCAGGCGGAAGTCGTCCACTTGGAGCGTGGGACTTCGTTCAAGGTCCCAAGCCTACTGCTCCGTTTCCTCGGGAGAAGAAACCTTGGAATGTGTTTGGAGATGGACATCAGCTTTTCCGTGTGCCCTCTCTTATGGCGTCGTCTGAAAAATGTTGCTCGGCAGTGACCACCAGGTGGTCCACCAAGCTACGACCACCGGGACTAAGGCGATGTTACATATTGAACTTTGTCCCTCTGACAGGCTTCTCTGATTTGCTTGACGACTATGATCTGTTGGTAATGGTTTCCGTGGGCAGCGAAGTGAAGTTTCTTTTGGCAGTATGTGGGTGACAGAAGTGACAGACGGCAGACCCAAATAGGCTCCTCCTACTCCAAGAAAAAGTTCCCTCTGGGTGCTTTGAAATAGCACATCGAGAAGCATCACAAGTTCTGATCATGTGGCCCAGCGAAACCCATCGAGGTAGAGATCGGTAAACCATACAAAAGGCCCATCTGGAGCACTCCCCTGACTGGATGAACCACAGCCCGTCCAGTGCTCTCGTGATGTTTGCGTCCAAATCTTAGGACGAGCTGAACGACACTGTGGACCGACTCAACCTTCCATTAGACATGTGATGGTTGCTGTCCTCAAGGAACTTTTCAACCTGACAGGCGCTTTGTGAATGCCTAGAGCTAGGACAGAAATCACCATTGACGACGCCGACTCTACCAATACGACCTTTTGATCCCCTTCGGCGATTCTCCAAAACCGAATTGTCAAAATCCGATCACCCCTTCACCCACGCTAATCGCGTAAACTAGCCGCCGCCCCAAAACCCCTGACCAGTAAATCTCTGCAAGATTAGAAATGACATCAACACCACACCCTTCAACACATGACGATCGTCAAGACGGCCATGAAATCAACACGTCCATCCGCACCTTTTCCGTCGTCTACCGTACCTGTCTTTCTTCCGCAGACGTGAAATCGCGACAAGACGGCATTGCTCATCTGAACGTGCACACACAACCAAAAAAAAAAAGGGGAGGGAGGAAAGGAGGCGCAAAGCATCGCCCGCAGCCACAAGAATCTTCCATATGCCCACCCCCCTACGCACCGTACAACATTGATCCCCGTCTGCGCCGTCCTTCGACAGGCACCAACCAATCCACCTCTTTTGACTCCATACGCCGTCCCGGTGCCGCACCGGCCTACCTCCATACCAAGTTCCTCACGGCCCCGGCCCGAATCTGGCCAAACAGGCAAAAGGGGGGCAGAGTTGTTGCCGAGACACCGGCGGCCTTAAAGAAACGGGCTCACCTGCGCCCGTTGCATGCTGTGGAGGAATCACCATGAAACAGTTTGTACGCGTCTTTAGTATTATTAAGAGTTCGTGACTACTGCTAAGGTTTGCTCCATCCTAAGTCCATCGCACAGAGGTCAGCAGTTGCTTACCGGCTGAAACCTCTTGCCACACGGCTGGCGCCCACGGCAATTCAGCTTCGTCGCGTCGTGCCACCTCCCCCACTTGATCGCTAGGCGCAGTCGATCGTGGTCACCGATGGGTCTTTTGTGGAAGCGCAAATGGTGTCAATTGTTACCGTCTGTAACCAATCTTGCCCATCCAACCGCTCGGCCCGGCTACGTGGCATACACCGCCGGGCCCGTTCCCGTATATGTACAGTTGCCGCCCAACATTACACCTGCGAGGTAGCCATGGACACCTCTGCGACGCCCACGCCGCTTCGTCTAGGCTGCTTGACGCTTTTATGACGTTGCTCTTGCGTCGTTGCACTTATGTTCGCGCTCCTGCCATGTCGCTATTACCACGCGCTAAAAGGGTATGAATAATAAAAGTCGTGGCAGCCGGTGGCGCCTTGTGTTGCCGTTCGGTTCGTGTTCGTGCTGGTGACTCTGGGTCTGATGCGCTGTATCGTGGCGGCTTCCTCGGGCTCCTTGTCCCTCCCATGTCTGGTGAGTTAAATGAAACGCCCAGCCTGGTATCTCGAAACGCAATGCAAAGACCGAAATGTGTACCGAGACCGAGTTCGTGTACTTCGTTAGAGATGATGGTGGTCATCGTGGTCCGTCCGTATCGCCGAACTTCATGCTGGATCTGGGTTCATGGCCCGCAGCACCGGCCTATGTACTTTGCGGGAATAGTCCTGGTCGTCGCGTAGTGTGTTGACGCTCTCATCGCTCTTGTTCATGTAAAGGCCTCTACCGAGAGGCTCCAGCCGCGGGTCGTGTGGCATGAGGCGGCTGCGACGGTGATCACTGGTTGAGTCGGCATCCCACCGTCCACCTTCCACGGTGACCACCATCTCGGGATTGCGTGGTGAGCCGGTCATGCCGGCAGAGCTGCCACGGTGGCTAGGCTCGTCGAACTTTTCGTTTTCTCTGTTCTGTCTCTTTCTTCGAAAGAGGATCATGAGGAGAACGCCGGCGGCTAAGCAGAGACCACCAATGACGCCAACCACGATCCCGGCAATGGTGCCGCCGCTGACGCCTTTTCCCGAGGATTCCGACGTTGACGAACCCTGTTCCGCGGCGCCACTAGCTCCGTCGGTTTCCGTCGCCGCCGGCGTGACGGTGACGGTTCTGACAGTACCGTCGGCGGTCACAGTCTGAACAGTCGTTCTAGGTCTGCTCGTTGTCTGTAGGCAAGTCAGCTCCGGCTCAACCGCACCACACATTGTCACCATCTACGAGAAACAACTGAAGATTGGACATGGCAGGCTGATAAGGGGTCAATGGAGCATACAGATGTCGTCGACGACTTTGTTGTCGTTGTTTCTGGGTCGGACTTTGCTGTAGTCTGAGGGCTCTCAGTCTCAGTAACTGTAACCTTGACGGTGGTTGGAGACGGGGCCGGAGGGGCCTGGATTCCAGACAATTAAGCCAGGGCGTTACAGAGGTGGATGACAAAGCATGAAAAAGGCATGTTTGCGGGGGCATCACATGAAATCACGCATAGAAAAATCACGGCGACCAGGGGGCGGATAGACTCACTGATGTCGACGGCTGTTTCGTGGTGCCGTCTCCTCCGCCGCCGGCGGTGCTCGTTGGGAGCTTGGCCAGGGAGATGTAACCGTAATATTCGGGCCTGGAGCCGCAGTGTTCGACGTCGTAGCCGGGGCAGATGCCGGTGCACTTTTCGTCGACATCTGCCTCTGTCGAGGAGGCCGGGGCAACATCGGAGCACCAGCAAGACTGCCACTGGACGATGGCGAAGGCAGCGTTCTTTTCTGTGCAAAAATCCTGACAGAGGCCGTTCGTCTGCCATATGCTCGTGTCTATGAGGAGTTAGCCGCTGCTCGTACTGACAACACGTATTGACCACTTTTCAAGGGGACATACTTGCGCTGCCGGACGCTGTATTTTGATTCGAGCACAGCGACTGCTTCAGCTGTCGGGGCTGCAACATCATGGGGCTGGGGGTTGCGTGGGCGAGTGCAGTCCAACAGAGGACGACCAGGGCCAGGATGCCCACACTTCTCGTGAATCGGTCGGTGGAAGCCATGTTCGTAGCGTTGCGAAGGGCGAACCCGAAAGATCAAAGTCAGCATCGACCGACAGAAAGCCGAGGGGAGGGAAAAAATTAGGTTGGGGTGCATGTTGGAACCTCATGACTAGAACGTCACTCACAATTGCCGGAGTCAAGACTCACAAAGCTGACATCTGACGTCTGGGTCGGTCGTAGGCAGCGGCGAAGAAGCCAAATCCCACTCCTCGGCGTGTTTGCAGACTGTCCTGTACAACCAGGCAGGATCTTTCGGGAACCGCACGGGAGCCGACGCCTGTAGAGAGGAGGACGACGACGACAAGAGGTCGAAAGCGGTAGGCAGACCGATCTGACGGAAGGAGCCTTTTCGGGAGGAAAAATTGGAAGGGAACCGTTTGTTCAGGTGGGTAATTGATAGCGAGGCGGCCAGGTCGTGGCGTTCGTACGAGATTGAGTTGGCGCCAACAGTGGACGCGGATGAAGAGGTGCAGGCCAAATCAAGACCGACCGATGCTAGCAGAGCAGCCAAGCATCCACAAGGTGAATGAATATTTGCCTCTAGAGACAGCTAGCGCGCGCAGATTAGGAATAAGAACTGGACTGTGAGACAGTGAATCCAGGCAGGTGTTGTCGTATATTTGTGCGGCGTGGAAAAGCGAGCAGCTCCGCCGACGTGGTCCAAGGGTGAGACTGCGTGTGCGTGGCTTGCGGTACCTTGTGAGAAGGCGCGCAGGATCTGTCGGGATGATGCCGTCGTTGGGGGTGCTGGCGACAGGCTCTTGCGAAAAGTCCGATCGGTGGGTTGGGTGAAGAGACGAAGTCAAGTGAATGTAAAGATTGTGATGGTTAGGCAACCCTGGGTAGAAGAGAAGTGGAAGCCAAGTGGAAAGAAGCGAAAAAGGCAGGCGGCAAGGAAGAGGTCTCGAGGAGAGAGTCGGAGCCAACGCAAAATCAGGAAGGCGAGGCGAGGGAACCCGGGAAAACGCTGTATCCAGCTGTCTGCAGCTATGAGAGTGAGCTACAGCAGAAGCGGCAACAGCAGAGTGCGCACCGCAACGAGAGGCAAGAGGTAATAGCGAGCGGACAGCTGTACAAGTATGTACGCAGTATGCGCAAGGTCAAGCCAGGCAAGGCAAAGTACGGATAGTGAACGTGGGTAAGACCCCAAAGCAAGGGCCGCGGAATGAGAATGGGGAAAACGAGAGACGAGAGTTGCTAGCTGCAGCGAAGCGGTTGTGGTGTTGTTTTCTGCCCGGCAGTCCCCAGTTTCTCTCCTGCTCACGTCCTACGTTTGATATGTAATAGTGTGTGGAGTGGCCGACAGAGAGGATTGACCGGGGGGTATGCTGGTTCTGGCTTCACCAACAAAGGACTTCGCGGTAAAGTAGTCTTTAGACGCGCAGAAGCGGAGTAGGACGGGGAGAGAGCGCGAGGAGAGAAGATGGAAGAGATGGAAAAAACCGTCGTGAAGAAACGAAAGAGGCTAACCTGTGCTAAGGTAGGTAGGTACCCGCAGAAAAGTGAAGATGTGAGGAAGAGGGCAAGGAAGAAGAGGACAGCGAAAAAGAGGACCAATATCGGGAAGCCGGTGGACCGCTGCGAGGGAGGTTACAGGTAAAAAGGTCAGAGTCGATGGGGTCACTGATGGACATGGACGGGGCCAGGGAACTTGACTACTGCGTTTGGTCTTGGGTCTTATTCTCGTTAGTCTTGGTTCTTGCCAAGTGGTGACCACGGATACGGTGGACAGATATGAAGAGCGCCGACTGAGATTGTGGTAGACGCTAGCGCTGCGATGAATTAGCTGCGACGGCGAAGGCAACGACACAGACATGTCCTATCCTGCGGATACCTTGGCTCACAAGTACGTACAGTACGCAGCATCGTAGCGGAGGGGACATTTAGCAGGGACAGGGTGTGATGGATGCAGTGGGTGGTTGGAACTTGCAGAAAAGAGTGGGATTGACGCGACCGGGATGTTGAATGTACAATTGCATTCCTGCATATCGACCGAGAGAACGCACCCATCGTGGGCTGTGGTCCTGTGAACGATTCGAGTCTTTTTCCGCTCGGAATTTTGCGAGTGACTGTTCGCAGCTTGCAGGTCGACAAGTCGCTGGCAGACCTCATCATGAACAGAACGTTAAGAAGATGTGTTTCGGCAATACGTATCTACTGCATGCAATAAGGATAGGTGCCTACCTGACCGTGGCAAACATGTGAGTGTGCTCGAATGTTGTGCCGTGCAAGTGCAGCTGGATGCTATTGCTAGGTCTGGATGGTGAATCAATCATTGCGTCGGTAGTCTACCAGTGGCCACGGCCAGTGAGTACTCCGTATAGGTCCCCGTCATAAAACATACCTTCTTCTCCTTTACTGACTGAGTACAGCCGGGACTCGTAAGCAACGTGGCACGCCATGAATGCGCCTGTCAAAATGGGAGAAGAAATTCGGAGCGGTCAGCATAAGGCACCTAGATAATGGTGAGGTAATTACTATATTCATTATACTTACCTCTCATGGGAGCACGACGACAGGTACAATTCGGCCTGCATCACTTGCCCTATGCATGGTACTTACCTAAGACGTACTGATGCAGTGTTGAAATACCAGCAATAGCGTCAGTCCTGGAAACCGTCATTCATAAATCCGCACATATCCACACTTGCAGAGCAACAGTAATATGCATAGCATAATAGTCTCAGCCCTGTCTCAAGGTACTAATGTACCCACTGGATATTGCACTTTCCGTACAAGTACAATTAGGTACGGACGGCATCCGCGCCGAGAATCAGCCGGGGCCAAGTCATTTCACCAAAACACATGGACAGCTGGTCGGAATATTTTTACCGTCGAAAAGGTGTGAGCGACGCGACGAACCAAAACACCACCCCAATCACAGAACATCTGTCCGCACAAGTACTGCGATTACGCATGCACAGAAATGCCATTTCACAGACCACCGCGAAACGGCACCCCGGCTCAGCCACGCAAAGTCCGCCCGCGCGGCCGGCGCATCCATCCCGAGCTGGCCCGATGCAGCTGAGCACTTGTCAAGCTTGCAGGGTCTCGATGAACATCGAAATCAAACCCAAAGTGCGTGTGCGGACAGCCCGACAGAACAACCCGAGTGGATAAGGAGACGCCATTGGATCATCGTCGCTCATCTCAATGCCTTTCTATACATAGTCGTTAGACTCGCCGTGTAATACATCCGAGAGAGTAAGCATGCAATATCCCCTTGGCACTTCCTCCTGGTGCTCCTTTTCCATCGCGACGTCGTCCCCTTTCCATCGCCAATTCCCGAGCTGACGTGCTGAACCGACCAGATCTGTTCCGTGGCCGTCGCCGCACCGCGCTCCCGGCGCCAGAGAGAAGCACCGGTAACACCTTCCATTGCGGCCCCTGCTCATTTCCCTGTCCCTGTCCTGCCATTGCCCTGTCTGTACCCCTGGTCAACCAGATGCCTGTCGAATGTCGTCACTCCCCACCGCCAAGCGCAGCGGCAGACTGGCAACCGCGAAGCTGCTTTCCGCAGAGCGAGCGAGCGCGGTACCTGGCCGATGTTAATCTAGCAGGCATGATGCTCGCATACTTTGCCGCTGTCCGGCTCCGACCTTAGCTGCAAGGCGGTAACAAAGCGACTCCAGCTCCAGCTCCATGTGCTGCGGTGCGACTGCGGTGACACGCTCGCCAACACCAACCAAGAAACCAAAGAAAGCTCTCTCCACACCGGCGATCACCTCACCAAACTGCCAAAGCGTCTGTCCATGCAATTTTGCACCTGTCGACAAACGCTCCCTACTTGCAGAATGTCGAGTGCCGTCGAGCCAACAAGTGCCGACGACAATGAGCGTGAGAGGCGTTTGGGAGCCGCTGAGATTGCTTCGACAGTCTCTCAGCGACGTCGCTGGAACCTCACAGGTCAAATCGCCCAATTGGACGTATTTCACGTTGCCCACATCTCTCATGGTGCGTGCCCAAGAGATGCTTGAGTCGTGATGCATCCACCGCCGCGGGTTGCTTGTGCTTCGTCTTGCTTCTACCGCCCATGTACAGGGCGACCACGTTTTGTCTGGTCTCAAACACCGTCCATGACCTTTTGTCTCGCCGAGTCTGGCACGCTGCGACGAGAGGGGGGAGGCGATCCTGTTCTTTATTGGAAATATCCCATCAAGATGAAATCCTGCCACTATTCCCTGCGTCCTTCCCGCCGCCAATCCAATCCAACCTTCTGCCCCGTCCTCATTGTTCTCTCCCTGGCCTCGCTGCCCTGCCCTGTCAGATGCGCTTACGAGTACGGATATCTGTAACCTCTCCCCCCTCGAGCCATTCTATTGTCCGCGGCTTCAATACGAGGCTGGCCGGGGCCACCGGTTGTCTCGGGCACCGCCAACAGACGAGCAATATGAGGCACACTATATGATACTTTGGCAGCAGCTCGCTTCGTTCTTTGGCGGTTGACCTGGCACCTGGTCTTACCGATTCCGACCTTGCGGTAGACTGCCCGTATGGTTACTTAAACGCTGCAATCTGTACAAAAGGTAATTAGCAGACATCATCGTCGCCTCATCGTCTTCGCGGTCCGGGGCATTCTGGCCGGCCGCTGGCACGTCGAGTCATTTCCGTTCCATCAAACTCCATTCTGCCGGGTCGTCCGGCCTCAGACGCAGTTATACGATGCAACACGCATCGAATCTCTTTCATCATTTCTCGTCATGAACTGTTTCTCTCGACTTGCAAGTCCCACACACACTGTTCAGTACTTGTACGTAGTAGTTTCAATCGAATACCGGCTGCATTGCACCCTTCGAGGCCGATCAGGGCCTAGCACTGCTGCGAATTTGCTTATTGGCTTCCCGCTACCATCGGAGACGTCCCGGCCGTCGCACCCATCTGCGGTTCATCCCTCCGTCCGTCCATGTATCAAGGCACCGCATCAGGTTACGCCCTCAACGTCTCTCTGCCCGTTGGCACCATTTGATGGATGCCACTAGGGCAGCTGGCGCCAAAACACGCGGCAGTCTGACCGACTTGGTCTTGGTCTTGGCTCCTGTGCCTGGTGCCGCTTGCACTTGCTCGGTGCCACCATCACCAGGTCGTCTCGTCATCTTTACTAGACGCCGGAGCCATCGTCCCTCGCAGAAACGCCGAACGCCCCGCACCCGTATGTGCGCCTTCGCCCGTCTGCTACCTCTCTTGGTGCCGGCCCGCATTCGTTCGACCGAGTCAGCCTACAGAGGCATTCTTGAGCATTCCAGCCAACGTTGCCCATAGCAGTCGGCCACAAAGTGCCGAGGTCTCTTCATGGCTGGGGCAGATATTTCGCGGGCTTGGGCAGACTTCGGGGAATAATTATCTATTTTACCGGGTCAATGACACGAGAGGCATGTGCAGTGCCGGAATATCCTCCGTCGAGGACCCAGATCCGTGCAAAATTACCGTTACCGGGCGAGCAATTGGCGCGGATGGATCTTGCGATCCCAGGTGATCGACCATCGTCGAGATGACTAACCTACCACATGTCTGATACTCACGCCGGAAGATTCTAAGTCAGTCGTCCCCAGACAACGTTGTGCTATGGTTTCCCCGTGACTACGCGAGGGGGGTCATTCACGGCGCAACAGATCACCACATGACGGTCCCGACGTTCGTATCACCAGCCTCGCCCCTCGTCGTGCACTCCCATCCGTAATGCGGCCAATCCGGCCGGACGACGAGCGGGCGCGGTTCTACACGGGGCAAGACGCATGCGCGATGCTGCGCCGAAGCCAGGCCGTCCTCCAATGCCCAATACCACGGCTTTGCAGCCTGCGATTGCCCCTCGCCCGGTGAGGGCATGCTCTGCACATGAACTCTGTACTCTGTGCAACAGACGGGACTGCTGCTGGCGTCTGTACCCAAGATACGGATCAGCGCTCCCGCAAAAAAGAGCAGGTTGAAAGTGTACTGCTACGATGAGTGCAAAACGCCAACTCGTTTTCACGAAGAGGATTGTTAGCGCGAGGCTGGGAACCGGAGCAGTGCAAGCATGGTGCCAGTCGACAGGTTTTCCTTGAGGGAAACAAACAAGATCCAACCAATCTCCAAAGGCCCGATAGGCAGGGGGCTCCCATGGGGACCCCTTCTCTGGCAGTAGCAGGGGGGACAAGGGCGAAGCAGCCCGTCACCCACCAGCGTTTCCCCCCTCCCCCCGAATTTGCTGCCATCCCGTCGACCAACCTGTTCAGTCGCGACTTTTCACGTCTGGCATGGTGACGATCGAAACGCGGTGAATAGTAGCGAGCTGGCCCGGAAGTCCAAGGTTCCGACGCTGGGTGACGGCACGCTGGAGGCAAAGTAATCAGTGTACAGAGTACGGAGTACATACATGGTAATAGTAGAGCCGGCTCGCTCGCCAAGCGAGACGCCCATAGACGGGTCACGATCGGCAAGGAGGCTCTTCTCTCGTCGACGAAGAGACAGCCATTCAACTTTACCGACGGCACGCCGCACGATTGGCCAATGGGCGTTCGGCGAAGCGACGTGCGGCGGTGACATGGCGGCCACTGAGGAGGGACAACTGGAGTGGGCGGGTGGCATGCATGCAGCATGCATACGAGGGGATGGGCACTCGCTGAGAGGATACGAGGCGCGTCCATCACATGAAGGTCAGGTCCTCGAGGATACGGCGGCTGCTAAACTAGAGGCTATTCCCTACGTAATTAGTGGAAGCATGTCTGGGTGTCAGTCGGTTAATCGGTGGTGTGGTGTCGGCAGCAGGCATCTGCGGTTCGTCCCATTCGTCCCAAGCTGTTCCTGGGGTGTTTGGGAAAGTCTATTGTGTATCGTCAGGAGGTTGGTGGTGAGGAGGTGGAAGGGGAACTACGGATACAGGACTGGGTTTTGGATCGACCTCTTCATCGGAGGAGGCGCCACTCGAGACATGCCGCCGGTCGCGATGGGAGCGCTACTGCGTGGTGTAGCGCAGGCTGCCTGGGCTAGCGATGCATTCACGACGCGGATCCAAGGTACGCGATGAGCTGCTTGTGGGAGCGGCGACGTACTCGACTCGTCGGCACGCGGCACGCAGCATGTCCTTGGTGACGATGCCATGTCGGGAGTCCTTTGGCCGAATATGCCCAGTGTTTTGTGCTGGTAGGCGGTGACGAGCAGAGTAGTTGTCGATGAATCAGTGAGAAGCCAAATGCCACCGCCACGCTCTGGCTGGTGAATCATGGATTTTCCGGCACTTGGCTGGGTGGGGGACCACGAGGTAAATGGGTTGAAAACCACATGAGCTCATGATCCTGACCTCGACACTCGACGAGACGGTTATTTCGTCAGCAATTAGAGCTGGTCTGAGCTGAACTTGTCTTTTTCTCCACGATCCGAGAGCTCGGCGGGGAAGCGGCTTCATCACCACCGTCGATCGTGACAACTCAACCTTCATTCAGCGAGTCAGCCCAAGCCTCATCCCTGGAGAAGGCCAACACGCAGCACCGATCACATCATATCTTATACCCCGAGTCGACGATGTGATGGCCCCAACCTCTTTCTTTCCACGACACGTCCACGATTGTGTATTGACCCCGCCATTTGGCAAAGTTTGTGTCTTGCCCGACACGTACGTGTACGGAGAAAGAGGCATAGCATGTATCCGTATACCCTTGTGGTATATCACGCAGTAAAAAGACGGAGCCGCCTAGCAGGAAAAAAAGCGAAAAAAAAAAGGGGTTCGTCTTCCAAGAGCTGCAATTCGGATGAACTGCAGCAAACGACCTTCGGTTTTGACTCTGGTAGTACGGATACAGAGTTGCAGTCACACTTTCGCAACCCGTGGACTGACAAGACGTAGGTATGCGAGAATCCACCGCGGTGCATGTCACCCGCACGGCGGGGAGAAGGGCGTCTACGTCCGGCATCGTTGACAGGCTCCATCGTGGAGCAGTGGGGGCGTGGTTGTTGTCTTTTTGTTATTGATTGCCTCCTACGCCAGACCCCGTGAACGCGATGTTTGTTGTGTGTTCAACTGAACAGGGCCCATGAGTGGCTTGAAACATGCCTCTGGCGTCTCGCGATGTTTTGGACTAATCTATCGGCCGAGATCTGAAAGGGGGGCGGGCGGGCATGGGTCCATCCCATCCCAAAGGAAAGACATGCGTCGTAGTATGGGAATTGGTCAACGCGTGCGTGGTTTCTCGCCTCGCTTTCGAGCTTTGTCTCTGGGCGAGACGTGGGGGTTGGCCGATTATCCCAGGGAACCTGTCTTGCATGCAGTGACTGTAGTATGCTGCGTATATTAAGTGTGTGTGACTGGCTGTTGCACAGCGCATGTCTGGTGTCGCCCTTGTGTCTCGTCGGTTGCCCATCTTGAAGAGGTGAGGCAGAAAGCTGACACTCTTTGTGGTCCGAGAAAGAAGCTGGGCTGTCAGTAAAATAGGTACACGACGGAGCTCGCCAGGCGGTCTCGCTGGTGGTGCACATGCGCTGGAAGGCGCGCGGGGTACAGCGCGGTACTCCCTGTAATCCCAGAGAGCAGCGCTGACCCCCGCAAGGGACCAAGCCCTGTCGTCTCCCTTCAGGCACTATACCTTTGAGGTAGCGGCAGCTTGTCGTAGTTCCGAGGGTATGCCAGTTACCTAGCCAAGGCATGTTTTCGTTTGCCTTTTCGACCACTGAACCACCCACCTTTAGACCACCTCACTTCCACTGTCGTGAGCTTCATCGTCCGCACACTCAGAGAGTCGACGGCAATTGCGCACGCAGCGCTGACCGGTCCATCTCCGCTCCGGTTGAATGATGCAAGGATGAACCTCACCTCATCTCCGGAGTCACGAGCGAGCGCTTTCCGTCAGCAGGCAGCGCTATGAACCTTCCGCGTCCCCGACGGCGGCGACTTTGTTCCGGATCAACGTCGGGGCGGTTTCTTCACGGCCATCAACGTCAATGCATCACCCACGTGGACCCAAGGCCGCGGCATCTCGTGGTTGACATTCTACGTCACAGTCTGGAACTTATCACCAACGTCTCATTTTTCCCCGGTTGTTTCGTCACGTTTGTGTTTTTGGGCCACCGGATGCCTTCAGCGAGTGTGGGCGCGCTGCTTCCATCATCACTCAACGCATAGACAGACCATCAGCAATTAGAAGGAGGATTGGCCGACACGAGACGACAACAAGCCGTTCCGGATTTGTTTGGCTCCGAGCCGGAGGTCATTGACAACATCTCCGCGTCGCACCCGAATCTCATCGCCGCTGTTGTCACCGGTCCTTCCGGCTTCTCGGCCGCTCTCGTCTCGGATCTTGCTCTCGCCCCTTTCTCTCATATCCACAAACACATCTCGCTCACACTCACTCGCCGAGCTCGCGCTCAACACCAACCGCCCAAGATGCGCTTCCACTGCATGCCGCTGCTCTACGTCGTGTCCTTCTTCCTCCTCATTTCCGCCCTCTTCTCTGTGCTTCTTTCGCTTGCGCCATGCTTCGTCAAGAGCAAAAACCACTGCTACCGCGGCTACGAGTCTCACCACTCCTTTGACGTCGACGCCGCCGACCACGCCGAGTGGATGCGTGCCCTGCCTGACGCCGCCAACCTCACATCGCTGTCCATCCCCGGCACCCACGATACCATGACCTTTGATCTCGCCAACCAGGTCTTCCAGTGCCAGAACCACAACCTGTCAGCCCAACTGCACGGCGGCATGCGCTACCTTGACATCCGCGGCCGTCTCGTCAACGACACCATCCGCATCTATCACGCCTCCATGTCCACAGGCTACTCGTATACCGACGTGCTCCTCACCGTCTTTGACTTTCTGGAGGAGCACCCCTCGGAAACTGTCATCATGCGCTTGAAGGAAGAAGGGCGCCCGCTAGGTACCAACAGCATGACCTTTGAGGACGCGTTCAACTACTACCTGCACAACGACACACTCACCTCGGCCGGAGCACAGCGCCGCTTCCACCCCCACGACCCGCGCCATCCCTACCCAACCCTCGGCGCCCTGCGCGGCCGCATCTTCCTCCTGCAGAACTTCCCCTCCAAGGGCCCGCACAGCCCGTACGGCGTCATCTGGGAGTCTGCCGACATGGTTCTCGAAGACCTATGGATCATCCCCAGCGTCGAACACCTCTACATGAAGTGGGAGGCCATCGAGAACGCGCTCAAACGCGCCGCCACCGCGAAGAAGACGAACAAACTACTCTACCTCGCGCATCTCAGCGCCTCCGTCGGCGTGCTCCCCATCGAGGCCGCGGCGGGATCGCTGAACCACACAGTGGCCGGCATGAACGACCGCACGGGCGACTGGCTCGCCGCGACGACGGGCGGTCCGGACGCGGGGAAGACGGGCGTGGTGATTGTAGACTTCCCCGGCCGGGCGCTGGTGGACGAGGTGCTCGCGCGGAACGCAGCGTTGACGGACCGGAGCGCGGAGTTGTGAGGTTGTGCATAGGTCTAACAGTACACACGTGGTAATTTCTGTTTTCTGTTCACTGTGCACACTCCCACGAGATTTATGAAAGGACTGTGCCGCGTGAGTTCGGAACAGCAAGGAGCATAATCTAGTACCAAACATCGTGAACGAGACGCGTTTTGAGCCCGTCTCCCACGCGATTCATTCACCTGCAGCGCCAACGTCCGACGTGCCCCCCGAGCACTCTAATACGCGTACGCAGCACTTTACAGCCCAAAAGTTTCGTAAAGAGCCCCGGGCCAACGGTGATTTTCGGACGCCGTCAAACGACGTCCTCGGGGAATAGGGGGGGGCGCCTCCGCGGTCCCACCGCCCGAGATGAGGATCTTCGGCCGGGCTTAGCGCTAGCCGAGGATCCCTCATCCCCCGCCGATCCGAAAACCACCGCCTTTCACCAACCCCTAACGTTTGCAGTTCGGAAAACTTGTTTTTTATTGCAATTTGCACTGAGGTTTGCCACGCGGATACTCGTCACGCGACTAAAATCGCAAGCTGCGTTGCTAAGTACACCACGTGATGATCTGCTACAACAGCTCACGTACGGGCTCCGTGTACACCGTTCGGTCCGTTGGCAAAAGACGCAGGAGGCGTGCGTGTTTGTCACCACGGTCCGTTCAGTGGCCGACCCTGCCTAGGTCTCGGATGTTGGGCTAATCTCGATCGAAGACGTAAGCGGAGTAGAACCCGGACGCGAATCAAAAGTCTTGGAGGGGATTTCGGTCCTGGTGCGTGGATTTCCCATACGCATTGCCCGTCCGCTAACTAATTACGCCCTTTCTTTCCTTGGAACGTCTGGAACTGTGTCCAAATACCGTGGGCGAGAAAAAGAAAAAAACCCAGGTCCTACATCATCATCCGCTCACCCAGCCTGTCGCCGTGTCTTCACCCCACCTTCCTCCCGCTAACGCCAACTACGCAAGTGGCGGTTTCAGCTTCTTTCCTCCCGTTGTTCCCGAAGTGAACTTCTTTGCTGGCATTCTGTGATTTGCTGCATGGGTAATTTGCGATGTGGGTTTGTTTCTCGGTCTGTTATTTTGGGAAGGGTGTGCGTGTATGTGTGTGTGTGTGTGTGTGTGTGCTAATTGTGCTCCGAGTACGTATACCACCGCGGATGAGTGATCTTCAGGCACCGTGAGGGTGATCAGGCACGTCGTCATGTCGAGCCGAGCGATCGTCATTATCCGCTTTCCACTGGAAACGGCGAGGTGGCTGTGCGGGCTGTTGGTCCGCGACCTGAGCTGGTGATGCTCTGAAGGGGGCTTTTGGCCTTCTCAGCTGAGTGTCGGTCTGACACGGGAAATGCTGGGCCGGCCATGGCTGGTTGCGAGGATGCGTTGTCAGGTGTCTTGTGCAACTCGGGCTTGGGTGCACGACAGCTCGCTGAAACAAGCGGTTGCCAATCGTGCCATGGACTCAGTCGGCTGCGGGTGGAATTGTCGGTGAATGGGTTCAACTACAAGGTGGGCGTGGTGGAAGGATAAACGGCTGGGCAGTAGCAGGATATCATATCACGAGTGCGTACACGTTCAGCTATCGGTAAGGAAGAGGCTGTCCACGAGTGCTTCTCGTCAAATAAGCTTGGCGTGGTATCTGCCACGCAAGTCACTCTCGTGTACAAGAGCGTCCCAGGACCTGGCCGATATGACCGACAGTTGGCGGGAGCTATCGCACAGCAGCTGTGTCGGGCAGGCATTGGCTTTGCCAGGTTCCATGACGAGTTGACGCTGCTGGCTCTGATGGCGTGATTCATGGAAGCTTTTCGTAAAGCTTTTATTCAACTGTGTTTGGTGGATGGGGTCCTTCGCCAGTTACTGTATTCTCACGAGACCTTCTAAACGCGGTTCAGTTCTTTATAGAGACCGAGGGACGTTGGTGAGCTCTACTGATCTGCGTCATGTTTACCAAAACATGTGTCAGCTGTGGTTCTCACATAGTTGGTTGTGTTGTAAATTGAATAGATCCCGATAGCCCAGTTCGAAACAAGATGAGGTGATTCAAGTACAGACCACACTACATGACATGGCTAGCTGCTGTCCAAGTCCACGACTTTACCGCCGAGTATCAAAAGCATTGGATCGATTTCGGCTCCACAAGAGATTAGTTGCAGGTAAGTAGATCAAGATGATGTTCACATGGGAATGAGGCCATTCTACCGATGACGCCAGTGCCAACTTCATCTGTCATTATCTTTCTGACCCTTTTCTTTCTAGATGTGCTTAATCTTAAGTAGGTATGTGGGCGGAGTTCAAAATTGGGAGATGCAACGCTGCCATCAGTCTGTTATAATACTATTTCGAAAGTTGATTTCAAAGATGCAAGCTGAAGAAGTGTTCCAACTTTTTATTCATTGTAAAAAGAAGTTTCATCATAATACCTGGGCTTGGCTTATTTTGGGGGCTGCTAGCTTCAACGTTTACGATGAAAAGATAGAGACCACAGATCATGCTGATCCCGGGCGACGACCTTAGAATGTCTCGGCAGAATAGTATCTATCGTGATACTAAATCTACTTGAAACCCGGTAACGATATTTCAAGATGTATAATCATCTTTCCAGAGTCCAGTGAGGGTCTTGTCTGGGTTTTCTTCTCCGATCCATGTCGTCCGGCCAGGCCACGCGCGCCCGAAAAACATCAAACAACTCAACCATGGCGAAATACATGGTTGACCAAGTGGCAAACCAATATTTTATTCAATGTTTGATCTGCCAAGGCACCAGAGCGGCTCTTACAATACCTAATACCATGAAAGCTGGCCACGGAACAAACAACTGGTCGTGATGACGAGACTTGGCGGCACTCTTCAGCAAAGAGATGGAGAGATCTGACAGAATCTTGGGTATTTTAAAGTCTATGACCCGGCAACTATTATATATATATAAACTACGATGTCTACCGACATTATAGTTTCTTCTGCAAAGTTTAGTCATTCTGTCTGTATAAAAAATCGCAAACATACTGCAGGTCCACAGTTTTAGCTTCAAGTATATCATCCATGCCTGGTGAAATTGCGGGTGATCTCTGCAAACCAGTTTTTGATGCTCAATGAGAGGAAGATTCTACCTTGAAAATTAATATATTTATTCCCAGCTATCAAATTCCAAGCTGATCAAAGTGTTCAGGCGTACCTACTCATGAAGTTTCCCAGTCGAACCAAACACTACCTTCTGAAATAAGCATGATACTTTATTTTACTTTGCATAGTTGTAAGACTGAAAGGCCCAGTAGTTTGACAGGCGTTATTTGATATCCCAAATCCCCTGCAACTGATGCTACTACGTTCTCCAGTTCCGGGACAAGACAATGCGAACACTTTCCCCAGAAGACAAAGAACTTCGAACGATACTATGGCAGAATTTCGGGTCTACACTGCCATCTCTTTTTTGGATGTGTGGCATATTCTTCTGAAAAATGAGCTGGCCTGAAAACGACGCGACCTCCCGGCTCCAGCGACCAGCTATTTTGGCAGACGCGCCTCTATCATCGACCCCTTTCTCACGAGCCGGGACACGTCAGAAAGGGGTTGGGGACGACATTCTGGCTCTTGGGTGCACGAGTGAATGCTTTTGCGTGTCTCGGAGATTCATCGCTTCTTCATACTCGGCTACGTGTCTGAATTTCATATCACCGAGTAGTCATAGTTTGCGTGATCAACAACCACCCGAAGACAGGCCCGAGCCTTACTAGTTGCTTGGGAAGCCTCCAATGCCGAGGTCGGCCTCTGCAACTTTGATGTCAGAGAACGAGTACATGTGCAGAATGGGAGAGCGGCGAGAAGGCCAAAAAGCTGACCACGCAACATCGAGCGGCAAAACCATCCTTATGGGTGATATTTCAGGCCTCATGGAAATAACCAAAGGGTTGCCACAACCGTTGAGGAAGAGGGTGGAGCGGCTGTCTTTCTGTACGTTCTACTCGGCGTACATACACAGTAGTTCTCAAAGTGAGCCGATAACCTGACGAGCTACACCCTCTTGAACAAAAGGTTTGTCCATCATGTCCGAGCTACTAAACGCAGTACTGCCCAGCCGCAGTAAGTTTAGTCCTTGCACTCTCGCGAATGGTCGGGGAGCTGCCGGGGAGTTTGCGAGCACCACCGGAGATGATTTGCCGCAGCTGGCTTCTGTCGATGATAAGGTTGTCGATCTCGCCGCCAGAGATACAAGACCTTGGACGCTGGAGGCTATGGGTAGGGAAGGGTCCCTCCAGCGAAACTGCCAGAGCGTATGTAAATAGGTAGGTATATAACGAATAGGGTAGGTACAATGGCTATATTAAGGTTAGCATAAACCTAGATAAGCTCTCGAGCGCTCCGCGATGAGGGATAAGGATTCCCATACAAAAAAAAAACATCTGTGCTTTATATTCGTCTCCCCTTAACTTTATCGCTTCGCTCCTTCGTGCTCTGCTGCGCTCCACCCTCAGGAGCTACGCTCTGGACGAATGCGAGGGCCCGCGTCTTCGTACGCGGAAGGCAACATAAGGTGTAACGACCAGAACACCCATCAGACGACAGACGACGAAAACGAATACGTTCTCGTGACGCGAGTCAAATCCTGCCAACGACCCGAGGAGCGTAGAGGCTCGAGATGGTGCTGGAGAAGAACTCTAGTGGCGACTGATTCATCCCGCCCGGCGAGGACCGACCCGAACCCGTCAGTGCCACTCGCGGGCCAGCTTGGTCGTGGTGCAACTACGAATTAAGCCTATTAACCGCCTAAAGTCAGCCTGATGAACGGGAAGCTCGGTTGAGGATTTTGGCTTTTTGCGGTGAACGTTTCGCCCCCCGTCGTTCGATGATTGGCAGCCGTGCGGCCTCTGCCTTTTGAGATAACGGGTTTGGGTTGCACGGAAATGCGGATATCAGATGAAGACAGACTTTAGACAAGTAAGAGTCTACTGTGTAGCTGGGTTTCAGAAGTGGGATGGTGAGGTAACGCGTGAAAGGTTGAACTTCGCAGCTTCGCAGTCGGACAGCATCGTGATTGGCACTCGTGCATAGCCTTTGACAACCAGACTCGGTAAACTCCCCCTGAGTCTCATTGTAGGCAAATTTGCCCGCATACTCTGGGCGACAGGTTGTGGTATGAGTCTGGGAGAATGGATCTCGGTTGATCTCAGCGCTTCTACTAATTTTGGGCATTGGCAGACATGGATTGAAGTACGGATTGAAGTACGGATTGAAGTACGGATTGAAGTACGGATTGAAGTATGGACAGGCATGTGTTTACTGTAGATAATCTAAGATGTGATGCTGCTCACTGTTGGTCATCTACGGCATCGCGTCAACGGTAAAGATCCACCCGCCTTCAGCATCCGGCACGATGTCAGCCAGGCAATATCTGGGGGTTCGCATACTGTAGCATGGTGGTCAGAGCCGGTCCGTCACGAACAGATGGCACACTTACCTCCACAGCCAACTTGTCCGGCACATGTTCTTGCAGTTCTTGATGAGAGTGGCCACGTCCTGCTCATACTCTGTACCCTCGAAACGTCGAGCGGCTCCCTCGGCGGCCTCCTCGAGGGCGTACACCTCCCGTTGCATACGGGCCGCCGCGCCATCGACGCCCTTTTGCACGTCGCCGTCGGCAAGCAGAACGACAAGGTTCTCGACGAAGCCCTCCTTGACTTCCTTGCGGAGGCTCACCACGTCGTTGAGAATGTAGCAGATGGCGACGGCCGCCTCGTACAACCTGCACATCTCGGGCGTCGTCATGACGTCCTCGGGGACGTGGATGCCGTTGGCAAACTCAAAGTTGACGACGACCTGCATGATGCACGACGACGCCGCGCGGTACCCCAGGTACTCTTCGAGCGAGGGCGCCCGGCCCTCGTGCCTGTTCATGGCCTCCTGGCGGTACCCGTCGAGGGTGGCGATGGCCTCCCTTGCGATCCGCGCGCGGTAGGCGTGGCTGTCGCCGTAGGTCTGCACGACCACGCCCGCGTACTCCTCAAAGGACGTGACGGCGTCGTGGTCGCGGTAGCTGTAGTGCTCCGCCCCCGGCGCCGCCGCCGCCGCCGCCGACCCGAGACCGAGACTGCGCTCGATAAAGTCGCGGCAGTCGGTGAGGAGGATGTGCAGCGCGGCAAAGTCAAACTTGTGCGGGAGCGAGTACTGGTCGAGGAGGTCGTCGACGATGAACATCCAGACCTGGAACGAGGTGAGCGCCGCCATGGTGTCGCACGAGGCGAACGGGTACCAGCCCGCCAGCTGCTCCGACAGCTTGGCCTTGGTGAGGCGCGTGCGGACGGCGTCGTTGACGGCGTGGCTACGTACGTCGCGCCGAATCAGTTCATTAAACTCTCGGTGGAAAGGGGGGGGCGGCAAAGGGGGAGAGTGTATCCAAGGTTTCTCTACTCACTTCTCAATCATGTTGAGAACCTTGCCGTCGACCATGTCGACGTGCGGGCTCATCTCCTTGGGCCAGTGCTCCATCATCTTGCCGAGGTCGGGTATGCGCACCCGCTGGCCGTGAAGCTTGGCGAGCATGCCATCACGAACGTGCTGGCTCTTGGAGGCGGACGAAGCGCTCGCCGACTGGTGTGGCTTTGCTGCTGGCTGGAGGGCCGGGTGGACGGAAACGTGAGCCATGGCAGCTGCAGAAAACGACATGGTGTAGGGGGCAACGATGTTCACGATGTGAGATTGCTACGTAGTTACGGCCACAGGCTGTCCTCACGATGCGCTGGCCCAAACAGTAGGACGCCGCTTTACTTATTCTCAAAGCAGGTTTGTTCAAAGGCAGACAACTGGAACCGTTGCGACGCGCTCATTTTAACATTTACCCCCAGGCAGTCCGCATCTCATGCGCCGCTGGGCAGCGTAGGCAAAACAGCACCGGCGAATTCCAAGACCACGCGAGGGCAATGTGACTCGTCGAGAGCAAAGCTGCTGTTGCGGACAAAACCTTTGATGCGGAATGTGCATGGCGACCTCCGTGAAGCCGACCATCTAGAGTTTACTCAAGACTTGGCCCGTTTCGATCCGGACGTGGTGGTCGGAATATCGGGATAGAAGGGTTGTTGGGGCTGTCGAACTCGACCCAGGTCAGCATCGGGGAGATGCTGAGGTTCTAAGCCGATTGACAAGTCTCGAGGCTACATCGTGGGTGTGCTTGACGCAGCCCTCGGACACCATTTTCCACATTCCCACCTGGGTCAACACCACAACCATCCCTTGTGGCACCGTGGCACCGAAAGCCGTGGCACCGAAAGGTAACCTTGAGAGACGGCCGGCGAATAGCAATGAAGAAGCTGCCGAAGCCTTGCTCCGAGGCCTTCGGACCCGTCGATTTCGGTGAAATAAACGCGCAAGGTCTGACCACCCCACGGGCCCTTGGAAGGCATCTCACATGTTCTTGTGGCCCATGCGGTCGTGTTGGAGGCCGTGGCCACACCTCAGTGGGCAGAGTTCGTCAGAATGCGGCTGGTTCCCCAGGCGAACATTTACAATTTGGGACGACTGGGGAGTTAGACTCTAAGAATAGCTAGAATTCAATAGGAAAGGATTTACGCAACCGAGCTTAGACTTTTGACGAGGCTTTCCACGAAAAAAGTCACTTCAGAGGACTTGCGTACCGTGGCAGTGTAGCTTTGGAAATGCCAAGAAGCGAAACAATTATGCCATAAAGGTAAGAGCCGTGCGTCAGAATGCGAAGGGGCAAGTTCAGCGTGACTACTGTGACGTAGAAAAGACCAAACATTGTGAGTAGCCGCAGCCTTTCGGGATAGCAACTGTACACGATACCCTTGGGTGAGTCATGACGATCCTCCCGCCGCTAGCGAGAGAACAGGATGCGCCTGGTGGTGCAAACACTGTTATGCCTGTGGTATGACACGAAGCTTACACTTTCGATTCACTAGTGAGAGGTCCCACACCAAAGGGCTGGTTGTGAGGCTGAGTTGACCTCGGCGGATGAAACCAGGGTTATGCTGGCACCCTTGACCACGCAACCGGAAGTTGAACCGCGAACAAGTATCACGTTGCTGACCACCAGCAAGCCTCTCGGGTTGCTCCGTGACCTAAAGACCATGTTTACTTGCCGCCAAAGGTGCTGGCAATGATGAGGTAGGCAAAACTGCGCGGAGGCTAACTGGTATCTTGTCATTCTGTTGCGACGTTGTAACATGTTACTATGGACAGGCGAAGGCGAGCACATGTGGCACTCCCGAGACTTGCGGGATAGTCCGAGGATGGAGCCGGGTAGATGACCCGATTTGACCATCCAATTCGGGTTGCCAATAGTTTTCTTGTGGTCGGAATCCATAAACTCAAGGTTTTCCCTCTCCACGAGTGTGTGTGTTGTTAGGTTAACCTCTTGCCAACATCAGATCGTTGCTCGACTCAGCTCGACGAACAGGGACGACCCCTGAAGCACAACTCGTGACAATCAACTACATGTCAACGTCCAACTAGCGAACTCTAGAGGACGAAAGACTATGGAAGGGGAAGCAGAGGGGGATGTCGACTTTTGGCCAGCAGGCGACATCGCGACTGGTCATCTACCTGAGTTTGGCGGCGACGACCTCACTTTTGGAGTAGATCTTGTAGTCGGCGAGGCTGTCTGTGAGAGACAAACACATCTCGACTGCTTACAAACAGAGACGGACCCAAGTTACTGGAATCATTAAACGTCTGTATTATCTCGTGTATGTGGACTAGCATCTAAGACGCCTTCATGTCCGCCCGGTAATGCTGGCTCATCATGCCCAACGGCGGTCCCGTAGCGGACGCTGCTCGCTGCAGCGCAAAAACCGGACGCTTCATCCTCAGCTCAATGTAGTGTCCCACCGCGCTCGCGACCTGCCTCTCAAACCCCTGGAACTCGAAGCCGAATACCCTCTCGGTGACGGACGCGTCAAAGTCGATGTGGATGGTCCCGACGGACCCGCTCCTCGCGATGACGCCGCGCTCGACGGCCTGCGGGAACCGCCGCTTGGCCACCAGCTTCGCGTCGTTCCAGCGGACGCGGGTGCTCAGGATGTAGCTCCTGTCCCCGGGGACCGAGGGGAGGACGGCCTGGACGTGGGCGCGCGCGACGTCGTCGATGTGCACCGCGGCGCCCATGTAGCCGCAGCCGAACTTCTTGCCGCGGACGGTGGCGAGCACGATGGCGTTGGAGCCCCGCATGGCCTCGGCGGCCGTCGTCGACAAGTCGTTGCGCCCAATGACAAAGGACGGGTGGAGGTAAACGGCGTCAAGGGGCGGGCGCTCGGCGGCCATCCACGCCTCGGCGTGCCGCAGCGCCGAGACCTTGGACGCGGCGTAGGCGGCGAACATGCTCTCGTAGGGGTCTGCGATGTGGTTTGTGCGTTCGTCTGGGTGTACGGGCGAGAGGCGGCGCTCGCGGCCCTCGAGCTGGTCCAGCGAGGCGAGGGCGACGACGGAGCTCGTGAAGACGACGCGGCGGACGGTGGGCGTGCACCTGGCCGCTCTCAGGATGTTGAGGGTCCCGTGGACGGCCGGTTGGATAAAGTGTCTGTGGTGCAGTTCAGGCGGTACGGGGTCGGAGGACGGGAACGGAGAAGCAATGTGGATGACGGCCGAGACGCCGTGCATGCTGCCGTAGTAAGCGCCGTCGACGGTGATGTCTGGTATTATCGTGAAGGTGAGTCTCGCGTGAGGGAGGTTGAGGTTGCGGATCTGAGGTCGGCTGCGAATCATCTCGGCCTTTGCCTCTGAACGGACGGCGCATCGTACCGCGTAGCCTGCACTCAGGGCATGGACGAGAACGGCGAATCCGACATGGCCGGTGGCGCCCGTGATGAGCAAGAGGTCTCCGGAGACGTTGCGGAGCATTGATGCCTCGCTTCGAGTCGGTCGTTGTGGGTGTGAGAGACGTGGCTCGTCTTTGGCAGTGAACCGTGATGTCAGCTGGCAGGCGTCACAAGCAACGGCAGCAACTGTAAACGCCATGGTTTACGCGTGAGTGGGATGGATGTGATGATATATCAAAGGCAACTCTCTTCAAAGCTTGCTCTTGGTGTTTATGCTCAGCTACTTCAGGCACGAGAACGGTCCAAGTCGGAATGAGTGACACTATCTCCCCAAGGTTCAACTCGACGAGAATCACACCCACTTCTCGCCATGAACCTAATGCTATTTGGATTGGTCGGCTATTCATCAAAGATACCATTGAACTAACTTACTCCCCTCGGCCGAGCAGCGCAGAGAAAGCCACCCTCTTTGAACGCCAAGCATCGTGCTTGTGAAGAGAACAACGTGATTGGTTCGCGTCCAGGTCCAAGCAGGCCGGCATGGCCCAAAGTCCTCTTTCATTCTGCCGGGCTGGTTTTGCCACCAAGGTCGAAGGAGGATATATTGGCGATGCGTAGTCGTCCTCCTCTTTCGGCTGAGTGTGCTCCCCGACTGAACGGGTTTCCCAGACGCAAGCTCACCGTCTCACGTGTTTCGCTCGCCATAGTCTCTGTAGTTGCTCAGCTACACTCTCAAATCCCAATCGAAGCCCATGCCAACGGGTCTTAGCGAGAGCGAGAGGTGGCAAGCCTCGTCTCTGCCGCCCTGACAAGTCCCGTCCCGTTCCCAAAGCCCAAGTCCGTGCTGCTGACAGGTTAAGCAGGTAGGCGATGAGAGCCGCCGAGATGGAAGCACGACGACGGGGCCAGGCGGTCTTCGGCTCGCGGCCTCTGTTCAGTAAACATTCGTAAGAGCTTATTCGTTTCCCGGAACGACGCGTGCTGTCGTCCGACGATGATGGCCACCGTCTCCCCAGCCCGCCGGGACTTGGCTGCCGCACCCTGCCATCGATGGGCTTTTTTGAGTTTCCCTCTCGTGGAGTCTGTCCCGGCGGACGAGTTGCAGGACGTTCAGAGGAAGCCTTTCCAGTCGTGGTTTTTTTTAAGTTGATCTGGTCGCTTCCATCACGGACCATCGACGGACTCCATCGTTGGGGGCTTCCGCTTTGCTTTCCGGAGCTTGGCTGTCTCGACCGTGGCAGACTTACTGCATTCGTCGACACTTGACTGCACATCAAACAGACATCTCACGACAAGGGAGGCAACATCACATCCAACTCGCCTGCCACACCCGCTGCTGGAAATAAAACGAGGCTGAGCTTTACCAAACTCGGACACGGCACTGGGAGCGGGCCAGGGGAAATCCGCCAGATATTCGATATTCGCGGCCGACATGGCCGAAGATGATCGGTCATGGTACCGCATCATGAAACTGACATGTTGGCAGACGGCCCAATCGATCCTACGGCGCCTGCCGGAATGGTGTGGCTGTTACGGGCCTGTACTGTATACCGTGTAGGACCTACGAGTCCGTCGCGTCCGCTGTTTCCGAGGCTTGCGATCGACTTGCCGTATGCATTGCGAGGGATATCGGTTTGCGGAAGCGATGGATATCTTCGCAACCTTGGACGTCTTGTGCTCTGCTGCAGTTTCCAAAATGTCCGAAATATACCATTCAAAGTCCCGTGCCGTCTTCTTATAACGTTGTTCTTATAACGTCGTCTGCCTGTTCTCTTGCACTACCACTTCTCTCGCCCCCGCAAGATCCCATCATCGCGGCCCCTTTGCTTTCTTTTCCATACGTTTGGAGGTCGCTGGTCGACAGTAATATCGGGTACCGAGCCATCAGCCATGTCAAACCAGCCCGACATGTTCGTCTACGTGTTTGGCGACCAGGCACACGACGTTGCGGACGACCTATCGAGCCTGTTACAGTCACGAACAGATGCGCTCGTCGTCAACTTCCTCGAGAGCAGCTGCGTCGTGCTCAAGACCGAGACAGCACACCTATCGCCCGGGCAACGAGCCAGGTGTCCCAGGTTCGGCTCCGTGGCCGATCTGCTCTCGCCGTACCGGAACAGGACCCTCAACCCCTGTCTCGTCCAGGCCTTGACCTGCGTCACGCAACTCGGCCTCTTCATCCGCCAACACAGCAGCGGCAACCACGTGTACCCCGTGCAGGACGACAGCTGTCTCGCAGGCGTATGCACCGGCGCCCTCGCGGCCGCGGCCGTGAGCTGCTCTCACAGCGCCCCGAGCCTCCTGTCCGCCGGCCTCCACGCGGTGGCCGTTGCCGTGCGAGTTGGCGCTCTGGCATGGGACGTCGCCGAGCGGGTCTCGAACCTCGATGGCGACTCTGCAGAGGCAGCTTCCTTCGAGTCGTGGTCTCGTGCCGTGACGGGCTGCTGTCTGACAGCCCTGGCCGATACCCTGCTCTGGCACGCTTCAGACAATGGTCTTCCTGCCATCAAAGCCCCCTACATCTCGGCCGTTGTTGTAAGTCGATCAACCCTCTTTGTTCTCTTGGGATGTAGCAACAGGTTTAACACGAGCAGGGGCCAACCCAAGCAACAGTCTCCGGACCGCCAGACGTCCTCTCAGACTTCTTCACCTCGGGGGCCGGGAAGCTCATCGCCCCGGCGTCGGCCTCGCTCCGCATCACCGCCCCTTACCACTCGGCCGTCCTCTACAGCGAATCCGACATTGAAAACGTCCTCCAAGGCATCCCCGAGCGAGACGTGCAGCAGACGAGCATCCCCATGATCTCCACCAGCGCAGAGGTCCAGGCCCTGTCGGCCCCGATGAACCTCCGCGATGCGCTGGGACAGGCCGTCCGAGATTGCTTGATGCGGCCGATGGCTCTGGGAGAGCTGCCGTCCCGGATTGCCGAGCACGCCAGGTCGGTCCTCAAGACGGACGACGGCGAGGCCGCACGCGTCTCGGTCCAGTCCGTTGCCTTCCACAACAGGGACAGCCTCGTGTCGCAGCTTCGTCTCCTGCTGCCCTCGGAGACGTACCGCGTCAGGGGCCGGTCAGAAGAGCTTCTTGCATCGTCCGTCCCCAGCGGCATCTCGGACGAGGGCGCCGGCTCCAAACCTCCTCTGGCCATCCTGTCGGCATCGGGCAGGTTTCCCGGCAACGCAGACACCATGGACCAGTTCTGGGACATTCTCTACAACGGCATCGACACCCACGAGATGGTCCCGCCCTCGCGGTGGGACGCCTCGACGCACGTCGGCGACACGTCCATCAAGAACGTCTCGGGCACCGGGTACGGCTGCTGGCTGCACCAGGCCGGCCAGTTCGACACCGCCTTCTTCAACATCTCCCCCCGCGAGGCCTCGCGCATCGATCCCGCCCAGCGCCTGGCGCTCATGACGGCCGCCGAGGCGCTCGAGAAGGCCGGCATCGTCCCGGACCGCACGCCCTCGACCATGAGACACCGCGTGGGGGTGTGGTACGGCGCCTGCAGCATGGATTGGCTCGAGACCAACAGCGCGCAAGACATCGACGCCTACTTCATCCCCGGCGGCGCCAGGGCCTTCATCGCCGGCCGCGTCAACTACTTCTTCAAGTTCACCGGCCCCAGCTACACCGTCGACACGGCGTGTAGTTCCAGCCTGGCCGCGCTGCACCAGGCCTGCAACGCGCTCTGGAGGGGCGAGGTCGACACGGCCATCGTGGGCGGCACCAACATCACGACCAACCCCGACATCACGACCGGCCTGGACCGGGGCCACTTCCTCTCGCGCACGGGTAACTGCAAGACGTTTGACGACGAGGCCGATGGCTACTGCCGCGGCGAGGCCGTCGTCACGCTCATCCTCAAGCGCCTCGGCGACGCCAAGAGGGACCGGGATCCCATCGAGGCGTGTCTGCTGGGCGCGGCCACGAACCACAACGCCGAGGCCGACTCCATCACCAGACCAAACACGGCGGCGCAGCGGGATCTCTTCGAGCACCTGCTGGCCGACACCCTCGTCAGCCCCAACGACATCAGCTACGTGGAGATGCACGGCACCGGCACCCAGGCGGGCGACGCCGGAGAGACGTCCTCCATCGTCGCGACCCTCGCGCCCCTGACGGCGCGGGGCTCGTCGCTGCGCCCGGCGTCGTCGCCGCTCTACCTCGGAGCGGCAAAGGCGAACATTGGCCACGGCGAGTCCGCGTCCGGCGTGACGAGCATCGCCAAGGTCCTCATGATGATGAGGCACTCCGTCATCCCCCCGCACATTGGCGTCAAGACCAAGTTCAACCACCGGCTGCCCAACCTCGAGGCGCGCAACACACGCATCGCCATGGAACCCGTGTCCTGGCCGAGACCGCGCGACGGGAGCAGGAAGCGCAGGGTTCTGCTCAACAACTTCTCCGCCGCGGGGGGCAACACGTCCATCGTCATGGAGGACGCGCCCATGGCCCCCGAGACTTGTTGTTCGGGCGCCGATCCCAGACGCCACCACGTCGTGACGGTCTCGTCAAAGACGCCCGAGTCCCTCGTCGCCAACGTCTCGAACCTCCTGCAGTGGCTCGAGAGCGAGGCGCCGCAGGACGACGACGCCAACCTCCTGGCCAAGCTCTCCTACACGACGACGGCGCGGCGCGCGCACCACCGCTTCCGGGTGGCCGTCGGCGCGGCGAGCCTGCAGAAGCTGCGCTCGAACCTGCAGAGGCAGCTCGAGACCCTCACCGGCAGCGACAAGATCCTCCCCGTCCCCTCCAAGGCGCCCGGCGTCGTCTTCACCTTCACCGGCCAGGGGTCGCAGTACGCCGGCATGGGCAGCGAGCTCTACGCGCGCTTCGCTTCCTTCCGGGCCGACGTGCGGCGGTACGACCACCTCTGCGTGCAGATGGGATTCCCGTCCGTCGCGCGCCTGTTCGAGGGCAAGGCCTACTTCGACGAGGCCTCTCTCACGTGTCTCCAGCTGGCGCACGTCGCGTTCCAGATGGCCCTGTGCAAGCTCTGGGAGTCGTTTGGCATCGCCCCGACGGCCGTCGTCGGCCACAGCCTGGGCGAGTATCCCGCCCTCTACGCCGCCGGCGTCCTGTCGCAGTCCGACGTGCTGTACATTGTCGGCCGTCGCTCTCAGCTCATGGAGGAGTATCTCCCCGGGGGCACCCACGCCATGCTCGTCTGCAAAGCCGACGAGCCCACCGTCCTCGGCTACCTCGACGTCGGCGTCGGCCGCGACCTCGAGGTGGCCTGCCGGAACGGCAAGACCAACACCGTCCTGGGCGGCGAGGTGGCCGGGATCCAGGAGGCGCGGTCGGTCCTCGAGTCCAAGCACGGCATCCGGTGCCGCCTCCTCGAGACGGCGCACGCCTTCCACACCGCCCAGGTCGAGCCCATCCTCGCCCCGTTCCGCAAGGCGACCAAGGCCGTCGTCGCCCGGCGGCCCCGGATCCCCGTCATCTCGGCCGTGCTCGGCAGGGTCCTGCGCGAGAGCGCAGACTTTGGCGACGACTACTTTGTCAAGCACTGCCGCCAGCCCGTCAACTTCCTCCAGGCCGTGGCCGCGGCCTCGTCCGAGGGCCTGCTGGGCAGCCGGGCCGTGGCCATCGAAATCGGGCCCAGCCCCGTCGTCGCGCCCATGGTCAAGGAGGCCGCCGGCTCCGCGATGCAGACGTGCGCCTCGGCGTCCAAGACGATGGACCCGTGGCAGCTGTTCGCCGAGGCCCTCACGCGGCTCTACCTCGCCGGCGCCGGCCCCGACTGGAACAGGTACCACGCCGACTTTTCCGAGTGCCAGCAGGTCCTCCAGATCCCCACGTACGCCTGGAACCTCAGGGAGTACTGGATGCAGTACACCAACGACTGGACGCTGCGCAAGGGCGACCCCGCCTTCGTCCGGGGCGGCCCGGCCCCTCTCGCCTTCTCGCCCATCTACAAGGTGGTCAAGAACACGCTGCAGGCCAGCAGCGGGGGCGAGGCCGTCGTCGACGTCGATCTCGAGGGCGACGACGACGTCCACTCCATGGCCCAGGGCCACAAGGTCTACGGCGTGTCGCTCGTGACTCCGGTAAGCCGTTCCGCGTTCCGCACGTCAGTGTTGAGGACTACCGCGACTGACTCTTGACCCGTCCCCCCCAAAGTCCATGTACGCAGACATTGTGCAAATGATTGGCGCGTACGTGCAGCAGAACGCCGGCATGGACAGCGACGCCATCGTCTCCGAGGTTGCCGAGATGCGCATCCAGAGCGCCCTGGTGGCCAACAACGTCGGCACCAAGCAGGTCCTGCGCACGACGGCCAGGTTCAACGACGCCAAGACGATGCTCAGCTGCTCGTTCTCGAGCGTCGATGTAAGCCCCCGGCTCCCGTCCCAACCGCTTGCGAGCGCAGACGCTGACACGAGCACCAAGAGCAACGGCAAAATCGTCGAACAGCACGCCAACTGCCAGATCCGCTTCGTCGAAACCGACTCGGTCCGCGCCCAGTTCGCCCAGGCCGCCGAGACGGCACGGGAACGCATGGGGGCCATCCAGGCCCAGGTCGGCGTCGACGACAACATCTTCCGCCTCAGCCGGTCCATGCTCTACAGGATGGTCGGCCGGATCGCAGACTTTGACGTCAAGTACCGCGGCCTGACGTCCTTCACCATCAACAACGACACGCTCGAGGCCGTGGGGACGGCCTGCTTCAGAGACGTGCCCAGCTCGGGCCGGTGGTTCGCCAACCCGGGCTTCCTCGACGCCGTCTCCCAGCTCGCGGGCTTCGCCATGAACGCCAACGAGTTCGTCGACCTCGACAAGGAGGTGTACGTCAACCACAGCTGGTCGTCGATGAACCTCTTTGGCGCCGGGCTCGACGCCGACGCCACGTACCGGCTCTACGTCAAAATGGTCCAGGGCGACAACGACCTCTGGCTCGGCGACGTGCTCGTCTTCGCCCAGGACGGCGTCCTCGCCGGCGTGCTCCGCGGCTGCGCCCTGCAGCGCGTCTCGAAGCGCGTCATGGAGTTCATCATCAACTCGGCCATGAAGAAGGCCTCCAAGGGCGGCGCCGCCACGCTCCACGAGCGCTCGCAGTCGCAGCCGCGCAACGCGTTCCCCGCGGGGGGGTCGCGCGTCCGCCGCAGCGTCACCGCCGACGAGCTGCC
Organism: Colletotrichum spinosum; assembly: GCA_004366825.1. Lineage (NCBI taxonomy): Eukaryota > Fungi > Ascomycota > Sordariomycetes > Glomerellales > Glomerellaceae > Colletotrichum > Colletotrichum spinosum. Next base: position 21,776 of record QAPG01000088.1, on the reverse strand, counting down.
GTCCTCCCCCGTGAGGACCACCGCCGCCGAAAAGGCCCCGGACGCTTGGCCTGCCGTGCTCAAGGTGCTGGCCGAGGAGAGCGGGCTCGAGGAGACGGAGCTCGCCGACGAGGTGGCCCTGGTCGACATTGGCATCGACTCGCTGCTCTCGCTCGTCGTCACCGGCCGTCTCCGAGAAGAGCTCGAGGTCAACCTCCCCGAGCGCGCCATCTTTGAAGAGTGCCTCACCATAGGCGACATTCGCATGCGTGTCTGCGGTGGCGGCGGAGCCGAATACCCGAGGTCCGAGAGCGTCCGGTCCGCCGAGCGCGACCTCACCACCACCGCCGCCTCGGACACGGTATCCTCGGCCGGCTCCGTCGACATGGACAGTTCCGCCACGCTCTCCTCGGACAGCACGACGCCCGTCAACTGCCACTCCAAGACGAGCTACTTCTCCGCCGCGTGCTCCGACTACGAAGACGAGGGGCCCTTGTCCGCCGCCAAGGACCTCAAGCCCGTCGTCAAGCTCCGGGACGTCAAGCACCTCCACCAGCCCCCTCCCACGGCCGTCATCGCCAACAGCGTCCCGCCGGCGTGGTCCATGTACATGCAGGGATCGCGTCTACGCTCCACCGAGAACCTCTTCTTCTTCCCGGACGGCTGCGGCACCGCGACGTCCTACCTCTGCCTGCCCGGCATCTCGCCCACCACCGCCCTGATTGCCTTCAACTCTCCCTTTGCAAAGTAAGCCACCTCCAGCCCCTATCCTCTGTCTCTCTCTGTCTCTCTCTGTCTCTCTCTCTCTCTCTCTCTCTCTCTCTCTCTCTCTGCCACCCATCTAACACCCACCAGGAACCCAGAACGAATGTACGAATACTCCCTCCGCGACGTCCTCGCCTCGTACCTCGCCGGCCTGCGCTCCCGCCAACCCCACGGCCCGTACCGTCTCGGCGGCTGGTCCGCCGGCGGGATCCTCGCCTACGCCGTCGCGCAGGAACTCATCGCGGCCGGCGAGACCGTCACGTCCCTCACCCTCATCGACTCCCCCGCCCCCGTCCGCGGCCTCGACATCCTCCCCGAGAGCTTCTACGACCACTGCATCCGCACCGGCATCTTCCGCAGCGAGATGCGCCGCGACGCCGAGCAGTTCGACCCCCCCGACTGGCTCATCCCCCACTTCCGCGCCGCCACCGCCCTGCTGCACGACTACCACGCCCCCGCCACCGCCCCGGACGCCGCGAGACGCATGCGCGTGACAATCATCTGGGCCGCCGAGACGGCCTTTGACGGCGTGCGCTACCCGCTCCTCCCCGAGGCCATCATGGCCGACGAGTGCGAGGGCATGAAGTTCCTCACAGAGTCGCGCAGGGACTTCGGTCCCGGTGACTGGACGAAACTGCTGCCCGGGGCCGACATCACGACGAGAACCGTCGAGGGAGAGCACCACTTTAGCATCATGCGCGGCAGGGGAGCCGAAAAGGTCGTCGAGTACATTAGAAATGGTCTGTAATGCTCATGTCAGTTGTCAGTTGTCATGACTTGGTTCTGGAGCACGTCATCATACATACATGTCGTGTACTGGTTTTGTACCATGGTTTTCTTGGAGTTTTCTTAGATGGCATTCATGCTGAGCAAAGTATCTATCTGGTCTTTTGGTGCCCTCACGGCAAACATCTGCTCTTTTCCACAGCTGCAACAATAAATGTTTAGCAAACGTCTCTATCCTCCAGTCTTGTGAAATCTACTAGTCTCGTCTTATGTTCTCTCCGGTGAGGCTTCGTCATTGTCCACGTTCTGTTGCGCTACTAATACAAAAGGTCAAGACCTCTCTAGCCGATCCGTCTACGCCCATGGAGCCTTTTCTTGGCCCTGCCAACGCAATCTACGTCCCGTCTGGCTACTACGTCTATGCCACGTTGTACACGCTGCGGATCCCTGGCTGGGCCGGCGTCGGAAAAGAAGCTGGGTATCATATAAGAATGCCGAAGACATGAATCATTATGCGTGTGTGTGTATGTGTGTTGTTGCAAGTTTTGGCCGAAAACACCAGGCAGACAGGGTACTGAAGCCTCGTCCCCTCTTCCTGGGTTCTCCCTCTCTCTGCATGTTCCGGAAGGGACGCCTTTCTTGGACACGAAGTGGACTGGTTTGTGTGTGTATCTGAAATTTGAATTCGGCCTCCCTGGCCAGCCGTGCAGACTTGCAAGTAAAATAGTGGTAGCAGTGTAATGAATGGCGGCCGCGTGGTTGCGTAGTCTCTGTCGACATCATTGCAAGCCGTCGGTGACCCCAGTAAACCCTCTCTCTTCTCCGTTCGTCTTCCTGTCTAGTCGAACAATCATGCCTGCCACGTCGAATACTGAATGTGAGACGAACGACGCGGCTAACGTCGCTGTCTCTTCTCACGGTCGTGTGCCAGGCCGACGGCATCCTCGCTCCGTCGCTTTCTGCCCCTTTCCTCGCGCGATTCGCGTCGGTCGTCGTTCTGCCTCGATCCTCTGGGCGCTCCTCGTCCGCCTCCTCCCCATTCTCCAGATCCTCCTTCGCGTCCGTTCTCTCCTCGATCGCCGCGATGGCGCGGCTCGCGACTACCGTGGGAAGCATTGTTTGTGTGTGAATCCCTGTTGCTGGAAGAAGTCTCGCGTCCTGACCTTCTAGGCTCTCGCTCTTCACGAGTGCTCGAAGAATGACCTGGGGCGCCAGACCTACGGTCCCTATGCTCACGCGGCTCCTTGGGCTCCCTCTCACGATCGGCGCTGCGCTCTCGGTCGCGGCTGCCGCGTCTGGACTGTCGACCGCGGTCGGAGCGGTGCTCTCGTCTACTACGGTCATGCTCGCCTCTTCCGTGCTCGTCTCCGTTAGGCTGGCTCCTCTCTTGACGGACAGGGTCGGACCGTTCCTGGGTGGGTGTCGATATCGGAGAGGCACCGGTCAAGACCTGCGCGTCGGATCCGGCGATGCTGCCCCTGGCGGCACCGCGTCCCCGAATCTGGGTCCCACGGCTGGTATCCGGCATAGTGGCTTGTGCTTGTTGCAGGGTGTTGTTAATTCCTGCAAGCTGCCTACGGCTTCCACCGCTGCGACGGTCGTTGGAAGCGGGCCCAGAAGGTGCGCCGTCAATAGGTCCTGGGAAGTTACCTGTGGGCGTTCGGTTGTTTCCTCCGGATCCTCCTAGTGGCCTGTCGGGCGTGTTGAGAGGCGGCAGGGGCGGTCGCTGGTGGCCAAGATTCGAGATCGACGCTGGGCCTGGCGGCGGAGGCGGCGGAGGCGGGGCAATCTGAGCCAGTCTATCGGGATGGACACCAGTAGCTGCTGAGCCTACAGGGGAAGGTGCTGGTGAGGTAGCCGGCCCCGAGATGATGGCACGAGCGCGGTCTGGGTGAGTCGTGGGCGTGGGAGGACCAGGTGCGGGCGAGTTCGCAGGCTGATTCTCGTACTGGTTCCGGCGTCCTCGTCCAGACGCAGGGCCAGTGGGCGGTTGTCTCTCGTCGGGCGCCGGGCTGTCCGTGTTGGGAAAGCGTCCATCAGGCCTAGGATTGGAATTTGCCATTGGCCCGCCTCTTGTTGAAGCTCTGCCACGACCACGAGGTCCGACGGGCGGTCCAGGTGGATCGTTAGACACGACAGACTGGATCGGGTTGAGACGGCCATAGTTCTGATCCTGACGGCCATGATCGGGTTCCGGGCCGCGGCCTGGACCAAAGAAAGCATCCCTGCCCTTTTCAGGTGCGAATCGATCGCCATCTCGGTCTCCACGGTCGCTTCTCGGGTTGGTCGAGGGCGCCTCAGCAAGAGGGTCTCTCACAGCAGACCGGTGGTCCGAGTGATGCGAACGACCGTGTCGGTCATCTCTGGGTACATCAGGCGCGTTTTCTTGACCGAAGCGACCGCTTCGTCTTGGTGACTGGCCCCTGGGAGCGCCGCGGTCTCTGGGCTCGTCTCGCGATGGACGTGCAGGTGGCTCAGTCCGAGAATCACCAATCAAGGCCGCACGCTCGGGGTTGATCATGTCGGCCCGGTCTGGCTCTGCGCCGCGATGTCCTCTTCCACTGCGACGATCCGTCTCCGATGATCGAGGTGGTCGTTCCGAGCGGCTGCTCGGTCTTTCAGGCTGGTCGCTCTGGATAAGAGCGAGTCTAGCAGAGTTGATGGGCGGCTCTTCCGGAGGAGGCTGAGACCCTTGCGGCGGCGGCGTAGATGTCGCGGCCTCGCGAGGGGTATCACGCGGATGACGACCACCCTCCGACGGACGGCCGTTTGTTGGAGGCTGTCTCTCTCGCGGTGGACGACTGTCGCGGTCGTGACGGGGGGGCAGAGGCTCCTGCCTGGCATTCCAATCTTTTTCAGGCAAGCGACCGGCGTCACGGGCTTGCGCGTCGGGTCCGCGTCGCTCTTGATTGGGAAACTCGCGGCCGCGGTCGGAACGAGGTGGCTCGGTAAACCGAGCATCTCTGGCATCACGTGGCTCTCGGTGATCTCTGACTTCGCGCGGCTCTCTCGACTCTCTGGGTCCGCGAGGCTCGCGTGCGTCTCTTTGGTCATGGCGCTCAGGTAGGGTATCGGGAGTAAAATGACTGCGGTAGTGAGGAATGGGAACGTCTGGCCGTTTGGGCAGGCTGTGCGCACTTCGGTCGGGCCCGGCTCTCGTGGGGATCGTCTTGGACGCGTCCCTCTGACTCTGATTGATCGCTAACGGTGTGCCAGCCGATGGACGCGGCGTTGTAGGCTTACTAGAAGCTGCGGAAGGGGCCGACGGGGTTGCGCCAGACTTGGCCGTATCTCTCTGGGCAGAGGGCTTTGGGGGCAAGTTAGGCTCCTTTGGGCCAGGAGTAGTCGGCACAGGAACAGCTGCACTTCGAGATTCAGTGTCCTTGCTGTCCTTGACTTCTCCGTCTTCTCGCTCAGCCGCGGTCGCGGTAGACGATGGATTGAACTCGGCGGCGGTCGGACGGAGGGCCGGTGCTCCGGGTTCGCCGTCTTTCGACTTGCCCTGGGCTTGTCCGTTCTGTGATGGTGTGAGCGGGTGCGAGTATTGGCTAGTCGTTATTCTCCCTACCATGTTGGGGCGGAAACCTGCTGGCAATACCCATTTGGCCTTCCTCCTCTGCAGCTCCGACAAAGCACCTTGTGCGGCAACTGATAGGTCCACGCGGTGGCCCTCCTGTCCGGCAGCAGCAGTCTTCGAAGCGGCTTCGCGGTCGGTGATGGTCTTGAGTTGCTCAATAAACTGGTTACCCATGAAAGTGACGGCTGGGAAGTAGTCGAGAACTGCTTTGAGAACAGTCATGGCGTTGCGAATGTGCATCCACTCCATGCCGCCGAGGCAGGACTTCAGGGCAAGGTTGAGCTTGGTATGCCATCCGTAAAGGATGTCCCGGAACTGCGCATGGTCGTAATAGGACGATGGCTGACCGTTCTCATCAAACTCGGACGCGAAGCCTAAGAGGTTGCTGCGCTTACCGACGGCCTCTCGATCGTACGCGTTGGTGTCGCGATGCCATTTCGCGAGGTCTCTCAGAATGCAGCTGAGAAACCTGCCGAGATGCTCGGCCTCACGGACGGTGCAAGTGAATATCATGGATCGAAGCCGGTTGACGTTGAACAGCCTGTCGTAGAGCGCTTTGAGACGGAAGTTGGGAGCACCAGAGCTGTGGATCTTCTTGATCAAGGCATAGCAGTACTCGGCGTCACTAGCGGAGAGTACCAGCCGAGGAAGCAGACACTGCTCGAGGATGGCATCCGAAACGCCATTGAGCTTCGTTGCTGAGCCTGTGAACCACGTGTTCATTTGCTCTGACATGTAGTCCCGGACAAGACGCGCTCTCTTCATCTGGAGGTCGGCCTCCTTGGGCAGCTCGTTGCTGATTTTCTGCAAGTCTGCCTTCTTGGTCGCTCTCTTATTGACGCCGCTGCGGCTCATATCGGATCGGTCCTTCTCGATCTCCTTCAGCATGTTCGAAATCCTCTTGTGCGCTGTGTTGTAGCTAGCCGCGGGGACTTCGATGTCGCCGAGTTGCAGAGCCCAGAATAGGACGAAAAATTCGGCACTGAGTTTGTCCCAAGCTGCGGCAGGCGTGATCCCGCGGATGGATGCAACAAGAGGCTCCAGTGCGTCGTGGATCTGGCGCGTGGCATCCTTCCTGGCTCTTTCTCGGATTTCCTGTGGCGTCATTGTTGTCTCGGGAGCTGCGTCGCCTGGCTGGTCCATGGGCACGTCGCCTTCAGTGTCGGTCGCGGGCTCCGACCTCTTGGCAAACATGTTGTGAGCAACGCCATCGCGACCGATGAGGAAAGCCAGGCTTGCGTCGAGGCCGAACTCGCTCATCAGGTGCGTGATTGTGGGCACCAGTGTGTCGAACTGTTGGGGCTCGAGGTTGGTCCTCAACAGGTCCAGGTACTGCACCAAGATCTGGTGGCTGTCGTCGATGACCGAACCAATGTACTTGATGTGAGCCTCGTCGTCCGGGAGCTTGTAAATGGCGGCCTGTCGGTACTGGGCGATGTTGATGAGGAGACGTCCAGCCAGTTTCGAGTCGATCAAGGATTGTACGAATCGCTTAGCACTGCGCGCGGACTCGAAGCGTCTATCTTGCAGGCTGAGCAAGGTCTGGCGGCGCAACAGCTCGCCTCCCGACAAAGCCAGGATCTGCTCGTCTGTGAAATCCAAAACCTGAACGACACCGCCCATGGAAGCCACCAGCTCCTTCAGGATGATCAAGTCGGTCGAGTTGCCCTGGAAAAGCTGGTCGTTGACGTACTGCAGAATGGGTGTCGAATCAAGGACGGAGTAGCGCTTGAAGGCCTTGCCGGCGAATTTGGACAGCGCCTGGAGCCACTTGCTTGTAAGCAAGATGGACGACTCTTGGGTGCGGCTTCGCTGCTTGCCACCGAGAGAGCTCATTAGCGACCAGACCAAGACGTCATACGCCAGGTCTGTGAAGTACTTTGCGCACTCGACAAAAGCCTCGATGAGATTGGCGTAGGACTCAATCTGGCTTAGGGCTTCCTTGAAGACGATGCCGGGGGACGAGTAGCTCGTCTTGGCCAGCGACTTGGCCATCTCGCTGAGGTTTGTGAGCGAAATACGTTTCATGACGCCTCGTGTTTCGATGCGGGTGCGAGCAAACGCGGCCTTCATGGCCGGCAGCCTTGAGATTTGCCCCTCGAACCATTCTGCGTAGATGGAGTATCGCGTCGTTATGGGGTAGAGCTTGAGGAGGTCCCACACCGAGTTGACAATGGCGGCGTTGGCTGTGGTCATGCTCAGAGCAGGGACAAGGATGCGTCGCAAGAGCTCCTGCCAGCGGTCGAGGTTATGCTGGGAGCGGTCCTCACCGAGACTCTTGGCTCCGATGCTGACAAGCTTGGCCAGGAGAGCAGTGTCCTTGCCGATGTTGACGCCGGACAGGTTCAAAAAAGTGTCGCAGAGGGTGAAGATGTCATCGACCGTCTGGCAAACGGGTACGTTGTCGGCCCATTCGTCCCAGTAGAACCTGTAATGCTGGTCTCTGCCATCGAAACCGTCGGGGAAAGGCCATCTCATAGATTTCTTGGCGGGCGTGGTGCTAAGCTTCACAGTGCCCTTGGGCACACCACTCTGGTCGACAGCGGCGATGGCCTTGATCGGGCACTCGGCACTTCCCGCGGGGACGGGTCGGCTCTCTTTGTAGACCTTTTCGACGCTGTGATTGAGGAGGCGATGGATACGCTCAAGGATCTCGGGAAAGGCCTCTGGAAGCCAGGGGAATCGACCGAGGATGAAGAGGGATTCGGGAATAGCGCCGATGGTCAACAGACAGATGAGCAATGCTGCCTTCTGTTCCATGGGTTCCGGCAGCTTCTCGCTGTCGTCGGCGGCATCCGTCTTGGGTTCACCATCCGTCTTGCCCGCCGCATCTCGTCCGCGCGTAGGAACTGGGACGGTGTCGTCCGGCAGGGCACCGGCCATGAGCAGAGCGTTCTGCGCAGCACCTGGTCGGCTCTGCTTTTCCTTTTCCTCCAGCTCCTTCATGCGCTTCTCCTTCATAGCTTCCATGTTTTCGTCGAGAGGCCACAAATGGGGGTAAATGTCCACTAGCGACATGAAGCCTACTTTGATCAGGAGGGCGACAAGGTAGAGCAAGTTGGCGGGCAAAACGTCGTCAGCGTCGCGGGCGTCCGAGGCGTAGAAGCGAAGTTTGAAGCCGAGAAGCTGAGCGGCGGTGCGGTTACCGGGAGGCGGCAGGGTTTTGGTCACCTTCATCCAGGCCGAAGCGGCGTTGACTTCGGCTTCGGTGGTGGACTCGGACTTTTCCAGCAGCTTCAGGTGGTCCTCTGTGACCTCTCGGCCGCCGAGCTGAAAGAAGGCTTCCAGGTGGTGCTCGCGAGCCTTGTTCCAGAAGTCTACGTCGCGTTGGCGCCGCAACTCCACCGTCTCCAACTCGGACTCTTCACTGGACTGCCAGTGCGAGGACTCGGGCAATGCCCAGGTGGGAAGACCGCCCACGTAGACGGCCGAAGGGGTTATTTGACTGCGCGGCCACCAGGAACTGACGCGGAGCAGCTTGATGAAGAAGCGGAATTGCTTGATGAGGACCGCCGCGAACACGTCGAGGGTGACATCGAGGACGCGTCCGACGTCTAGGTCGAAAGTACCGATAAGCCCTTTGAGGCGTTCGAACACCGCGTGGGCAGCCTCGGCAGTGGGAGGCTCCGAGCTGCTCGTCGTGAAGAGCTCCGTCATCAGCTTAGAATAACCCTCGGTCTCCTCGCGAAGCAGGTTGTAGTTGGCCTGACGGTAAAGCAGGTTGGTCGCGTGACGGATGCCGAGCTTGACAAAGGTCTCCCTGATAAGACCGAGATCCTGAAGCAATTTCGCATCGAGGACTTGGCGCAACAGAGTAGGAGAAACGCCAGTGCTCTGGACAAACTCGCGCAGCTGCGGGCGGAAAAGGTCTCGATCGTTGTCGAAGATGGTGGACAGCGTGTCGAGAAAGAGAGTGTGTGGCTCGAACGAGAAAGACTCCTTAATCATTTCTTGCGATTCCGGGCCAAGTATCTCTTTCATGCACGCTCCGGCGTCGGAAGGCGACAGACGGCCCTCGACGACTGCGTGGATGAACTCTTGGAAGATGCCAGTCAGCTCTTCGATGTCAACGTCGACATTTGACTGCTTGGCGTGCTCGACGAGGGCCTGCCTGCGACTGGTCGTCCACGAAACAATCGCATCGTCCGTGATATGCTCGTAGCAGTAAGTCGTTGGTACGGGAGACGGCTGGTGCGACACCGAGGCAGGGGCCTGGTCTGTCGTGACCGAAGCGGGAGTTTGTGAATGGGGTTGTGATTGTAATTGTGATTGTGAGGGGCCAGGGGGCGGGCGAGCTGTCGTCGGAGACGTAACGCGAGATGCGCTCGCGGTTTGGTTCGTCGGCGGCGGTTGGGATTGCTGGAATTGTTGACCCTGGGCGGAATCTCGGCGGTCGTTTCTCCTAGTGTTCCTACCACCATTGCGACCACCTCGTCCACCTCCTTCAGAAAAATCTCGCTGCCCTAACGCGGTATCGCCAGGGCGATGGGGAGAGGGTCTGTTGCCCTCGTTGGCAGGGCCGCCGCGAGCCTTGCGCTTTGGAGGCATGATTGTGATTCGTTCAAGGGATCATCGGGATCGCGATCTTTCTATCTTTCGCTTCTTCATCATTGGTCAGCAAGCACCGCTTGGGTAGCCGTCAGCCGGCGCAAGGAGGAGAAGTTACTGTTTGGATAGCTAGTGTCGTCGCGTGAAGCTCTCGATTAGAATGACGTGCACAAAGGAAATGAAAGCGAGACCACAGAGTAGTCGAGTTGCAAGAAACTGAATGAGCAGAAAAGCGTCACCCTTGCGTAGCGGTTGACGACTTTGGAGATGTGCGGAAGACGGTCTTGACGAAAAAGTCGCGTGAAAGATGCAGTGCGAAGACGAGAGCGACGACAGCAATGGACGAGAGCTTCGATATCTCCACTGCAAACGGGTAGCAGCCTCACGGTTTGCTTTGCTGCGGACGTGGAAGGTGCAAGGCTGGTGTGAGTGGAGCTCCTGCTCTCCCAGCTGTACCACGGTGGCTCGGAGTACTGAAGACTTACGTCAATGGAGGGCAACCCGTGGTGAGCCAGGTACTCCGAACTTTCTACCGAAGCTTACCCTCCTGGTAAGCCCCGAGGACACGGCCATCGGCTGAGTCATCAGCTCCACTTACATAGCCAATCGCCAACGGTCTTTTGGACAAAAGACTCCGCAGAAAAATCGAGGTGCCGAAGTACCTTCACTGGGCGATAACGCCATTATCGGGGCCTGTCTGTGAGTTCCCTCGCTGCGTATCGGCCAGTCATAAGAGTCATTCCCAGTCATTCTCGCCAGGCTCAATCCCCAGATTCTTCAAATAACTCGCATATCCATTGCAGAAAGCCCCAGGGTTCAGCGACCTTGCCCTTGTAGACCGTGGCTCACAGCATTCACTTGCTTCATCGATTGCACCGTCTACCTTAAATTTCGTGGACCAATTCACCACCTTTCTCAGCGGTCCGAGGTCGGGATGGCGGCGCAAAATTTACAAAACGGCTCTCAGCCAAAATACGGTCAGTACGACCTCTCCGTGGGCTTGTCTCAGCGCCATCCAATCCATTCTCTATTCGATTCCAACACTCTGATCCCCGAGCCAAGTGGTTCGCGATACTCATGACCCCTGCGACTCATTTCAACCCATTACACAACCCACCTATCCAACCAACACCCCCATCATCGTTATAGAAACTGTAGACAAGACCGGTGACTGAATACCTGCAAGAAAGAAAGCAGACACAGCCTGAGAACCCGTTCGCTGCCCTGATTCCGGAGCAGCAGTTCGCCATTATCCCATCGTTCACTCTCGAGTCCGGAGTCACCCTGCAGAATGTCCCCGTCGCCTACACGACACGTGGCAAGCTGTCGCCGAATGGCGATAACGCCATGGTCATCTGCCATGCCTTGACCGGCAGCGCGGATGTCAGCGACTGGTGGGGGCCTCTACTTGGAGGACCTGGCAGAGCTTTCGACACTTCTCGATTCTTCATCGTCTGCATGAACAGTCTCGGCAGTCCCTACGGCACAGCAAGCCCAGTCACCGCCAAGGACGGAGACCCATCCAAGGGCAGATACGGGCCCGAGTTTCCTTTGAACACTATCCGTGACGATGTGCAGTAAGTTGATGTGAGCCCGGGCGAGAGCACATGTGCTGACTGGCCAGCCTTCACAAGTTGCTCTTGGACGAGCTTGGGGTGAAGCAGATCGCTGCGGTTGTTGGCGGATCCCTGGGCGGCATGTTCGTCCTGGAATGGGCGTACCTTGGCAAGGACTACATCCGCTGCGTCGTGCCCATCGCCACGTCGAGCAGGCACAGCGCGTGGGGGATCAGCTGGGGCGAGGCGCAGAGACAGAGCATTTACGCGGACCCCAAGTACGACGACGGCTACTACGCCTTTGACGACCCGCCGTCTACCGGTCTGGGCGCCGCCCGCATGTCGGCCCTCTTGACGTACCGCAGCCGAAACTCGTTCGAGTCCCGGTTCGGGCGCAACATTCCCGACCCCTCGAGACGTCAGACCATCCGCGAGAAGCCCCGGCCCGCGACGCCCTCGGAGGCCCACTTCCACATTCATAACGACGGGCACAATGTCAAGCGCGTCACGCTCTCGCGCCAAAACAGCCAGGGCGGTATCGTCGAGACCCCCGTCAACGGCGCCACCGCGGACGCCGTCACCGAGTCGCCAGACCCCCAGTTCCACGGACCGCAGACCGAGAGCCTCACCGGTGGCGACAAGCTGCCCACATCGACGTATTTCTCGGCGCAGTCCTACCTGCGCTACCAAGGCCAAAAGTTCGTCAAGCGTTTCGACAGCAACTGCTACATCGCCATGACGAGGAAGCTCGACACGCACGACGTCTCCCGCGGACGCGCCGCGAGCATCGCTGAGGCTCTAGGTCTCATCGAGCAGCCCATGCTCGTTCTCGGCATCGAGAGCGACGGCCTCTTCACGTTTGCCGAGCAGGAGGAGATTGCGCAGCACGTCACCAACGCCAGGCTCGAGCGCATCGACAGTCCCGAGGGCCACGACGCCTTTTTGCTCCAGTTCGAGCAGGTCAACCGCTACGTGCTGGATTTCCTGAAGCAGACCCTGCCCGACATTATGGACAGGAAGGGTGAGGAGGTGGAGGAGGTTGGCGTGGGCCAGCTGACCAAGAGCAGCACGTTTGGGGAGGCCGAGGTCGACGATATCACCGCCTGGTAAATAGGTATCTGCCCGCCGTGTGGAGCTCTGCGTCTATATTGTTTCTTTCCAGTTGTTTCAACAAGACAAGTATTATTTCAACAAGTCAGCGATTATGGAAATAGAAGGGGTAAAATTGGACTTTACTTTATGCACATGCTACGATAGCCGATCAAGCCGTTCCCGGCGCGTGACGTGTCATGGTCCAGAACTCGTTGCGGGACAGGTACCCGCAGTCAATCTGCTCTAATATGCCGTGTTCGCCTTACCTTTGTAGGCAATCATATAGACTTTACTATCCTTGCGGAACACGAGATGTGCGTCTCCGCAGCTTCATTTGCTTCTACTTGTAGATGGCATCTAGAAACGTGTTGCACCAGGTGCTCGCACCGTACGGCCGCTGCCATAGCATACCGTCCGGCCGCGGGCGCCGGCAATTCAAACAAGTCACGTCACGGAACGTACCCTGCAATGCCCTGTCTGCGCTGCGAGGCTCCAAGCGGAAAAATGGTGGTCTAGGCCGTTGAGCCGACTTGCGGGGACAGCTCCGCGCGCGCGCCCGGTCTCGTTGCGACAGAACTCTGCCAATGTTGCGGGGCTATCGGCTCCGCGAGACACAGGTCAGCCTCTGCCGTCTCGCACCATCTCAGCCTAACGCGCCAAGCCATTCGCGACGGGAATTAGCCTGACTTTGCTGTGTAGTTGCCGGTTGGGGAGGATCCATCATCAAGACGTTTTGTGCGGCTGAGAGGGTGCCGCAAGTACACTTAGCGGGTGTGGTGTGGCCGTTTGGATGGGTCGTAGGACGACGATGACTCGCTAATGAGCCGACCATGGAAGACTGAAACGAAACTCTATGATGGGCAGCAGAGGCTACGAGATGGCTGATTGTTGGAGCAGACGCCCGGAATGCTTTCGCATCTAAGGGGAATATTTACGTCAGTGTAAAGCTTGACACGACTCGATAAATTGATCCCCGAACTTGGGGCACTCTAATCGTACTATAGTGTCGATCAAGAAAGGGAGGGTATGGCGATGAGTCTCCCAGTCCATTGATAATTGGCACACGGCAAGCCTCGGTCTGTGTGCACACGTGCCGACGGCGATCCCCGTTATTGGGTCAGGGAGTCCCTGCTGACAGTACCGAGCCCTCTCTCGGTGAGGAGGAAGACACGCCGTGCGAGATGGCAGTTCATCTTTCGCAATTAGCGAGGCGGACGGGGAAGCCCTGTGAGGGATGCGAACATTTATGCCGCTGTTGTTTCCTCCTCCTCTGTCGTCGTCGTCGTCGTCACTTGTCAGTTGTTCATTTAAGAAGCGCTGGTGTCAACCCTGCAGACAAAGATTGGTGGTGGCGTCATGAGAACGTGCAGAAAAGGGCTCAGACCGATACATCGTCGGAAGTGGACGTCAGCGGCTGCATTTCAACGGCGGCAGACGGAGGGAGGCTTGCTGCAGAGGAAGAAAACAGAAGGCGTTTTCAACGTGTTTTAGTACAGCTAGCCAACACCGAGCCAACGGAGCCAACGCGGGCTTGGTTCCCCTCTTCTTCACGGTGACACACAACGTAGCCAATCCAATCGGGGACGTCGTGCACGTACATGGTTTACAACGAGTACTGTGAGTACACGTAAGGTAGACTCCCATGATTGGTTGGTATGCCAAGTACTCTGCAGAGGGGAGGGGTCACTGATCGCTGCTGCTGGTTTGCGTCAGGCGAGTTCCGTGTGGAAGGCGTTCCATCGTTCCAGCGCGCTTCTAGAAGGAGAACCCCTGCTTTCCCGAAGGAACTTGTGTCTTGATAGTAGTAGGGATGGGAAAAACAGGACTGCATGAAAGACAATTGCGATGAAGACGCGACTTCCATGGCGATTCGGCGAAAGATGCGCCTGTCCGAAAGCAACCCCCAGCATTCAATATTTACATGTACCCTCTACTATACAAGTAATACCTTGCCTTGCCAAGGCGATACTGTGTGCTGCGTCCAGTCAGGGAGCGTATTGGCTATCCAGTGCCATCCAAGGCATCAAGGTGATGTGAATGGAGTGGACGAGGAAGAAGAGCGGGGTGCACCTGGATGTCTGCTGCCCCCTAATTATGGACCTACCTGTCCCGTTCCGTCCTGTAGGTAGTTACTTCATTCGGTGGAAGGTACTGCCGTGGTGCTGCCTTCCACTGCCAGTGTCAGCTTCCCGATGCGAAGGTGCAGAGGTGAAGGGGACCTCTTGCCCCGAGTGCTCCTGGCTGGGTGCTGGGAGTTTCGTCTGTGACAGTTTGACAAATGGCTCATCCCTTCTTTCTGTCCAGTCCCTTTGACCATAGCGCCATTTCCTCGTCGCCTCCATCGCCAACATTTGGTCCTCCCACCCTCCAGTTCCTCTCCTTCTGCTCCGTCTTTTGCGTGTCCGCACCGTGTGTCCGCAGAATACGCATATCGTACATCGCCAGCCAAAGCTTGTCCGTACCGGGGCCACGACGACAATCACACGATAAGGCTCGTTTAATCTATCATCCGGGGGGCGTTTGTCTCCAACGTTGCGTCGCGCTGCTGGTGCAATCTTCACAAGACGGCACTCCCTAGCAAAGGCGCATTCAATCAGCACGTGGCCCGGGAAATCATGGTATCCGCTGCCTTGGCCGACATGCCACGCCACGCAAACAATACGACGTTGTCTGTACCTATGCTGTTGGATGTCACTGCCTTCCGTGGATGCTCTGCACGCATGTCGTAGGTGAGAATCAAAGTGTTGTGGGCCGTTTCTTGTTCGTCTCTTCCACTCCATCTGACGTTTTGTTACAGAGCATTGTGAGAAACCCGATCCCAACCGCTCAATGTTTGCATCTACTTGTACTCTGTGCTGCCTCGACTACTCCGAACACAGTACACACCACACCGCAAGTGGAGACAATCGACAGCGACTTTCCACCTGCTCTGCGGTGCATGCTCAAAACGGCTGCAAGCTTTGTCGCTCTTCGTCACATTCATTCCATCGTTTGACTTTATGGCTATTCGCACCAGGTGCCTCCACCGCATCCGGAAATGCTAAATGAGCTGCATGCCATTCTCCAATGATGCCCTAGGAGTAGCATCTGCCGTCGGCATTCGATCGAGGAAATGTCCTATCGAGTCTGACGTCCGCATCACGCAACTGATATCCGTACTGCCCGTCGCCAACACGATCCAGGTCCCGAGTCCCAAGTTCCGTCTCCTGTTCAGCCTGGCCAGCCGTACGAGCAAGAAAGGCAGAAAAAAAACCTCACGGTTTCCTCCATACCATCCCATCCCATCCATCTGTTCATCCACCCAATCGGTCACTTCACCCCCGACACCCCTCCACACCCTTGACCGGGCATCCCCTGACCTTGACCGCTGCTGGCTGCGTATTGCCCTGCCGTCCCTTGCCCCGTCGCCCACGTTCAGCCCCCTCGCCCGCCCCATCGGCGTACCATTGCAAAGGTCCTGCAGAACGGATCGCACGGCCGAGTCTTGTCTATCTTGGGCACACGTACGGATGTTCTACGCTGTCTATAATCCCTTTAAACTCCGCCACACCCCTTCGCTCCCGCCTTCGCTCCCGCGCACATACGCATGCGTCCGAGCCGCCTGAACTCTCAACTGTGAATTCTGAACTCTGCCACCCGCCTCTGACGCCCGGAGATCTCAGCCGCAACGTCTTGTCTTTCGATAACCGAGCTCTCCCGTCTGTAGAACTACCGCAGTCCGCCTGCAGAGGCTGCACCACGCTGCTTGACGACGGCATCCGCGACAAAAGACACCCGCAACGACCTGGGCAGAGGGGATTGAGGAGCAGCAGCGGAGCGTCGCTCTAGCACACAAACTTACTTGCTGGACTCCACCATGGCAGTCGGGCGATCGACCACGCGATAGATCGGTGACGACGGCCCTCGTGAACAGACAGCCATTGCCGCTACGGTCCTCAGTCGGACTGCTTGGCGACCCATGATGGAAGACATGTTACCGCCGCCGATGACCCCTTCAGAACGGGCAGAAAGAGGTCATCGGCGGACCAACGGGGGCAACAAGGCGTTCCACAACTTTTACAACGACTATTCTCATATACCAGATCCCGCACTACGGAGACGACTGGCGCTGAGTGAAATCGACAAGGTCCCGTTTGGGCTATACCGTTCGTCGGCCCCTGGTAGAGTCAGTAGCTGCGCCGTGACTAACTATTCCCAGACGTCAGAGCCATTTTGGTGGCAGGAGTTGGTTTCTTCCTGGATTCCTACGACATTTTTGCTATCAACCTTATCATTACCCTTCTGGGCGTCGTGTTCTGGCAAGGCCCTCCTGAGCAAACCGAGCATGGCTACGGCGGAAATCATGGCGAACTACCCGGACCCGTAAACTCCGCCTTGAAGGCGTCCACCAGCGCCGGTATCGTTATTGGCCAGGTGGTTTTCGGCTGGCTGGCTGATGTTTTTGGGAGGCGGCGAATGTATGGCGTTGAGCTGGGTATCATCATCTTGGCGACGTTGAGCGCTGCACTCGTGTCGCCCAGCCAGTCCGTCAGCTTCACGGGCTTGATGGTGTTCTGGAGAGTCATCATGGTACGTCTGCTGTCGCCTCGAGAGTGCTGCAGCTGACAGACGCAGGGTGTGGGCATCGGAGGTGACTATCCATTATCTAGCGTGATTACCTCAGAGTAAGTGGACTGCCACACGAACCAAGACGGCCGACTGACTGGGTAGATTCGCGCCAACACGCTGGAGAGGAGCCATGGTCGCAGCTGTCTTCTCGATGCAGGGTCTGGGCCAGCTCGGTGCCGCTCTCGTCGCGCTCATCACTGCCGAGGCTTTCAAAGACTCCTACCTCGACGTCCCCAACATCTCCGGATGTCACACCCGATGCCAGCTCGCTGCCGACCGATCGTGGAGAATCATCGTAGGCGTGGGAGCCATACCTGCGTGCTTGGCATTGTACTATCGCATCACCATTCCCGAGACCCCGCGATATACGTTCGACGTAGAGCAGGACGTCGAGAAAGCGGACGCCGACATCCGCGCCTACATGTCGAGCAAGTCCAAGGGCGATATAGACCCCGAATTACAGGCGAAGATGAGAAAGGAGGCAGGCCCTGCCTTCAACACGCCGAGCGCATCGTGGCGTGATACTCTGAAATACTTTGGCCAGGGCAAGAACTTCAAAGTCTTGATGGGCACAGCTCTGTCTTGGTTCTTTCTTGTAAGCGACTCGTCGACAACCATGGCCCCAGCTGACACTTGACAGGATCTGGCATTCTATGGCTTGGGCCTCAACAACACCGTCGTCCTGCAAGCCATCGGCTACGCAGACGGTGACAACTTTTACCAGAAACTACACAACCAGGCTGTTGGTATGATTATCTTGAGCTGCGCAGGATCGATTCCTGGCTACTGGGCGGCGGTCCTGACTCTGGACACAATCGGCCGCAAGCCTCTGCAGATGCTTGGCTTCTTTGTTCTTACTGTTCTCTTTTGCATTCTCGGCTTCATGCTACACCAGCTGTCGCACACCGTTTTTCTCACCCTTTACATTATCGGCCAGTTCTTTTTCAACTTTGGACCGAACACCACCACCTTTATTGTACCAGGCGAGTGCTTCCCAACCCGGTACCGATCTACCGGACACGGCATATCCGCGGCAATGGGCAAGATCGGTGCCATTATCGCGCAGGTCATCAGCATTCCCCTGCTTTCGAAAGACTCGCCCGCCGACTGCCACGGCAACGCATGCTCGCCGTGGCTCAATCGTCTCTTGGAACTTTTCGCGTTGTTCATGTTTCTCGGCATGCTGTCGTCCCTCCTCATCCCGGAGACGAAGGGAATGACTCTCGAAGAGCTTGCCGGTGAGGCACCGACCTCGTACGACCGCGGCCGGAACGGCAGCATATCGCACTCGCCGCGACCTCACTCCAAATGGAACCCATTCACCGGTGGACAGCCAGCAGGCTTCAACTATCCCCGGTCGAAGAACGTGCGCGCCGCACGCGTCGGCATCATGACCTCGCCGGACCTCGTCGCCGAGGAGGAGCGGAAGAGAAGGAGTCAGGCGCGGTCCTGGCGCAAGCGGAGGAAAGAAAAGGGCGCGAGCAGCATCGGCGAGACGGACGAGTACGCCATGAGCTTCCGAAACAGCGCGGTGTCGTCGTCGTACGGGCAGACCATGGGCGCCGTCGACGGACAATTGCCACCGGAGCCCGTGGGGCCCGGGGTCTTCCCTACCTGGGGTGCGGGCTGGGGTCGTGTAGATCGCGGGGTGCAGCCGATGGAGAACGTCAAGTTGCACGATGTCGGCAGTCTGCTACGTCGGGATTCGCGGACATGACATATTTCTTTCCCGGGAAGCGGGCGTTTGGCGGGTCTTATGTGTATGACGAGAAAAGCCAAGGCTTGATGGTGAACAACAGTTTTCCTTAGATGGTATATGATAATAACATGAGGCTGCTCACGCGGTCATTCAACGGTCACCGGCTCGGGTGTGCTGGCTTGTAAAAGATTTGTGGGATATCATAAATCTTTTTTCTTCGCCCATTTCATTGGCTAGCTTCAGTGCTGTTTGTCGGCCACTAACATGACTCCATTCAACTGCGGGCATTTGCTGATCTCCGATGCCGATGGGCTTTCAAGTGGTCCAAGGTGCGATGACAGCCTTGAAGTAGGTTATCTGATTATACCCCACAGCATGTCGGGCGATAGAAGAAGAAGACCTTCGCCATGTTTCGGCGGAGGTGGTTATAGAGTTGGTGCTAACCCTTGAACGACATGTCTATCCCGAAGAAGCCGTCTCTCTCTATGCTGGCTTTTTCGCTGTTTCCTATCCAGCGACTAATTATGACAGGCCCCTTGTTGCTAGTTGCGTTACTACTTGTGAATGTTCCATCTATCGAACTTGATAATATGGATGTGTCTTTCAGACAGCCAGGGAGCTGCGCTTGGTAGCAACAACGTCAAGTTAGTGAAGGAAGGGGAGGCGGGCGAGATGTTGAAGAGAAGAGGAGAACCAGGGGCAGAAGGGAGGCAGCAGGCGGGTGGAAGAGTGGTTTGAGTTGCGAGAGGCTAAGTATAATTGATTAATCAACCGAGAATGCCATGGGTCATTGTCAATCCAACACGAATGGCCTCCAATCGACCCCAATCAGCCCCAACTGGTTCCCAACTTGGGTTGCTGCTCTGCGTATTTATTAGAGGTATCCGTGTCCTTCCAAGGCCGTGGTGGATGGCACACCATCTCATCTCTGTTCTTAATCCTTCCCCAGTCACAGTATCGTGAGCTCTGATAGGATTGCCTCGTCTCTACGCAACACTTTCATTGGACTACCTCCCCAACAACAACAACAACAACAACATGAGGGTTGCTTCAAACATCCTAGGCCTGGCCGCTGGTCTCGCCGCCGCCCAGGACCTTAACCTGTACTGCAACGCCGGATGGGACTTCAATTCGGCATATGGCGGATCGTGTGATAGCGTTTCCTCGCGCGGCTACGTGAGTGCTGATGTTCCGTTTCGATCTTACCTCTGTTCCCCTTCTATGTCGTCCTTGCTTGGATACTTTTTTTTGCTAACGAAACGGGTCAGAAAAATGTTTTCTGCGTGAGTGCTCGATCCCCTAGGGCCAACTTTTCTATTTGCCCCAGGTTACCTCGAGCGCCAGAGCAAGTTTCTGATGGTGAAATAGTGCAAATTGGGGACTCACCCCGAGGGTGTCTTCGAGACGCTTCGCGGGTGCGTGTATCCGCCCAAGGATGGTCGCGCGTACATTGAGAATTGCCGAGATGGCGGTGTAAGTAATCTTTGCCCTGTTCATCCTCGTCTGTTGTATTCTGTGGTGCCGTGTGCGAGCTCCGACTAACACATCTCTTGTAGACCGTCTACTGCGTAAGTCGAAACGGAACGACAACAGGTTACCGAGCCAGGTTTGGTGCTAATATCGGTAGTGTTAAACGGTATGCGACGATGCCAAAGATACGGGCTCGACGACTTCAAAGTCGAACGGGGTGGTGGAATCGTATCGGCTTCTGTTGTGCCATTGCAACTCCATCGTGGAGGAAGAGGACCTTGCTTGGGAATGTCTGATGAGTCGGGATGACGAGTTGGTTTGACTGCTTGCAGCATGCATAAGCGTCTTATGCTCTCTACCACATCTGGTACGAGTTGTCAGTTTGCGATGTTGTTAGACAATGACAAACTTCTTTCGAAACGTCGTTGACTCCAGACTTGTCGTTGAAAGAAACACTAGAAGGTCAACCTCGAGTTGGACAAAACCCAACAACATACGGCGTAAGTTAGTCGGACGAGTCTCTTGACCTTAGGCAAGTTGACGCTCAATTTTCCAGGTGTCGGGAATTCAAAATCAACGTGTTGCGGGTACATCGCACTACAAAATGCCGTATGTCCTTCAAGAATTTCCCACGCTCTTCTTGACTGGACAAAATCACACGAAGACTGACATACTCTAGCCAAGGGTTTGGCTCCCGTGGAAACAGGGCCTTTCGAACAAGGGCTGCACAGTAGGCCTGGTGACAACGGAGCCACCCGAAACGAAGCACCGCCTCGCAGCCTCCACGTTCCCTTTCGTACGGGTGTCCAAGCGAGAAGACGCACGGCGGAAAAGCCGCCAGAACCAAGGCGGGTTGACGGGCGGCCGGGAAGGTCTACGACTCATGATTTCCCACGCGCAATATAGCACCTAATGACCCCGAGGTCCACCGTGCGCCCAGTGCAGCATGACATTAATATAACATACTTTCTCTGGGCGACGCGTTGCGCTCCGGGATCCATCTCCGTCCGACACACAGCCCGCCATACCCTGTGTTTTCCTTCCTGTGCCCTTCCTCCCCGAAAACAGGTGGCAAGGCACCGGCGACGACGCATGGAGCGGCCGGAAAGGAAAGCCGCGGTTCTGGCTTGGGAGTTTCGTCGGGTCTGGGTTTGATCAGCAAACGATGCTTGACGACTGGGCGGGCCGCCCACCGCCCACCTGGCTGCCGATGCTTTCAATAGAAGCAAACTAATCAAAGACGTTATTACTGTGTAGTAGCTCACACGGGGCGCACGGCAAGTTGTAAATTGGAGATGGTATAAATGGCGTTCCCTTCCCTTTAGGCGCCGGTGGTGGTCGGGTTTGCCCTCCTTTGTCTGCATGCACGACATATCGTACCGCAAAGCTTGGGATATTGCGCACGTTTTTCGCTTTATTTTTTTACGCCTTTTTGTAACGCCCTATCCGGTCGATCGAGAGCCCTGTTAAAGACTCCAATAGAGAAAAAAAATGAAGTTCATTGCTCCCACCCTGCTGGCCCTCGGGTTCGTCGCCTCGTCGAATGCGGCGTTCTGCAACGCAGGTTGGAGCTTGGAAGCCGGCGCTTCGTGTCCCCCCGGCGATGACTACGTGAGTATACCCCCATCGTTGTGTTTCCGTACTCGAGAGACCCTTTTGCTGACAACTGGTCGTAGAAATACGTGTACTGCGTAAGTCACGTCACAATCCTTCGTCCTCCGCCTGCCTGCCGCCGCCCTCCCCCCCCCCCCCCCCC
>QAPG01000087.1:0-147604 GCA_004366825.1 Colletotrichum spinosum | reverse complement strand
GGGGGGGGGTGAATTGAGGGGCGTGGGATCGAGACTGGCAGCGTTGTCACGATTTGAAATGGCACCCGCCACGCTCTTCTTCTCCAAAGAAAAAGAACGCGGACCAAGGAAGCAAAGACATGAAAACGTTTGTAGCCCGCGGTGGAGGCTTGTCGTAACGTAGATCTCTCACTTCGTTTTCCCTTTTGCAGGTGGTTTACCGGTCTCCCCATATCAGTGGAACAAAAGGCCTTTTTTTTCTTCTCGCGGATATTGCCAAGAACGTCTGTTCGCGCTTTGGAAAGACAAAGTCCTGTCCTCGTGGGTATCGTACGTTGCGGCGACTTCCACACGTTTGCGGACGTGTTCAAGCACTTCGCTTCCTGCTCAGCCTTGGCCTATCAAAACAAAAGGTGTATGTGTGGCGAGGCTAGAACGGAAAAGGCAGTGTCGCAAAAGGGTGTGGCTGTGGGCTGATCTGGGTTCTGGATTCACGGCGATCGATCACGATGCACGGTGGAAGCGACGGAGAGTTGCGTTTGCTTATTAAATCTGAATGGTTTATTTTGTTTGTTCCCAACCAAAGAACACTTGCAGTACCGTGATCCCCAGAATGACAGGTCGTAAAATCTACATGGCTCGTGATATAGGCGTGTACATGCCTACTGAATTTGTTTCAGAAAAAGGTGTGTATCGTCGAGAGACAAATGAGTGATGAGAAGAGGAAGACACGGTTGATGGAAGGTGAAAAGAAAACGGCCCTTGAAATCACTGCTCCCACTGCCCTTGCAATCGTGGATGAGCAAGCATACAGAAGTGAGAAGCCGAAGTCGTTAAGAAGAGAAAAGACAAAATCATCATTCGTAAGCAAAATAGCATCCACCATGTGTCTCAGGCTTTGCCTGCAAGGTAGAGGATGTTTTCCCTGACTGCATCCGTCACATCGCCTTGTCCGGTGTAAACATAAGCGACGGTGCTGGCCCAGGCCTCGGGATGAGGCATGGGCAGATCGATAACGTCGCCTGTGTTGATGTGCCCGGAGACAATAAACGCTGCCAGGACCGGCAGGGCAAATCGGACGTATGAAAGATCTGTGAATGAGTTGAGGTTAGCCTTGTGGATCCGGAAGGTGACGGCCGACGCTAGAGGCTACGGCTCGAAAAAGATTCGAGACCGCAAACGTCATGGCACGTTGAGGTTGGGCGAGACATTGGATTACACTTACGAATTGGCATAGTGGTTGCGCCACGCGACGGGCCCCGCGACTGTACGGATCTGAGTCCGCGATTGTAAGGCAGCGGACTGTGTCCCGAGCTGCTTGACATCCTTCGTGGTGCACTCGGCCGAGGAGAGCCGACCTTGGGCAGAGACGAGCCTGCCAGAGACGGCCGCCTCCGTACATCCGCTGGAGGCGTGCTTGGCAACGGGTCTGGGACAGTGGATCTGAGTTGTTCAATGTCGAATGTGCGGTGGACGAGAAAAGCTTTGCGTCTGACATTGTGAGGGCGTACACGCGCTCGCATTGCTGTCTGATGAGCAGGCAAAGAGGGCGTTGTAGGAATACGAGTTGGCGATGAGTCGCCTGCGGAATTGTCCGAGGTCGAACTGGCGTCGGATGGCCTCCGCAGAGCCATGGCTTGCACGAACACGTCGCAGGACTTGGCATCGCCGAGGTAGACGTGTCCCCAAGCACGGAGCTGCTCCAGCTGATGACGTTTCGTGTCTCTAGGGCTGGCTAGATATCCAGCGTTGGGCACCGACTGGCGACGCTTCGCCTCCTCGCCTAGACCGGCCAGAAGCATGCAGCGGTTCTCCGCCGCAAGAGTCTGCCTACGACCGGCTGCGACTGCTGGCGGAGAGAGCGGAGTTGCGGGCTGAGGAGGAACAGGCCGCCGAGGGCTAATGGCAGCAGCCGAGAACCTCCTCCCGTCGGCAACTGAGAATGTCTCGGAGAGCGGAGACAGAGGCCGAGGTCGCGACTTTGGCGGGCTGAGTTCGTTACTCTGACGGAGCTTCTGTCCAAGGAGGTCCACCATGGCCCGTTCGTGTTGTCTCATTGATCCATCGTTTGAGGGGAAAACAGGAGTGGGAAGGCTTTTAGGTGAGCGTTCAGAAGAGCTGTAGTAAGAGGCCGGTGCAGAGCGATTTGACGACCTCGGAAAGCCACCCAAGTTGTATTGGGGAGCCCACAGGGGATGCAGACTCGGGCGGGTGGGTGTATCGACAGGAGAAGCCATGGTGGTTTCCTGGGATGATGATATATGTTGGGAGTAGATGCCGCACAAGCTTCTATTTGGACCCTGATAAATGAACAGGTCAAGTCAAGTGGTAACGATGAATGGACCCAAAGATCGGGGTGTGCAACCCAAATAGTCAGGTAGACGATGGAAGCAAAAGTCTGTGGCCCGGTAAGGATTATCAAGGGAGAGAGCACATGAAGTTCCTTATGCTGCAGACATGGGAGGGATACGGAGGGAATTAATATCTAGAAGGATGCAAGGTAAGCTCTGGGCCGTCCGTCTGTATGCCTCCTCATTTTCGGCGAGAGACAGTCATGGTTCCATAAAAGAAGTGCGCCAACTGCCGGGACGGGAAATGAAAGGATTGGCAGGTAGCTCTCAAAGAAGAGAAAGGCTCAGGCTTGATACGAAGAGAGTGAGTGACATGCTGGCATAGAGGAACAAGAAGGGGGTGAGAAAGAAGACGGACCACGGCTCCCGGCCGCAAGAGAAGTCGACTTGCACAGTCACTGCCACTGCCACACCTTGTGGGCTTTGGGCTATTTTCTCCCTCTCTTGGCCCATCCCGTCTCTTTTGCGCGGCTGGGTAGGGTCAGAGGAGTGTAATTGGGAAAGGTTGTCGTCAACTCTCAGGCGACAATGGGCGGTTGCGGCCAACAAGCACGGCCATGCTGCCGCACGCGAGAACAAAGGAGGGGAGCTAGCAAGGTGTATGGGGTGTTGCAGCAAACCCAAGGATTGCTGCTCCCATGAACTGGGGCTTGCCAGCTGGATTTCTGCAGATGGCGACAGGGGAGAACAAAGAACTGGTGGCTTGGCTGGGCCTTGATTCGTCATGTTTCTTACCACATACATATGGCATCGTGTTTTCGTCTCTTCAACCTTGAGGGACACACAAGTATCTGGGCTTTGCTGGAGGCGCGCGCACAGTGAGAGCTTCTCTCGCTGCTCCTTTATGTCGCGTCCGGGGGCATCAGTAGAGCGGGAAATAGAATTTGAGGCCTTGATGGCGGCCATGAGCAGCATCGACAGACAACCTTGTTGGAGCTGGCGGTGTGCCTTCATGCCACAAGCGCCCAGAATTTACTGTGGCTGTGTCCGAATTCGTCAAAGTCGAGGTGGAAACAAGACGGATAGCTCGGTGGTGGTGTAGCTCTTTTGCCTAGAACAGAACTGCCTTCAGACATTGCTGAGCGACCGAGGTATGGTGAGGTGAGACGTGTGTGGAGACGGGAAGAGCTCAACAACGGTCACTTTCAGTTGGAAGGTCCCTTGCCATGGGTCACCTTCCGAATCCCAGAGCAAGCTCCATTTCGTCCAATGATGGGCTCTGACGGAAATACCGGGTGGGTCCTTCTCCGGGAGAAGGAGCTTCGGAGGAACGGGCAGTCAGGGCCGGAGACGGAAGGCCAGGCCCGATCTTTCCTTCCTGTTTGCTCTGTACCTAAACGACGGAACAAACCTCCAAGAAGACATCCAGCCAAGCCAGCGCACTGGGCGAGGGGTTGCAGCTATGCACAGGTCAAAGAGGCAAGGTAAGTCAGTAAGAATAAGCAGGCCAAAGCCGAGGCGTACGCAGTGGAAATTCCAGGTGGGGAAAGGCCTTACTGTGTAGCTGACATGTCAATCTCCATTCTCGTACGGATGGTGTATTTTCAGTCTGTCAAAGAAAGTTTCCCAGTGTAAGATTCCCAGCCTCCGGGATGGATACGGCCTGGTGGGCAAGCAGCCTCTGAAGGCAAAGGAAGTACTCCGTACGTGGATGTCAATCAATTCATCATCCATTCACTGCCAATCGATCCATCAAACGACGGGAGCATTTCCTACCTGGGAGTGGCATCCCGCCTCGCTTTCCCTTCTTGTTCTCTCTTCCTTGCTTACCGATACGCAGCCAGTAGCATGTGCTGCTCCATACCATGACCAGCCAGCAGACTCTGTTTGTCATCCAGCGACATTCAGGTCAGAGTCAGAGGAAAATCCTATTCTGCCTGTCATGGTACCTATCGTTTTGTTGGCCGTTTTCCCTCTTTGCCATCGCCGACGAACCCGTCCGAGACATTGCACTGTCGGATGACTCTTGCTCTGACTCTGACGCCGTTGTTGACCTCTTCCCGCCTCCACACAGAGCCCATCATTGGACCGAATGGAGCCCTGCTATGGGATTCGGAAGGAGGCCCATGGCAAGGGGCCTTCCACCTGAAAGTGACGCGCGAGAAACGGTACTTGGGTACAAGTCCGAAGCTGGAGGGAGCTTGGGCCACCCCCACCAGTCACCGGGCTTCGTTCAGTTGACGTCGCTTAGTTGGTCAAATCGTCAACTTCCAGGTTGTCTGTCCAACATCCACAGCCACCTGTCCTTTGCTCTCTAGTCTTGACAGATCACAGCCATGCCGACAAAGACCAGTCTGATTTGAAGACATACAACATTGGGAATACCTTGAGACGGAAGCATAACAAGCCTTTCCCATCCCTACCAAAAGTTCCGACTTCCATCAAAAACCGGAATCCTCCTCCAACGCCCATCGCAAACATGTCCGCCACAACGGCCGAAAGCTACAAGAAGCTCAAGGAGGACTTTGTCTCCAACCTCTCTGGAGGCTCGGTCAGCGAGATCAACTTTGTGACAGCAGTCGCACCCGTGCGTCCTGCCAGCTTTGTTTTTTTACCAGTCCCTCCCCCTCCCCTCTCCAACACACATGCATCCAGGACAAAGCAAACAGGCTGACAATCCGCCTCTTCTCCACCGCTTCAGGTCGCAATTCTCCTCTGGTCTGTCCTCCAGTCTCGACAATCCTTCTTCAAACCGTACTCGTCTTTGGCAGCACTCGTCGACTACCTCCTGAACGTGGCTGCCATCCTCCTCTCTACGACCCTCTACGCCTCTTCGCCCCTGCTTTTGAACCTCCTGCTTCTCGCGCCCGCCGCCCTCATCTACTTCGCCTTTCCGCCGAGCGCCAAGCGCAAGAAGCCTGCTGTACCTCCCAATGCCAAATCCAAGGCTGCTGGCGGTGAAGCCGCTGCGAAGACGTCGCTGCCCACACTGTCTGTGAAACCTTTCGTCACAACCTACAGAGGGAGTATGATGGTCATCACCTGCATAGCCATCCTTGCCGTCGACTTCCGCTTGTTTCCACGTCGTTTCGCCAAAGTCGAGACGTGGGGCACATCTCTCATGGACTTGGGCGTGGGCTCCTTCGTCTACAGTGCCGGTGTTATTGCCGCTCGCCCTGTCCTCAAGGAGCGCGCCGAAGGCCGCTCTACGCCTCTGGCAACTCGCCTGCTTCACTCAACCCGCCATTCTCTGCCCCTCTTCATCTTGGGAATTATTCGCCTCATCAGTGTCAAAGGCTTGGACTACGCCGAGCACGTCACCGAATACGGCGTCCACTGGAACTTCTTCTTCACTTTGGCCCTTCTTCCTCCTTTTGTCGCCATATTCCAGTCTGCCCTCAAGATTGTGCCGAGCTACGCTGCTCTGGCCATCATTCTCGGCGTTGTGTATCAATTTGCTCTTGAGAGCACTAATCTGAAGGCTTACATCCTAACGGCCCCGAGGACGGATCTGATTTCCCGAAACCGCGAAGGCATTTTCAGCTTTGTCGGCTACCTGGCCATCTTCCTAACAGGACAGGATACGGGCATGTACGTTTTGCCCAGGAGCGTCAATCCCCGAAGCGACTCCACTCCGGCGACGCAGCGTAGGACCCTCCTTGCGATGATGGCAATCTGGTCGGCCGTGTGGTCTGCCCTGTACTTCCTGACTACGAACTACAGCTACGGCGACGGCCTCAGCGTCTCGCGCCGGCTGGCCAACCTGCCGTACATCATGTGGACGGCTGCCTTCAACTCGACGCAGATTCTAGCTTACTGCCTCATCGACACCATCTTCTTCCCTTCCTTCGTCAACGCTACCGATGCGAGGGCTGAGAAGGAGGCTTACCTGAACGCCACAAGCAGAGTATTCCGTGCCTACAATCGCAACGGCTTGTTCATTTTCTTGATCGCCAACCTTTTGACGGGCGTGGTCAACATGACAGTGCCGACGCTGCACGTCGGGCCGCTCGTGACTATGGGCATCTTGATCGTCTATAGCGGGACTCTCACGGGAGTTGCATTGGCACTTGACGCTTACGACATCTCTATCAAGTTGTAGATGATTTGTGTGTATGTGTATTTGTACAAGTGTAGATATGAGCCGGCACGATACCCTATGATATCACTGGGAAGCCACTGAGACGGCAACTTTGGCACTATGATAGTAACAAACCCGTACGCACGAGGTCGAAAGCACGACGCGCCTGCCGCCATGGAGGTGTCGCGCCATTCATCTTCCAGTTTGTGATGGCCTTTGGCGATGCCCGCACGCTCTCACAGACGCTTGCATCGTCATCAAGTCGGCGCAGGAACACCGGCCTGCTAGGCACTTCTCCGTGGCTAGCAGGGCTGTCGAAGACGGCCAGCTGAAACGGGGATCCGTCGGGAACCTACAGCATCATCTCGCGATGTGACTTCTATGCAAGGACCCGTGTCCGTCATCGTAGTCGCCATCGCTGCGTTTGCCTGCGATGTCGAGATGAGGCTTGTTGGAGGGCTGTACGGTTCATCGGAACTTCCGCCTGTGTAATTTCCAGCTTCCCCCTTTTCTTAGCTTCTCTCTTCCGAAGGGGCCCTTGCATGAATCTCCTTCTCGGTAGCCCGCTCAGTCCTTTCCGTGATCCAGTCGTCCCAAGTTCTTTGGAATCCATTTCACCAGATGAGAGAGATAACTCAACCCCCCCCCCAAAAAAAAAAAAAAAAACCCCAACGGCAGGCAGACACGCACGATATCCTGAGGAGCAGAACCTGGCGTCGGAGACCCCGTTCGATGGGACAGCGCAGAAGCCTGGCCTGGTTTGCGTATATGCCGTGCCTCACGATCGTTCAGAGGCCATGACGAAACCCAAATCAAGGGGCGTTTGCGGGAGTACTGGGGCCGTCCCTGAAGGGTCCATTATGAAGTTGTTGAGTCGCGACTAAATACTATGTATCCGTAGTGCTTGGTAAATAGGAGCTGAGGTGGGTAGGGACGCGACGCGATTTTCGCGACGTTGTGGACATATGCAAGTGGGATCGTCCATGTGGTTTTGGTCATGGGGAATGAAGCATAAACATGCCCATCTGATGCCTCGAAAAGTTTTCGATCTCCGGCACCCCACACCATTGCCACCCAGCTTTCGTTTGCTTTTCATCTCCAATGCGGTTTGTCGTCGCTTGCCGCTGCCAAAGTGCTTCGCCTACGAAGGCAGGTACGCGGTACACGGCTCGACCGGACTGGACAGCAAGCGGCATACCTCGTTCGGCGTATGTGAACGCAATTAGTGATGTCACAAGCCATCCAAGTGCCGACTGTGGTTGGGTTTACCCGGACAATTTCTCGACGGGGCAGCTCGCTTGTCACCAGAATTAGCCCAGCTGGGGATACAAACGAAAGAAAGCGTTAGCTTCATGTTGTATGGTGACAGCCGGGAGGGACTGGCCGAGGATGAGGGCCTTTGGAAATGCCCCGAGCAATCTGTCACCATGCGCGCCAGCGCAAACCAATGGGTACCGTAGAGGGTGAGTTGGGATATCGACGCCAGGCAGGTGTGTCACGTATGCGTTTCTTGCTCAATTAGCAAGTTGAGCCGGCTTACTCTGAATTTTTGCAGAGGTTCCGCGACTGTGGTAGATCTTCTTGAGGCCTGCGGCAGAGCAGGCAGATCCTTGTCGGTTGCCATGCGCCTCATTTCCGACATCAATGCTTGACAACCGACTCGTTAGCATTCGTAGCCCGACAGCCAGTGGAAGGGTTGAGCGATTCTCTTCCTAGAGACGGCAACGGCGGCCTGAGGTTTCTGGTCAACGCCCATGCATGCCGAGGCGCGCAGCTGAATTTTGTGTGTTGCTTTTCGTAACTCCGTCCCCCATACCCAGCCGTGGGTGCGTCGGATCAGTTTGGCCAGAGGTGGGTTAGATGACCCGTGGAGACCGGGAAACCTCCGGGATTTATGCCTAGCGGTCGTACGTCCATGTTAACGGGCTGTCGTGAGGCGTCAGGTCTTACTCGCAGTACTTGACACAAGTTTATGAGGCGCAAAGCACACTGCACGCCTGTCAGCCACCGTTTCGTGTCTGTGGTGGATCTGCGGATTCGAGACAAGCGAATATTAAGGTACAACGGAGCCGGACGGGACCTGCAGAACGGGAGGTCATCCGCGAGGGAGGGGAGGACAAGACAAGGGAGCAAGAAGGCTGAAGAGTATGCCGAGATCTTGCTATGCGAGACAGGTAGCGCGTGCGCGCTGCACCCAGAGTCGCTGGTACTTCTAGTACGCGCGTATCTTGTCTCGCCTTACATATTAGTAGTGCCATGCCATGCTGTTCATGGAACGAGTTGACTGACGGGAGACGGCTGAGTGGGCCGGCGGATTGATTTGACCGGAGGGACAGTTCCTTTATTGCGAAGAATGTTGCGTCAAGGAAGGGTGATTCCCGCGGGTTCGAGAGTCTACTTGTCAAGGTGTCCAAGATCGTCGTATGCATGAGGTGCCTCAGGACAGAACGGCCGAGACTGGTGGACGAGGACGGGACGGATGCGAATAGGCCCTCGTTGGATGATATGCACCAAGCGCACAAAGACGTGGGATCCGCTGTGGACTGGCGGCCAGAGGTAGGAGGTCTTCCGTCCGGTCTCGCAAACATTGGCTGCTTTGATGGTAATTTCAAGAGAAGGGCGTTCTGCCACGTCAACGCAAGGGACCTCGCTGCGGCCTCAACCGCGCCAGCCATCAATCCTTTGCGAATTATGTCACAACAGAAAGGACCATCCCGACTTCGCATAGATCAAAGTCGTGAAGTGGCAGGTGGAGAGACGCGCCAGCATCAACTCGCTGTATTTGCCTTGTTCGCGCTCGAACGACCATGATCCATAACACGCTCTGACAACAGCAAGAGCGGCAGCCGACACTTTCTAGGCCATCAAGGCTGCTGCTGGCTGCGGTGCGGAAGGTCGTGACAAGGAGGATGACCAGACTCCCTGAACCATGCACACATGTACACACCTGCATCCCGGTCCCTGTCGCTGGATGATGCTCAGCTAGTATAAGATGCAAGGATGGCAAGAGTTTTGTTTGACAGAGACCCGCGGGACACACAGGCATCCGTCAGAAATCGCGATGCGACTCTGCATCTGCTGCAGCATGGCAAGTGGGACATCTCTGCATTGTACGAATAAGTTTGCAGCCGACGAAATGGGAGACGAAGCCTGTCCTTGGTAACGAGGACTTCTCTTGGACGCCACATTGTGGATAATTGCGTTATGGCTACAGCCACTTGCCGTTGGCATCGTGGCACCTTTTCTCGCGACAAACGGCACCCCGCGCCCTTTTCCTCGGCTACCCTGAAGGAACCTCACGCCGGGGCGGAGAGGAGATGACACGGCAGGACAGCAGGCGAGCATCTGGCTCAAAGGACTGATTACGTGGTCTGCAATCACGCCCTTGTAGCA
This sequence comes from Colletotrichum spinosum, assembly GCA_004366825.1. Lineage (NCBI taxonomy): Eukaryota > Fungi > Ascomycota > Sordariomycetes > Glomerellales > Glomerellaceae > Colletotrichum > Colletotrichum spinosum. Next base: position 137,860 of record QAPG01000087.1, on the reverse strand, counting down.
AGTGCTGTTGAAAGGGCTGTTGAAAGGGCTGTCCCTCGTCGAAGACTCGGCTGGGCATGGACAAGGCTGGGCATGAAGTTGAATTTGGCTGGCGCCTCGAAAACATTGCAGGTATCGGTGGATTTCTAGGTACCGTGTAGATGTAAGTGGCTCTCGGGCTTCTTGACTGGTGTGGAGAAGGGCGTTAAGGCTTGGTGCTGGCTTGTATCGGACCAGTAGGCACTGGATGTCGTCCGGTAGTTTGGATGCTGGCGCATTAAAGGCGACGCCTAGGCAATTTGCCAGCTCAAGTTTCGAGCTCCCATTGTGATTGAGCTGACGATCAGTAGCTCTGCCTAGAGGCTAGATTTGGAAGCTTGGAAAAGTAGACACCAAGGCTGAAGGTCGGGATCGTGGAATCGAAGAAGTGCAGAGCAACAGATTTTCATGGAGGAAGAAGTTTGAGCATAGTCGGAGAGAAGGTAATATAATACGCAATACGTATCTCGGGGAAATGAAACCTTGAGTTATTCGGGCAGGCGTGGTTGGGCTTGTGTGTCGTCAATTGTTGTTTCCTTGTACGTACGCCACCTGCCTCCCTACCTACCTAACACGAAGTTGAGGGTGACTCCATACTTGCCGGAAGACACAGGTCATATTGCTCTCATCCTCGGTCATGAAACCATTGACATTTGATCAAGATTGAATTCCAGCAAGGCACTAATATCGGTATCAAATATCAGCCCACTGGCTAGCGCCAAAGAGTACGAATACACATGTCGAGGTAAATCAGCCACATCCACGTTTCGGCTGCAGTGCCGTACAACCCACCCTGCCACCCTGTCTTAAGTCTTGTACAACAGCTACTCACAAGGCCGGTCGACTTACACAGGCTCTGCTTGGGTTGAGACCTCTTTTCTGACGCGGCCAGGCCAGGCTACTATAGGTCGAGTGGTAGCAAGACTCGACAATTCCTGCCGTGACTTGGCTCGATCAGCAGGCATTCATTGTCCGAATCATTGTCTAAAGCCCAAGTCTTACATACCTACCTTACCTCATAACCGAGTGTTTACCTACGGAAACCGCGGTGTATTAGGGCATAGCAGCGTCGGGCAGAGGTACGAAGGGCAGGCGAACCCTTCCCATTCCATTCCATGCGCGCTCTCTCTCTCGGCTGAGCTGCATTGACGGTCATAATCAAGACCCTCGGGCCATCAGCCCAAAGCCAAGGAAATAACGGAGCCAAGGAAGTGGCCTAGCTGTATTCGACTGGGACCGAAGGGAGAAAAGAAACCACAGAGGTGCCCTGCAATCCGCAGCTCTGCTCTTTCTCTTATGGTGTTGCTTGGATCATGTCCAGTCAGATAATTTAACGCGACGGCATCTCCCCATTTGTGCATCTTCCTGGCCAAGTTGAGGCGGAAGCTGCTACGGCCGGCATTGGCGATAGCTGTCACTCGTTTCTTCACAGATGCTTCCGTCTTGCATCGTCCATTTTCCAGGGGCTTGCACATTCCATCCTCTCGTCCGCCGAGCTTCAGTAAGCCAATCCAGACTTCTTCTCCTTCACATTGCATCGAATGGCCTCCAGTTACGAAGGCAGGCCAGTAGCTAGGTTCCTACCTACTGCAGCAGTCACCGTCAGGTACCTAGCAGCAGTGCAGGTCCGGTGGCAGCATTAGCGCATATTAGCGAGTATCTGGTACCTGCATTCGCCTGCTAGGTGCATGTGCACTATCTACACAGTAGGCACCTACACAGTAAGGTATACAGCATCCGCTGTCTTTTTTCCCCTTGAGGCCCACGCACATCTCCGCCATCACTTTCCCCGAGCGGTACTCGCATGGGACCTCATCCCTGCTTGTACACGATACCCTGGCCTGTTTTCCTCGCGCTCTCTCTCACCCACTCTCTCTGCGTCTACGTCCTCTGCGTGTGGTCTGGCGTCTTTTCAGCTGTTTCTCTCCTCCAAGAAAGACATTGCGCCCGCTAACGGTTCCGTCTGCCAGGCCGGGTCAACCAGGGCAGCGAGCCAATTGCCAATCTCGGGCTCTCTACGCATACTCTCTTCGCTGAGCCATCTGCTCTGCTACCTCGCCGCGCTGCACTCGCGCGTTGCTTCTGCGCTTCGTTGTTCCAAATAATATCGAGCGCCCTGCAACACGAACGACCGGCTCGTCCCAACGGACTGCTCATCTTGTCAATCTTACTCCAACGAGAGCCTTTAGGAGTCTGACCGTTCGTTCGTTCGTTCTTCCTCCCTTTCGTGAGTCTCCATTTCTGTCTCCCAATTTCAATACCTCGCCCAAAGCCAAGACAAAGCCCATTCCCTATCCCGCCAGTCCTTTCCTCTTTCTGGTTTGGTCCGGTTCTGTGGTCTGGTCCGCGTCGTCTTCCATCCGTCCTCTTCTGCGGTGCGCTGCGCTGCTCTGCCCACAACCTCGTCGCTTCAGGCCAGGCCCAAGCCTTACCTCACCACCTCACCTCATCCCACCTGTACGCTGCGCTCGCTGCATTCTCCGTACGCTGAACTTCAGCACAGCGTCTCGTGTTGTCTTTTTGACTCGATCGACGATCCAACTCCAAGTCGCCCCGATAGTCTGCCGCTAGTTGCAAAACCTGCATAGGCGGAATAAGTGCGCCGTCGACGACCACACGATTGGGTTAAAGGCCCGCGCGCTTGATCACCACTTGTTGTCCGCCTGACGCTTCTAGTGGTGAGAATACTCGACAGAGCGCTCGCCGACCTCACATTCGAACTCGACTCTTGATTCCAAACCCCAATTGGGCCAGCGACTTTTCCCCAAGGGCCTACATCCTCACAGAGACATTGCGTCTGTCGTCTCTACGCGTTCAGTCGCTCGAGACGTCCGCTGCACGCATCCAGACAACAGCAGCAACTTCATCAGCAATAACAGAGAAGAGGGCAACGAGAGAAACAACAACAAATCATACCTCTCGTGGCAGAAACAAGAGGTGCACTCCTAAAAGCCGCACAGCCATCCACAACAAGAGCTTGTGCGTGCGTGCCTGAACCACCCCCTGTGTCGCGTCTTTCCCCCCATCTGTGTTGCTGCATTGACTCGACGGGGCTTTGTCCAATACCATCATCACCTCCTTCCACCGCTCCTTCCTCCATTCTGGGCAACCAGAGTTTGGCTGCAGCCAAAATCCGACTCTTCTCCCACCGCAGGAGCATGTACTCGGTTGTTCTTCTGCAGCTTATCAAACACTATCAAACACTCTGAGGTAGTCTCCTCACGATAGCCACTGCTTGCATCTTCACACCGCCCCCTCGAGTACGACACCGAGGAGCCGGGTGCGTCTATAAACCACTTTTTCGACTCATTCGCCCATGACGTCCCGTGCCGCACCTTCCAGTCCTGCTATCGCCGTCGCGCCCTCATCTCCGGGGTATTCGTCCTCCTCGTCCGATCGACGAAAAAACATGCCTCCCGTGGCTCCCCCTCGAACGTCGTCGACGAATTACTCGGGCGCTGCTACGGCCACGACCACCTCGAAAAGACGCGACCACGCCTCCGAGAAGGCTGCCTCTTCACCGCGACGCGGTCAAGCAGAAGCGACCAATGGCAATGGTGCACCCGCTGACCACTCATATCCAGACGACATCAGCTCGCGCAACAGGAGATCGCACCAGCAAATGGCTCCAGACTCCCCTCACAGGTCGACCAACCGTCCGGCGAGTCAGCAGTCGACAGTGATTCCCGTCCGCTCGCACGCGCCGCCCCAGACCACAACCACGTCCCCCAGACAAGCCCCTTCGCGCGAGGCCAGCGAGGTCCTGAACAGGATGGTTGTATCCCAACCCGAGGTAGACTTTGCACGCGAGAAGGATAGGCTCGCTGAGGCTCAGCCTCAGGGCCAACGCGCCGCTTCCTCCCACGACGACGCCGCACCGCCTCCCATCGGCATGACGGAGCCAGATGAAAGACGGGGCACCCGAAGCCGACATGACCATTCCGGAAAACGCGATAAGGTCGTTAGGTTTGGCGATTATATTCTTGGAAACACCATTGGCGAGGGCGAATTTGGAAAGGTCAAGCTTGGCTGGAAGCAAGATGGCGGTGTACAGGTAATTCCATCATCCGGTCTGTCTGTTGGAAAGTGCTGACTGACGCTTGCAACAATAGGTCGCCATCAAGTTGATCAAGCGAGACAGCGTTGGCAACAACCCCTCCAGACTGGCTAAGATTTACCGCGAGATTGCGATTCTCCGCGGCATTTCGCATCCCAACATTGTACGATTGCACGAAATGGTGGAAACTGAGCGACATATTGGCATCATTCTCGAGTACGCGTCCGGAGGAGAGCTATTCGACTATATCTTGAACCACCGCTACCTCAAGGATAATGCTGCACGTAGACTTTTTGCGCAGCTCGTTTCCGGTGTAGGGTATCTGCACAAGAAGGGCATCGTCCACCGCGACCTGAAGCTAGAAAACTTGCTCTTGGATCGCAATCGCAACATCATCATCACCGATTTCGGATTCGCCAACACCTTCGACGCCGCTGAAGAACTCAGTGAAGAGGAGGAACTGAACCTCGGCGATCGTGACTTTGTCAAAAAGCTAGGATTGGACCGGGTCAAGACAAACGGCACAAGGAAAGGTGACTTGATGCAAACGAGTTGCGGCAGTCCATGCTATGCCGCCCCGGAACTTGTTGTCAGCGACTCCTTGTACACCGGCCGCAAGGTTGACGTCTGGTCCTGCGGTGTCATTCTGGTAAGTACTGCTGCACGGGGAAGAACGCACGGGGGACTGACCATACATAGTATGCCATGCTGGCTGGCTACCTTCCTTTCGACGACGACCCAGCGAATCCGGAGGGCGACAACATCAACCTCCTCTACAAATACATCGTCAACACCCCGTTGACTTTTCCTGAATATGTCACACCTCACGCCCGTGACCTACTCCGCCGCATCCTCGTTGCCAATCCCCGCAAGCGAGCGGATCTCTTCGAGGTGGCCCGCCACAGCTGGCTGAGCGAATATGCCCATGTCGTGGAGTTCATTACGAGTAGCACCACAACGCCCAACGAGATCCAGAACACAACGGTGCCCTCCGAGGACTTTGCTGAACCGCCTACCATCGCCCGCAGTGCTTCTGTTCGCGAGTCGTCCAAGACGAAGGCTACCGCCCCTACCGCAGTGGGAGGGTTGGCGAGCAAGCACGCCAAGATCGACGCAAATGCCGAGGCGGCAGCTCTGGCCAAGCAGCAGAAGGACAACAAGCGCCGTACCGTCCAGGTCGAGTATGTGGCACCGATAACTCAGACGCAGAGAGGCGACGCTTCCACTGGTGCACCTAGGTCAAGGGTGCGTTCGAACAGCCAAGGCCCCGTCGAAGTTGCAGAGGAACAAACCGTCCCTCAGGAGAAACCCCTACCAAGAGATCCGCCTGTCTCGAGGGACTCGCACAGGGCCAGTCGCCAGGGAACTCGCCCGCCAAGCTCCAGTCGCAATACCGCCGCGGCACCAACGAGACCGACTCGCGAGACTCGTGCCACGTCTGACAACGCCTTTGTGTCCTCGGTGTCGCATCCTCCGCCAACCGGAAGACCCCAGACTGGAGGCTCTATGGCATCGGGCTCCATGGGACTTGGAGCTGGTGCTCGTGGATCGTACGGCCAACCAATTCCCCCGGCCGTCGCAGGTACTAATGCTCATGGAAGGATTCAACAACCCAACTCCCAGGATTCTCAAAGCCTAGGGCGACCCAGCGTCAGCGTGCCGTCCAAGTTCGTCAAGGTCTCCGGATTCCCTGAGCAGCAGGCTGCTGCCCAGACCCAGACACCACCTCAGTCGAGCGATGGCAGAGGCCATGGCCACAAGCGTTCCAACACGATTGGTGACCTCGGTTCCAAGCTGCTGGGCCGAAACGGCTCGATTTTTGGCGGTAAGAACCGCAGCAAACGACCCGAGTCGCAAATCGCAGACAAGAACAGGAAGTATCCTCCGGTCAGCATGTCCAACAATATGCCGGGTGAAGGACAGCCTCGCCCCTCCATGGACTCAAAGGCCTCCCGGCGGTCATTCTCTTTGGGACTCGGAAAGAAGCGGAGCGGTAGCATCGCTGGCTCGCAGACTTCCCACGAGAAGCAAAACAGACGCTTCTCTCTCATCCCACAGTCGTTTTCATTGAAGGCGATCGGCCTTGGTCGAGATTACGATCGTCCACCGTCCGAGCCCCAGTCTCAGCCTGATCTTCCGATCCAAAATCCTCCCGAGGTGGACGAGCACGGCAGGTATGTGGACTCAAGGGGTCAGTCTCGCGGCTATGATGGCGGCTATGAGCAGGGGTACCGCCAGCCTCCTGGTTCCAATTCAGCACCTCAGCTGCAACAACAAACATGGCAAGACCAACAGCAAGGCCAGCAAGGCCAGCGGCCGCAGCAGCAGCAGCAGCAGCAGCAGCAGTACATGGGTCCGATTGGCCAGCCGAGCTCAGTGCCCGGCTACATGCAGCAGGGTGCCATGCTCAACACGGGATCCGAGTCGTCGTTTGAGAACACCCAGCAGAGAAGACGATCGGGCGTTTCTCACCAACCCAGCGGCCAACCAGAGTCCGAAGGTTACGGCAGCGGGCAGTACAGTGGCTCGGGTGGAAACGGCCGATCTGGAGTGCTTCAAAAGAACAAGCGCTTCACAGACGCCTACAACCAAGAGCATCACCACGGTCACCAGGGAAGCAGTGGAGCGGCCAAGAGAGTAATGGACTTTTTCAGAAGACGTGGCAAGGCAAGAGGCGGCGAGGAGAGATAGGGAGCTATCGACGCCCTTGGTTGCACGCCGTCCGACGAGTCTGAACTTCGGCAACTGTGCGGCGTCCGGTCATCTCAGGGGGGTATTTCTCCGCAACGCCGAGTTTCAAGCTGATGGAGGACATCCGCCCTCTTATCTACCAATACGGAGGTCATAATGTTTGTTTTAAACCGAGAAGACATGGTTGGTCACTTGGTATCGTTATCTAAATCGCCGCCTGCATTGTTGGCGAAACGGCAACGGCATAGAAGGTTGTTGGAGTTTTATTTCGTGGTTGTCCGCTACGTAGGGAAAGAAGCCTGTTGTTTCCTTGCGTCCAAGGACGACGGACAGATTTGGGACGGATTCTTCAGTACAGACGCGTCGGCGGCTTCCGGTCTCTCCCTCAACCAGGAGCTGGAGTCCGTCGTTGGTTCAAGACGTCATTTTCACTTTTAATTCCAAGGCATCACAGCGGTCTATTTCGACTCCTCGCTTGGGGCAATGGCGTATGGATACACGGACGACGCAGAGGTGAAGGAGGCGGAGAGCAGGGACAAAGAGATGTCGCGTGTATTATCGAAACGGAGGATGACAGTTAGCGTCATTCGAAATCAGAGTGTCGGGGAGGTCGTCCGTGTAGTATGTTTAGCATATCAAGCTATATTCAAACGGCATGGCCAGCGCAGCGATCAATCCCTTGCGAGCAGTGATGTCACGTCGTCTATCGTCTATTTTTCATGATGATGAGGTACGGGGTGTGAAGATGTCTGTAAATGCAGTTGGGCAATATGTCTGGTAAACGCTGACGGGGGAGGAGGCTCATCGGATCTCGACAACAATGACGGGACGACCCGCGGGACATCTTGGCGACGGCCGACATGCCTTTGCATCTTACAGGCAGGATGTTTACTCGGCGTCATGGCGACAGAGCCTTTCGGACGCGCACTCTGCTACCGTTCTCCTTACAGAAGAAAAACCGTGTTGCTTTACCCCATGCCCTTTTCGGATTCTGTTTGTCGGAACCATTAGTTGACTCGTTTCCTTACGCTATTGGGGTGTCGTTTCTTCGTTCTGTCAGAGCTCGATCTAGGTCATTCCTGTCGAAAGTTGGACGACAGTCGAAACCGTCACTCCCTTGAGACGATCCAATTCATCATTCATCGAAAACACTCAGAATATCAAAAGGAGAGGAACCTGATGAAAGTCACGAGCTGTGTTCGCCTCTCGACTACCAGCATCTTCGGCTCGGAAACGCCTTTTTCACACAGTACGTAGTCAATCGCGTCCAGCGGGGCCAACTGCAGCGCCACCCGCTCAGATTATATGGCTACGCCCGAATAATGTGGCGCAGCATGACATCCCAGCACACCATCCACTTATTAAAGTGAAGTCCGACGTTTTCCCTCCAAGTATGGATTCTACTGGACGTGAGGTACGGAACAACGCGAAAAAGGGCAATTGACGTCACCGCCCGGCACAGCGGGCCCGGCTTGGTATTACTTTCGAGATTCCCATTGGCGAGGACAAGAGGTGATACGGGACGCGGGTGGGTTCCACTACTGGCGGAACAGGCAGGCAAGGGAGGGAGAAGAAACAGAAGAATCCAGTGAGAAATGAAATTTGTATCTGAGAGAACCGGTGGAACCCGCCGCGCCTCTCTCTCTCCCACTCTCGCTCCCCCCCTAATGTGGAATACCGTGGCATGCTTACACTACAGGTGTTAGCTAGCGCATTCCCTGAATCCTGGCCGTGATATGGGGGTGGTTTGTGCCATTTTTTAGATGACGCGTAGGCGGGTTTGGTGTATTGCGAACACGGCATTTTGCCTGAATTCGCTTCCAAGAGCGAATCCCACATACATGCGTCAAAGAAACAGATTGCCGTGTATCTGAGGATACATGTTACAGAATTGGCAATTAGGTTCTAAGGGGTACTTGGAGAGGAGCTTCCGGATGGAGGGGGGATGGGATTACACCTACAGTAAAGGTTTGATTTTGAGTTAAGCTGGACGAGGGGTGCTTGCCCGTGGAGGCGACGGAAAGTCAAAGTAAGGCGAGAGGTTCGTCGGCAGGAAGCGAAATTTTGATGTTTGTATGGTTTGGACAACACCAATGGTGCACTGGGGTCAAGGAAAGACCGAGCGTTGTTTTACCGAAATGGAATAGTCATGACTCTGTCTTCTGTCCCTGTATCGCGCCGTCTTGCGTTTCCCTCCCGATCCACCTCTGGGTGCCGGTGCGGATATTGTGTGAATCATCCGGGCGGAGCATGCCGTGTTGAAGCTGCGGTGAGAGCACGTGTTGTGGTGTTTTTTTTTCTCTGGGTGTCCATAAACATTATACAAGTGAGCGGAGTGACAGCCGGGTAAGGTAAATGCGAGGGTGGTACCCGACTGATAAGGGTGAGTTGGTGTTGGTCGCGGTTCGTAAGGAGTAGAAGCGTACGCCCTTCGTGTGACTGCGATATGCGTCCTGCGGACGAGAGACACGATAATGCCAGAGTGTCTTAGCCGACAGGAGCAAAACTCAAGGGAGGGGAAAGAGGCTCTCAAGCCAGTGAGAGCGACGACTGGCTGTCCGTGTCTCTCGGAAGCTGTTTCGAGACGTGAGGACAGACTTGTCCCCATCATCTGGTGTCGCTTTTCTTGGCGCACGTTGCGACTTGAGTCGGGCAGAAGGCCGCGAAGCTCACATTTACAGTAAATAAGGTGGTCTCTTTGGGTGCTTGCCCCGTCGTCAGCTTAGATAGGCAGCGTGATCTGATAGCCAGCGAGTACGCGGCGATTTAAAGCGTGTGTCTGTCTCCCTGTTTCTGGCGGACGTTGTTTTACACAATCAGTGTAAGCTCGGGTGGCCGCGGGCGGGTTTGCCTGCGTCCGGAACGATGTAGTGTGCGTGCGTCTGCGTTTCGCTGTCGCAAGAAAGCCCGGCCAAGGTGCATTGCGCTTGGTTGTCTCTTGGATGGGATGGGACGTTTGTAAAGGCGTCAATGTGGCGTAGGTTTTAAAGTCGACTCGGCGTCGCCTACGCCAGTCTAGAGAGCGTCTAGTCAGCTAATAGACTGGTGCTCATTCATGATTGTTGAGACGGCGTGCGGCGACGATGGTGATTGCGAATTAGACTACGACTGTGAGGCTCAGCTGGCCTGGGACTGGACAGTCCGGGCGGAGCGGGCGGAGTACGACTGTGACGATTCACTGCACACTCTGATCGCAAGACTGCGCATGAGATAGAGTGGCAGAGTGAAAAGGGTACGTGGTGGTGGTGGATGGAAGATGAGAGATGGGAGCAAATCCCACTTTCCGGTGCGGTGACTCCGTGAAATCGGTACCTGAAAGCATACCTGCCCTACCGCTAATAAAGGTACGTCTCCACTGTGACTCTTTGTTGAGTCGTCGAGGAGACGTGGAGCGAGGCTGAGTACGGAGTACGTACGGATACAAGTAGTGCACCTATCCTACTTTGAGTATTTGGTAGAGTAGTAGTGTGGTAATAGTAGCCGAAGACGAAGACGAGCAGGTTGTCAACGGCTGTGACGTCGAAGGCGAAATGCGATGCCAAGAGGCCTCCGTCGTCTCTTCTCTTCTCTCTATTATGGTCCTTCCCTATGGAGATGGTTGGATGGGGCGTGATATCATTTGTCGAAGACTTGGATTAGTTGTGATGATGATGATGATGATGCATGGAAGGTGCAGACTGGATATGGCGTCGCGCCGTCGCGCTCTGCCCAGCCGTTGGACGGCCGGGGGGGAACAGTATCCAGTGCGTGTACGTACCCATTTCATGGCAAAAGCTTGGTGCAAGGCCCCGTGTCGAGAAACGAAGACGAGGGCCCACAACTTGCATCGGCCTCTCGCTTCTCCGCATTGAAGCCACTGTTGTCATCAACGTTTCCCGGTAGTGTATATGTTATGCTGATCAGGGTCAGGTTGAGCGGGTCGGTTGGCTGCTGCAGTCCCGCTGTATAGGTACCTACCTGCCTGAGGAGAAAGAGGAGAGATATAGAAATAGAATACTATGTAGCAAGCAGTTATCTGTCCTACGCCACACAAAGCCAGGTAGTGGGGTAAGATAGGCACGATGAACTGCACACCGACGGGCAAAGACAAGGAGGAGGATGGAGCGACTGTGGATGCGCTATACTTGTAATACTATGTAACTACCTACTTACCTACCTAACGCTGTAATAGGGTGTGGTAGCAGGGCGCCTGAGGCAGGTGACCAGCTCCCTCTTACTGTGTCTGGCACCAGGCGGTTCATCCACTATTAGGACGTTTCGACGTAAGCGATTGGCTTCGGCCGAGCCAGCTCCTGGCTGAGGTGGAAGGTATACTCGGCGATAGAAGTGACTTCCTTCCATGGGCTGCGTTGCTGTGCAATCCCGTCAGGTGCGCCTCACCGCATTGCACCTGCACTGCACGGCGAGGTACCTCCCGTCCGGTACACTTCCCCGTTCCCACCTTACCAGACCTCCTAGACCTTGTTCCTACCTTGCCTTGCCATCCTAGCTCGACATGGACATGGACATTGACTACGTACCTCAGGTTGGGACGACGGTGCTCTGCCTGTCTCTACTCACGTACCTCATGCCCATGGTATCCGGGTCTTTAAAGCATCCCTCATCTGTCGCGTCTGACCGCATTCCTGGCTTTCCTCTTTCTCTTACTCTCTTGTTTTGATCCTACACCTCCTTCTTCGAAGCTTGTCTTCAACCATCGGCCTCCTTCCTTCAACTGAGACAGCCTGCTGACTACTTCTGTGGTAATCGCATCTCCATCGTCCCAACGAATCACTTCAGCACCGAGACCAAAGTGTCCGGTATCTATTTCGATGAAGAAAAGCTCTTCTGAACCACCCAGTATAGACAGTAGACGCTCCGGTGCTGTGGCAGCAACCGCGGATGGCGTCCACCAGAGCTTCTCCGACCGACCCAATGCTAACGACCCGGCAATAAAAGCCCAGCCATTCGCTCTGCCCGACCGAAATACAACAAATACTAGCATCTCCAGTGCCTCCAGCAGCAAACTTGCTAGCCCTAGCGATGTCCACTCGTCCAACCTTACGAGTGCTTCTGCGAGCAGGACCATCTTTCTCGCCTCACCCGACGACCCTCTTGACCAGAAGTCAAGTCCACGCTCCCTCAAAGATGCTCTCTCACCTACGGAAACTGAGGGCAAGGGGCCTATCGTAGGAAACGGAGTCTCTCAGCGTAACAACAACCCCCATTCCAACCACCACCAGCAGCAGCAGCAGCAACCCCCAGCTGAGAAGCCAGGCGTCTTCACTCGCTTCTACGAGACGTGCAAGATGATCATGTTCCACAGCTGGGTCAACGTGCTCCTCGTCTTCGTGCCCGTCGGCATCATCGTGAAGGGTCTTCACGTTAACCCAGGTATCGTCTTTGCCATGAACGCCATCGCCATCGTCCCTCTCGCCGGACTCCTCAGCCACGCCACCGAGTCGGTAGCCAGCAAGCTCGGTGATACCGTCGGCGCCCTCCTGAACGTTACCTTTGGTAATGCAGTAGAGTTGATTATTTTGTAAGTTCTCAGACTCATCGCACTTCACTTCTCCAAATCATGTCTCGGTTGAGGTCGTCGAATGAGGCGCCTCTGATACATTTCGCGTGGCTTGGCTTTGGTCTTGGCCGCGCAGCTGTGTCACACCCCGGATCTTGGCTGTTCCTCATCTCCAATCGGTCTCCTCTCGGATCTCTTGGCAGAATCTTGGCTAATGCTTGTATCTCATTTAGCATGTACGTATTTTACCTCACGGCGTGTGATCAGGACGAGAGAGAGAAGAGAAGTCGATGCTGTCCAATACTGTCGGTCGCATCAACCGAGTCGGCTCTGTTATGCTCCCTTTTCCAGCATGCCTTACCCTTGACGTATATGAGAGACAGCGAGACTGACAAGGACATGTATTTTTGACATTGCAGCATCGCACTCGCCAAGGTCAGCCACTTCGCTCCTTTGAACATCTTTCGTTGTATTAATACTCAACAACAGGATGAAATTCGCATCGTCCAAGCCTCGCTTCTTGGCTCCATCTTGGCCAACCTCTTGCTCATCTTGGGCATGTGTTTTTTCCTCGGCGGCATGCGCTTCCGGGAACAGGTGTGTGGCGTTCTTTCGTCGAGGTCACGAAAAATCCGACTGACCACTAGGCTAGATTTACAACAGCACCGTCACTCAGATGAGTGCTTGTCTTCTCAGTTTGAGCGTCATCAGCCTGGTTCTGCCGGTACGTCTCTGACTCGGAATGTCAAACTGGACCATTACTGATTTGCGCAGACTGCTTTTCACGCCTCTTTCACCAACCTGGCTCATGCCGACGAGCAGACTCTCAAAATCAGCCGCGGAACCAGTGTCGTACGTTTGGTAGACTCACAAACGGAAATTCCGAGCTAACATTGGGCAGATTCTTCTCTTGGTCTACCTTGTATACCTCTTGTTCCAGCTCAAGTCTCATGCATACATGTACGAATCTACACCTCAGCATGTAGTTGATGCTGAGGCGGCCCCTGGTCCCGCCGTTGGTTGGTTGGATACATCGAGCTCTGAAAGCGACTCGGACTCAGACCCAGACTCGGACAGCTCGGAAAGCTCCCGGGGTACCGTCCGCCAGAGGATGAAGAAGGTGTTGCGCGCCGGCATGAGACGCAAGTCCAGCTTGGCTTCCGTCAACACTGAGGGCCGTCCCCGGACCCGCAACTCCTCCATCGGCACCCACGCTTCCAACGGATCCCCAAGTCGCCCTCGCCTTCCCCGGTTCGGCTCCAGCGTTGGCAGTGAGGAAGCGGTTGATGACGAGAAGCCCCGCAAGCACCGGAAGCATCGCAGACGCCACCACAAGCACAAGAAGTCTAAGAAGCGGTCCGCCAGCGATCTCGTCGACATTAACGAGCCTACTGCCAGTACACAGCCTCAAGTCACTTTCCAAAATGGCGAGCCTCGTCGTCAGGATTTCGCCCAGCAGAACAACGAGCCTACCGAGGGAACCTCAGAAGGCACACATAACAACGGTCGTAGACCTCTGCCAGCTCTTCGCGGTCTCTCCATAAAAACCTTTACTCCCGCCGTCTTTACTCAGGCACCGGCCTCCCCGACCTTGGGTCCGGCAGCGGCTAGCCCGGTTCCCCGCGTCCGCTTTGGTATCCGTCGTACCAATTCCCTGCCCGATCGTCTCAATCAGTATGGCAACAATGTCAGACCTCCTGGCGCCCTCTTTCCCGCCCAGATCCCCAGAGTCGCAGTGCACAGCGGCGACACTGAGGAGAAGGTTCTACCCAATGACCACTTATCCCGCACCGCCGCCATGCTGCTTTTGTTGTTCTCCACCGGTCTCGTCGCTGTATGTGCCGAGTTCCTCGTTGACTCCATCAACGAGGTCGTTGAGACTAGCCCTCTTGGCGAAGTATTCATCGGTCTCATCATCCTCCCTATTGTTGGTAACGCTGCAGAGCATGTCACGGCCATTACGGTTGCCATGAAGAACAAGATGGACCTCGCCATTGGTGTCGCTGTCGGCAGCTCTATTCAAATTGCCCTGTTCATCACACCCATCGTCGTCATCATTGGCTGGGCCTTGGGCAAGGACATGTCGCTCTATTTTACGCTGTTTGAGACGGTCTGTCTGTTCGTTTCGGCCTTTATCGTCAACTTCTTGGTTCTCGATGGCAGAAGTAACTACCTCGAAGGTGCACTGCTGTGTGCGACGTACATCATCATCGCCTTGGTGGCCTTTTTCTACCCAAACTCGAATGAGGTCAACGCTCTCGGAGCTTAGTTGTACGAAGTTTCATAGGATAAATCCTATGGTGGAGCAATATTGCCAGGGCTTAGCTAGGTATGGATCAAGGGGAGTCAGGTCTCAGAGTCACAGGTAGAATCTGGTGGTCTTTGGCAATGGTTGATGACCCTTACGACAGAATTTTTCTCTTCTTTTGATCAATCCATATTCTGATATTGGATGATCACTTCATATTCAGGGGATGTTGGGCTTGCGGTCTGTATTTCACATCACAAAGTTGTAGCAATTATCATGCCAGCCATGGCTGGGCAAGCATTGCATTGGGAGCATCATTGGCCTCAACTGTAACAGAAATAGAAAGCAATCATCAAAACCAGATGTATGATTCATCTCCATTCCTTTCTATTTATTGTTGTGGTATGATGTTGACCTTTGTAAATGACGCTGGGCTGTGAAGAGAATGTCCATCTTGTTCCTTGCTTTGCGCAATGCATAAGTCGCTGTATGTAAAAGGCTGGGAATGTGTCTTGTATGTCGGCTGAGTATCAACAGAGCAGCCTGGGCCTTATTGAAAACCATCTCAGGTTTCAACAGGGCTTGCTTCTTGTTGAGATTCGAGCCTATCAATAACCTATGTTGAGGAAATAACAAGAAAATCAGTAATTAGCCTGAACTAAACAAAAGCGAATTATATAGGATATTGACTTAGGTGTGTGTGTGTGTGTGTGTGTGGAGAATCATGCGCATTTCAAGAAAGAACTCACCTTGAAAGCCGCACACAACTCGTTTGTCCGCTTCTGGCATTCTTTGTGAGGCACGCCTGCCTTTTTCAGAGCAAACCAGATGGCGTTTGGGTCTTTACGGGTGAGGTAGTAAAATTGCTGGGGACTCCAGTTGAACGCCTTCACAAACCACCGAGTTGTCTGCATGGAGAAGTTTTGCATTCTGCAGTATGCGCCAATGACAACACGCATCTTGGCAATCTGTGCAGCAGTGGCCGGAGCATGGTTGACGCGGGGCTGGGAGAAAATGGCAGGCATGGTGTCAATGTTGAGAGCTGCCTATTTGAGGATTAATTAGTATGTTTAGTGGAAAGCTGAGGATTTGTTAAGTACTTACTACTGAGAGTGTTTAGAGGAGACTGAAAGTATGCAAGAATGTGTGTGTTTGTCGTCTTGATGATGCGGTCTTGAGGTAATAGGTTAGTGATTTGGTGAGGACAGGTAGCGGTATTAGCTGCGGTATGGTAATTGTACTTGTAAGGACCGCGGCTGCAGTGTCTCAATATAGAAGGAACCGATATATCCCTTATGCCTTCCTGCTGAGGTGTGAGGTTGTTAGTGTAGCAAGGAGAAGTAGTAGGATTGGCTGTAGTATGATATTTATAATAGTGAAGACTATAGTTATAATACTCTAGAAAAGAAGGAAGTCTAATATCTATCGTACCTTCCTACTTAGATATAAAGATATTAATTAGGCAGCTATAATATAGAGATAACTAGTATTTCAGCTCAAATATATATAACTATTAGTATCATTAGCATTGTAGACTAAACGAAATTGATGATGATGAAGGCAGTAGGGATTAAGAACAGCCAACACCAATGAAAACACCAAGAATGCAAAGCTCAGGCTCACCAGTGACAGCCACGATAGCTAGCCGGCTTCGGTGAGGTTACGGCGTACACCGAGAAGTAGCGCAACCGACATGGTCGGCCCACCTGGTAAGCTTAACCTTTAGCTGCACAAATGTGTATCTACCATCCCCTCCCCCACTCACTGTCGCCCGGTCTCGCCACTCGGGGAACCTCGCTCGCTCTCGGCGGTGGCTTGGTCTTTGTTTCCAGGGAAAACCGTTTGCTTGGAGGTGGATGCGTTGCTTGATTTGCTTCACGTGAAGAGCTAGTTAAATTGCGGATTCTGGTATCTGCTCGCCTGGATGTCTATGCGAAGAAAAGAATATGATTGACGACGTTTTCGTTTTCGCGACCAACAAGAGGTGGCTCAGCAACTGCAAGTACGGATACAGGGCCATTCTACGCATCAACTCAGGTACCTGCAGGGCGCCATAGGTGCAGCTCACACCTGGAAGTGGGTCACATCGCCTAAAGGCTACCAAAACGGACAGCTCCAAGTCACGCCGACAACCTATTTGGTTACCTCACTGGGTGGTGTGAAGCCTCCAACCCAGCGTCAGCAGGATCGGGCTCAGCCACGCTTCAATTTATCCAGGTTACCCGGCTCACGTCATTCATTGTCCCAGTTTTCCCTTCACTTCAAATCGCCATTGTTTTCAAGAAACTGCTCTTCTGAATCACCAACCAGCATCATACAAGTCACCATATGCAGTGTTTCACAACATCCGAAGCAACGGAAGCTCCTCCCACTCAGAACCTTGAGCTCTATTTCAACGTCAGAGCGCCTACCCCCCGTCTCCCCTCTCTCCCGACACTTGTTCTGGGAGGCCGAGACCAGCAGCCATCAGGTAGACACCCGACACGGGACGAACACGCCCCAGAAATCTCAAACGCACCTTGAATCGCGGGTGGTTAGTCCAGACCGCTCGAAACTTGACGTAATAATGTGTTTCGGCAGCAAGGCCGACAAGGATGACACTCCTGCCCCGCGGCCTGCCCAACGTCCGCCTTCCGTACAACACCAAGATGTCAAGATGAGCAGCAATAATCAGCAGCAGTACGCTCCGCCGAGCGGACCGCCTCCTAGCAACACTTTTGCTCCGCCTGCTGGTCCCCCGCCGGGACCGAAGAACGGAGATTTTGCACCCCCGTCTGGACCGCCGCCTACCCAATCCTACGCAGCACCACCCGGTCCCCCTCGGTCTCACGGAGACTTTGGACCTCCTCCTGGGCCTCCGCCTTCGCAGCACTTTGCTCCCCCTCCTGGACCGCCGTCTTCTCAAAACAACTACGGCCCTCCTCCCGGACCGCCCCCTGCCCAGGACAATTACGGCCCTCCTCCTGGACCTCCGCCGTCTGACTCGAAGCCGAAGCATGACTGGGAGGCCGCCGTGCCCGATACCTCGCTGTTCCCTCCTCCGCCTGCCTTCTTCAGCGGCTTCGACCGCTCCCCTGCCAACAACTCTACCGAAGCGGAGGCCGAGGCAGGCGAAGAGTGGGTGAATCAGTATCCCCTACTCCAGCCGATTCACCTCGACAAGCCCGCTCTGGAGGCACTGCACGCAAACAGGATCAACCTACTGCAACCCCAGGGCTTCCACGGATCTCTCAATCAGGTCGCACCGGGCGTATGGGAAGCCTCAACTCCGAAGCATGCTCCTGACAACTGCATCATTGGATACCCACCTCTATATTCCGTGCAGAGCCACTCGCCGCTGTCAACCGGTCGTCCTTTCAAGATCTACTACGAGGTTCAGATCCGCCAAGCCGGCGGAAAGGAAGTCGACGTGGCCTTGGGCTTCACCGCACTGCCCTATCCCAACTTCAGGCTTCCTGGCTGGCACCGTGGAAGTCTTGCGGTTCACGGCGATGACGGCCACAAGTACATCAACGACAGATGGGGCGGCAAATCCTTCACCACACCCTTCCGAGCCGGAGAGAGACTCGGCGTCGGCATGTCCTTCTCTCCCAACAACGGCGCAGTCAACGTCGATGTTTTCTTCACCCGCGACGGCAAGCTGACGGGTAGCTGGAACCTCCACGAGGAGGCCGACGCGGAGCAGGACGGTCCGGTGACGGGATTGGAGGGATACCATGACTTGAGCTGCGCGATTGGGTCTTTTGACAAGAACATTTACGAGATCATATTCGATCCCGGCCGGTGGAAGTACCAGCCCTGAGGAAGCACGCACGAGCATGATGTAACGCAGACGATTAGAATTGCATAATGATTTCTCCACTGATCTGACCCTGATGCACAATGCTCATATCTTGGCTTTGACGTACTTCTCCTCCCACCACGGATATGCGCTCGGCGCATCCTCCTCCATCGTCGCCTCAAACTTGGGTGGCCTCTTCTGCATGAAACTCTCCATTCCTTCCCTGGCATCCTTCCCCCCGAACAGATCGAAGAAAATCTCGCTCTCGAGTAAGTGCGCCTCCTCGGGCGACGCCGGCGTTCGCAGAACCATGTCCCGCATGACTCTAACCGCGACCGTGCTTGTATTCGCCGCAACATCCTCCGCAATCTCCAAAGCCCTGGGAAGTACCTGATCAGGATCCACAATCTCGCTGAAAAGATTCCGAAGCAGCGGGTCCGTTGCGGGATACACGGCGCCGGTTGTCACGAGATGTAACGCGGGCCCTGCGCCGACGAGGCGCGGGAGGTAGAAGGACGAGCAGGCCTCCATGTTGAAACCGCGGCGGGCGAAGACAAAGCCGATGCGTGCGGCGCGGGAGACTATGCGGATGGAAGCGGGGAGGGTCATTGTGATGCCGACGCCGACGGCGGAACCGTTGATGGCGGCGATGATTGGCTTGGAGCAGTTGTGCATTGCGAGGGACACGATTCCGCCTGTGTCGCGGTGAGATGAGCGTTTGGGGGGGAGGGTGACCGGTGAGTGGAGGTCCATCCCTGCGCAGAAGGTGCGGTTTGAAGGGTCGGAGGAGGTAAGGACGATGCATTTGACGCGCGGGTCGGCGGAGAGGAGGGAGTAGGCACGGGCGAGGGAAGAGACCATTGTTTCGGTGAAGGCATTTTGGGGAGGGCGGGAGAGGGTGAGAATTATGACGGGTGTGGGGGTTGAGGAGGAGGAAGGGTGGTGGGAGAGGGAGATTTGGGGGAGGGACAGAGTGGCGTACGAAGACGGGAGGGAAGGCATTTGGGAGGCTATTCTGGCTCGAATGTGGTGATGATGAAGTTTGAGGGATTTGGTAGATTAGAGGTGAGGTTGGCGATGATGGGCTGACAAAGTGTTGGGGTTGGAGGTGTAGGTGCAGTTGTAGGCGACATGGGATGGAGGGGTTAGACTTCCAACCGGTGCCGAGGTCCAGTATGGTATCCAGGTCATGTTGGAATCCACCTACGAATGTGTTTACTCGCAGTACACACCATTTTGTCAAAACTCTGAGACTATCCTAGGGTCCATCTACGCAATACTTCGTCAATGTGACTGTCAAGACTTACAAGGACTGTGCCATCATTCATACCACCGGCCTTGACCGAGCATTCACCGACAGGTGAGGGGCAGCGATGAGTTGTGCCGAGCAGAACAGCAACGCACCAGGATGACTGAGCAACCACTTGCGCAGAGGATCTTCCTGGTCGAATGTTGATTTTAATTTATTTATCATTTTGCAGCGTATAGGCATAGCAGGGATGCATATAATAGGCTATTGTTGAACTATTTTACATCGTGTAAATACCGATATCTAATTCCCAGCCAAGACGACTGGGCCTCGACATCTGTTGCAGCTCATCACTCAAACGCTACATACAGATGGTAAAGTAGTCAGACGTCGCAGTGATTTCGAAACCCACTTTGAGGACCTTGACTTCATCGGCGGTTTTCTGACTTCATCCGTCGTGTACCATGTTGCTGGACACCAACTCCAGAGATATATCAATGTCTTCAACGGCAGCATCCCTGTCACATTTCCAGGCTTGTGGACGTGCGGCAGGTACCTGGATGGGCGACATGGGGAGATTTTAGACGCAGAGAAGATCGATCAGACTTTTGAGTTATCGTCAGCTACATACTCTACTTTAGCGGTTCAACAGATTGGACTTCATAACAGCTGTATAAACTATTTTGACAGAGCCGCCCGCGTTGTGAGAATCATTGCATTCGTAGTCGAGTTCTTTCATTTCCATTACAGTCGTTTCATCATTGTATTCCCATAGTCGTTCCGATATAAGCTGTTAGGCTCACGAACGTTGCCAAAAGGGAGGGTTCTCGCCGGCCGAATGACATGCACTGCAGCTACGGTGTGGGCAAGTACCAATGGCCCTTATAATATCTTGCACTAAAGTCGGGCGATTTGTGTAGGCGACGAAACGTTCCAATAAGCCACGCAAGACCTCGGGCGTGCTAATTGACCGAGCGGAAGGAAATTGGAAGCCACGGCCCAATTGTGGAGCTGTCACGGTGCGGCGGCGGAGCTCCCATGTCCACCTCTTCCCCGCTTCCGGGCCGGTCAATCCTTATCTCCGATAGGTTGGCAGGGCCGCTCCTTCTGCAGGCTTTTGCATGGATTCCATTTCGCAATCCGGGCTCCAAAAGATCTAAGGCGGTCCATCTCCTCCACCACCACCCTTCGTTCTGTATACTTCGTCTTGTCTTCGACCCCGGCCTCCGACTACGGCCGGTGCCATTATTCTGTATTTATAATCACTTGGTGGTTGACCTTGCCATCTTCGAGCTCCGACCGTCCTCCAATTACCCTTCATTCCGACAGCAACCAGCGCCATGGCGCATATCAGAGCTAGAGCTCCGTCAGCAGCTCTGCAAGGCCTCAGGGTCGCGAGATCCGTCTCGCGCGGACAATGCCCTGCTCTCACCGGTGCCGCAAGGCAGATGTCGACAAAGCCCGATAAGCCTGCATCAAACGAGGAGAAGCACGGTCGCACATTCCAAGGCCAAGTCGTTGGCAGTATCAGCCAGAGACTGGCGCGAGAGAGGGCAGATCGCGAGAGGTTCGCCGCTGAGCGAGAGAAGTTCTCTCCTGGCAGGAATTACGCATACACATTTGGTAACTCCACGATGACCCAAGTGAACTCGTACGGCAGTCACTAATGCGAATGATTGCTGGCAGTGCTGCTCGCATCCATTGGTTTCTCGTACTACTTTGGCACCCTCGTCCCCTCAAGCCCCGACGAAAACTCGACACTGCCGCTGGACAAGACGATCGCGCCAGTTCACAAGCTGAACAAGGAGAACCTCGAAGCCGCATGGGCCGACTTTGTCGACATTGTCGGAAAGGAGAATGTGAGCACAACTGCTACCGACCTCGACCACCACGCTAGCTCCGAGTGGTCGTCGCACTCGGCCAAGCCCAATGAACGCCCGTTCTGCGTCGTGTTCCCCAGCACAACGGAAGAGGTGTCCCGGATCATGAAGATCTGCCACCAGAGGCGCATCCCCGTCGTCGGTTACAGCGGCGGCACCAGTCTCGAGGGCCACTTCACCCCCACCCGCGGCGGCATTTCTATTGATTTTGGACGTATGAACAAGGTGCTGAAGCTGCACGAGGAGGATCTCGACGTTGTCGTTCAGCCCGCTGTCGGCTGGGAGTCGCTTAACGATCAGCTCGCGCAGTCGAACCTCTTCTTCCCTCCAGACCCGGGCCCGGGCGCCATGATTGGTGGTATGATCGGCACCGGATGCAGCGGCACCAATGCCTACCGCTACGGCACCATGCGCGAGTGGGTTCTTAGTCTGACCGTCGTGCTGGCTGACGGCACCATCATCAAGACGCGTCAGCGCCCGAGAAAGAGCTCCGCCGGTTACGACCTCACCAAGCTGTTCATCGGCTCGGAGGGTACCCTTGGTCTCGTCACCGAGGCCACTCTCAAGGTCACCACGAAGCCGGCGTCGACTTCCGTCGCAGTTACCTCATTCCCCACTATTCGTGCTGCTGCCGCTTGTGTCTCCAAGGTCGTTGCCGCGGGCATTCCCGTCGCGGCCGTGGAGATACTGGATGACAAGCAGATGGAATGCATCAACAAGGCTGGCATGACCAGCAAGGCATGGGCTGAGGCGCCGACGCTCTTCTTCAAGTTTGCGGGCACCCCTACGGGCGTCAAGGAGCAGATCAGCCTCGTGAAGCAGCTTGCTTCCGCTGCCGGCAGTAAGACTTTCGACTTCGCTAAGAACGAGGAAGAGCAGCAGGAGCTGTGGAGCGCGCGCAAGGAGGCTCTGTGGAGCACAATGGCCGTCAAGCGCGAGGGCGATCACGTCTGGACCGGGGATGTCGCGGTGCCCATGAGCAGGCTGCCGGACATCATCGAGGAGACGAAGGAGGCTCTGAGCAAGACTGGCCTGTTCGGGACCATTGTCGGCCACGTTGGCGATGGCAACTTTCACAGTAAGCCGTGATACTGTTACAAACGATGTTGTACTGACCTTTTCCAGCTATTTTGCTCTACAACGACCAGGAGCGCAAAAGGGCCGAGCACTTCGTCCATAACATGGTCAAGCGAGCCGTCGAGATGGAGGGAACCGTCACCGGCGAGCACGGCGTCGGCATTGTCAAGAGGGACTACCTTCCCCACGAGCTTGGCGAGACTACCGTCGACACCATGAGACAGGTGAGTTTAATTCATAGATCATGTTGTTCAATCACACTGACACTCGAAACAGATCAAGAAGGCTCTCGACCCTCTCAGCTTGCTCAACTGCGATAAGATTGTCAGAGTTCAGAAGCCCAAGGCCGGCGAGATTGCCGAATGGTAAACTTGTAAGGTGCATGAAGACGAGCTATTCCGACAACTGGGTCAATGTGGGAATGCACATGACGACGGTCGGTCTACATCATTATACCTGTATATATATACCTCTTCCTGAAGCTTGAGCGCCCAGCCTGGCGTTTAGGACATGAACCTACTCCATTTGACCGTTCGTGTTTCGCTGACTGGCTCATGTGATTGCGCAAAGATGGAGAGGGGCCGCAAAAATGAGCGTGATATCCGTCGACAAAATTGAAATGATTGAATTTGAATCGATGATTAAGCACACTAAAGACCCCGCGGCAGTGTTGTACACAATGAGAAAATGTGGTAATAAAGCGCTGCAGTCTGAATGTACTTGGTTGGGTAAGTTCAGTAAAGCAGACTTGGCGTACGCACTAGGTGCTATTGTCGCTTGTTCCGACGCAGCTTTAGCCTGTGAGATTGGCCAAGGCGCCGTGATCGTGAACAACAAACTGGTATATGGAAATTGTAGATGCAGTATCCGTACAGATACGCATACCCCGGTCGGTATGTGCGAAGGAAAACAAAAAGAAAAGCCAGTCTACAAGGGATGATTGACAAAAAGAAGTGCTGAAAGGGACGAGACTCGAACTCGCGCGGGTTGCCCCACCAGGAAACAGATGTTAAGCTGACCTTAACCTGGCGCCATAACCAACTCGGCCACCCTTCCTCAGTTTGGTGAACTATCAACGCCAAATGCTCAATATCAACGGCAGACACCACCTTTCCGTACCTAGTCATAGATTCTCAGCAACACCTTCATCGCCGGTGGAAGTTCGATTATTGTCCCAGAAAGGAGGGTTCAAACTCAACATCTTGTGCTTGATCTGTCATTTGGTGCAATCAATATCACTGACTAATCACAGCCCCTTCCAACACCCGCTGCAAACTTTGCCCGAGTTCTTGATGGTGTTCATCTGACCATTCCAACCTCCGCGACGATTATTTGAGATTTGAGCATCGCACCTCAGCCGCAACTCAATGGAACATGTCAAAAATGGACACCATTTCTCTATTGATCTTGCTGTGGACTCTCTGGAAGACGCACAAACCGCAGCGGCATCCTGGCCACGGTGAGAAGCCAGAAAGTGCGCTACTGCAACTGAAGCTCAGCTGCGAGCTTCGAGGGGCCTTGTTATTGGGCGTAGCTGTAAAACTGCAAATCGTGATATACCCTTGGGGGTTGGGATTTCACGAAAGGTGTGCCACACCAGTATAGGGGAGAAGAGGCGGTGCTGGCAGCCTATACGCCCCGTCTTTCAGAATATAACTAGGCCCTCTAAGGTACCACAACAATCTCACCCATCACCCGTTCAGTACGAGCTGCCAGTTTTCAACATGGCCGATCCGCTATCCATTGCAGCGAGCGTGGCGGGCCTCATCACCCTCGCCGCCTCCACGGCGAAACTCGCAAAGTCCATGTCGGACAGGTACACTGAGCAGGTGGCGGCCTCGGTCCGCCAGAACGTCAACACGCTCGATGTCGCGCTTTTTCGTGTCCGGGATGGTCTGAGTACTCAACCTTTTTCGCGAGCCGGGGAGCAGAACCTGCGGCAGCCGGTGGAGTTGTGTGCGGGCACACTGCGGGAACTCGAGATACAATTCCAGCGACTCGAGGGAAAGGGGAGTTCGTGGAACGGCGTGATGAGGCGGCTGGCGCGCCCCGAAGTCCTCAAGGAGATTGAACGGTTGCAGCGGTTGCTGGAAGGGCAAAAGACGACGCTTCTGGTGGCGATGCAGTAAGGAGACTCTGTGCTCTGCACTAGGGCTATGATCTGACGCCCAAGGGCAGGAATTGTTCAGGAGAAAGTCAGGCAAAGATGCTGGACATGATATCCCATGCCGTCGAAGAACTTCGAACGACACTTGAAACGAAACAGGTCACCGGCACGCCTGTCAGTGGCAGCGTCGACGGATTTTCTACCTCGGCCACGGCGAGTACAGACGACTCGACGGCCCCGTCTATGGTTCATGCGTATCCTGCATTCGAGGATTGGCTGGAAAACTGGACAATTCCCATCGAAGAGCCGAATGGCGTCTTGAAACCGCCAAGCGACGACACTCCCCAAGAGCAGTTTGTTTCCACGGACCCGATCGTGCCTGACGAGCCGAGAGACATAACACTGATAGTTGATGGTTTGTATCAACGAGAAAGTCGAACGAGGAGGAAGGTCAAAGTTGAAGTTCACGCAACCACGGAAACACCAGTGTACGATATCATCTTCCAACTCGAGGAGAAGGGTAGGCGTCCCTTGGTGATTGAGATCTCCGACTAACAGCGTTGCAGGATACGAGGCGATATGCGGCTTTGAGGTTGCCGACGGAGGGGTTCGGTTTCCCCCCTTCGTCTCTAGGAGCACCTCGCTCGTGGTCATCACGGACGGGAAGAGTTCCTACAATGTACAAACAGGGCTGCGGATCAATCGACAAGAAAGGCTTATCGACTTCTACAATGGGTGCATAAGAGCACACCTCAAGTCGTCTGCGAAACGTCCCATAGTAGAGAAGCATCAGTCGAGTATCGTTCTCCGAAGTGGGCTTTATCCTAAGAGCTCCTCTGCCATTCTCTTTCAAAGAACATTGAGACTACCAGAAGACGGTTTGAAACACGGCACGTCCATGCCTTTGGGGACGTTTCCTCTCTTCGCAATCGAAGACTACAAATCTAGACTCCCGCAAGGCATGGACGCAAAGGAAGGCGTTTTCTTTCCTGTATTTCAGCGAGAAGCTCTTGCACTGGCGTTCCGCTCGCCATCTTTCGACCAACCAGGCCCAACAGTACTGCCAGATCAGTTCGCCATCAGAATCTACGCAGGCTTCTTGAACGTCATCTCGGGTAAAACAGCAAAGGAAGCACAGAGGGAAGATCGTGACTACATAACCTGCCCAAGACAAAACAGAATAGACGGATATCTCAGCCCAAGCGATGGTGCTATGCGACAGTTTGTGGCCATGCCCCTGGGCTGGGAATATTCGGTCGAGCATCAAATCACGGGAAAGGAGCACGTCGGGGGAATACAACTGCAAATTGCACCTCGCCTCCGCGACTGCGTGGAGTTCCGCTTTTGGAATGACATCTGGAACACCAGTGAGTTAATTGAATACACCTCTACTGCTTCAGATCTCAAGCTTCAGGCCGGGGATGTTTTGGTCATGGCGGACTTCGATCCAGAGATTAGGTTACTCGACGAGTTCGAATACTCATTCAGCGACCGCGACGACTGGCCCATGTACAACTCTCGGAGGCCTTTATTATATCCTATGAACAAACGTGACCATCGCATCGCCACGATTCTGGACTTACTGCAGATGGTTAGCAAACAAAAGTCATCAGAAAACGTGCGTGTAGAACCAGTCTACCCGAAAGAGGTTCGTCTCACACTGCCCACCGACAAAGGCGGGATCTGCGTATTGCTGCGGTGCTCACCGTACGTCGAGGTCGCGTCCTTGCTTTCCAAGCCCTCCACAATACGAGCCTGGATTGCGGACACTGCATAAAGTGTGATAGCCGGTGCGACATTCTCCCCGAATGGTCTTTCACGGTAGCGGGCCAGAAGACATTCCATCTTTGGCCGAGGAACTGCACACTAGAATCCCTTGTGACGAGAATGCACATGGCTTGGGCAACAACGTTGGAATTTGCCTGTGTCCAGACCAACGCAGGGAAGCTACGGGCCCAGGGACACCCTGTAAAAATGAAAGAATCAATCCGAACTGGACAATATTCACGTCCGGCATTTGGTACGCCATCAAAGGTCGAGCAACATAAAGAGGCAGAGTCAAAGGGTTACGAGAAGGGGTTTGGTGCCGGTGCGAAGCTCATACAGCACTATTGCCGCGACGATGGGACAACGCAGTGGGACTGGGAGAATAGCTGCGTCGTCAACTTTCAGCTTCTCAACGCAACGGCATTCCGGTCCGTCACCGGCATTCCGGCTTGGACGCCCATTTCCCTCAAGGACGACCAGGACAAGCAACTCCCGCTGCAGATACCTTTTGCGGGATTAGGGGTCACAGATGTGAATCCCAAGTCCGACATGCCGCCGTTGGGGTCCATTGGCGCCATAGATTTAGTGCTATCTGATGACATCCGGACGAGGCGTCGCATAATATTATGTCCTCAATGCGAGCATAATCTCTGCAATATCGCGTAAGTCTTCACTCACTCATGTCTGAGAGGTTGAGATTGGTAAGCTGTGACCCTAGACTCCTGCCCTGCAAGCACATCTTCTGCTCGGATTGCGTAATCTCTGATACGACGGGCTGCTTGCAATGCGGACGAACATCAACGGGAAGAGTAACGTTCTCAGGAAGCATGGAACCGACTGTCGGAATACCAAACGTCCGACATGTTCTCAGCCTGGATCAGGCGCTTGATCGTCTCAGAACGGTCCCGAATTACCCGCAAGAAGCACCAGTCCATGGGAGCGCAGAAATTGTGGCGAAGAATCTTTCGCATCTGAGCTGGGGCGACCAAGATATGTTCTGGTTCAATTTCATCTTGTCGGTGGTGAAGAAGACCGAACCCAAAGTCAAAGCCCGCATAGTCGATACTCTTCTCGCTGAACGCATCAGAAACGGAAATATCCAACAGACAAACGACCTCCTGACCTCACTTACCAGAACCGACTTCGTCCGCGACCGGGACGACGCTGTACCACAACTCCAACCACTGCTCTACGCAGCAGTCTCCAGTCTCAGCAAAACACCCACCGACCGGCCTTCAGATACCTCGAGACCGTCCACATGCCTCGAAGCGCTCGTCAAATGGATGGAAGCCCAGTCCATCGAGACCCAAGACCTCCTGACTCTGGACTTCAACCTTGCCAACTTGCTCCGGCCCCAACCGCCGCAAAGCCTGGAAAGGGTCATATTCTTCCTCACGCGGGGCGGCAAATCCCTCTCATGCGATTACGGCGCCACCATACTCCTCGTCAACGAATGCGACGCACCTCTGAAAGTCAGGAAAGAAACGCTAGGCATGCTGCTCTCCCATGGCTGCAACATCAACGCCCGTGACGGGTTCGGACGCACAATGCTGTGGCACCACGACGGTCTTCTATCCGACCTTCTCGCCCGCAATATCCGTGTCGATATCCGCGACAATGAGGGGGACACGATTTTGCACCACATCGTCCACCGTCTAAACCAATTGCTGCGTACCGAACAGGAGTATGATCTTCTCTCGAAGGACATCAGGGACATCCTCGCCCGCCCGGCGGGAAAGGCCGCGGTCAACACGCTAGATGCAAAGGGCTTGACACCATAACACCTAACGCTAGATCATGAAGATGCTATACAGTGGAACGAGCTCGCGTCGATGCTGGAAGTCAACGGCGCGGATACGATGCTGCTGGTACCGCGCGGCTTGTTCCGCAAGAGGCTGAAGCCATCGACGGAAGACGTGGGAACGGAGTCTAAAGCAGTGGCGAGGGTATCCTGGGACAAGAGAATTTGCGGAGAAGAGGGTGAATGCTGTGCGCCAGGCACTGGGCAAGGCGCTTTCTGATGCGGTCGTGGGTTGAGGAAGGCCAGAGTGAGGGATAGCAGATCGGAGACTGGCACCTCATGTTCACGTTGTGCCAGGGGGATTTAAATCTAACAGTCATACATCCGTTACTATATCTTCCTTTTTACAAAAGCACATCAACCTCGTACTCAATCGTCGAAACCTCCCCACTCACCACCGCCGCCGCCATCTTTCGCCACGTGCTTGTCCTGCTTCTTCCTCTGCTTGCTCGCCACCGCCGCGCTCTTCTTGTTATTCTCCCGCTTCCTCTCCCACTTGCTCTGCGTCGAAATCATGGCCGCGCCGTGACTCCTGCGCGCCTCGACGCCCTTCTCCTTGAGCTTCTTCTTGTCGGCCTTGCTGACATTCGGCAGCGCGTCGAGCAGCCACTTTTGCACGTTGGCCTCCTCGCCCGTCTTGCCCGCCTGCTTCTCGCTCGCGGCGATGACGTTGGCAACGCTCTTGACAAAGGGGATATCCTCCGTCGTGTAAAACGTGACGGAGACGCCGCCCTCGCGACCAGCGCGTCCCGTGCGTCCCGCGCGGTGGATGTACGCGGCACTGGACCCGGGCACGTCGTAGTTGACGACGCCGTTGACGCCGGCGAAGTCGACGCCGCGCGCGAGAACGTCCGTGGTGATGAGGATCCAGACCTCGCCCGCGCGGAAGCGACGCATGATATTCGCGCGGGCCTTGTCCGAGAGGCCGCTGTGCAGGGCGGCGATCCGGGTCGGGCCGCCGGCGGCGAGGGGGATGTCGTACTTTAGTTCCTCGGCCAGGGCCGTGGCGCGCTCAATGGTCTGGGTGAAGACGAGGAAGGGAGGGCGGAGGGGGGCTCCTGAGTCGTCTCCTGCGGTGGGGTGGAGGAGCTGGCGGAGGCCGAGGAGCTTGCCCTTCTCCGTTGCCGTGTAGACGAGTTTGTGGGTCACGTTGGGCACCGCGGTGTCCTTGAGTCCGACGACCAGACGGATGAGGGGTTTGCTGGATGGTCGTTCGGCCTGCATTTCCGTGACGAGGCTTTCGATGTTTGATCCGAATGTAGCGGACCAGAATGTGATCTTGAGGTCGGAATTGGAGCACGCTTTCCAGATGGACGTTGTCTGCTCGCGGAAGATGGGGTCCAAGAGGACATCCGCCTCGTCGAGGATAAGGGACTTGACCGTCGGCAGTACCCGCTGGGTCTTTGATGATCCTGATGTAAGGAAGTTGAAAAGAAGCGTCGGTGTGGTCACAAGAATGTCCGCCTTTGTGACATGCTTCGTGTCGGCTGCTCCCGTCTCACTGTCCTCGCTCTCGTCGCCAGACCCCTCAGCCTCGTCCGACTCTGACTCTCCGCTTTCTGACTTTTCTTCTTCTTCCGAGGCTAACCGCATGCCCTTCTTCATGCCCGCAAGCTTGATACTGGAGTTTTGGGCCAGCTTGCGCCCCTCGTTGACGATCTGGAATACCAATTCTCTGGTAGGCGCAATGACAATGGCTGACAGCTCATGATCGTCATCTTCACCGGCAGAGGACTCCCTCTTCTGCATGATCGAGTTGATTACGGGGATCAGGAAGCTGATCGTCTTTCCGCTACCTGTCGGCGCGACGGCCAGGAAGTCTACTCCCCGCGACACATCTCCCAGCTCCTCTTTATGAGTAACCTTCTTCAGCGCCAATTCAGGCTGCAGGAGCAGTGGCAAACTTCCCAGCTGGACCTCCGTCGGCACCTTGTAGCCCTGGTGAGCCAAGTTGTCGGCCAGCAGCGGGGCAATGTTGAAGTTTGTGCGCAGCTCGCGGAACGAGGTCAGCGGTTGGGTGTGAAGCTGGTTCGCGTCCTTGCCCTTCTCCACCTCGACCGCGACCTTCTTCTTCTTGCTCTTGGTGATCTTGGACACGTTCTTGCGTCGCTCAGAGAGGAGGGTGAGCTTCAGCCGGTGGGAGCGGAGGATCTGTCGGCACTCGTCCTCGGGGAGCAGGGTCGGCTTGACGGCGGGCGCCTCTGTCGCCTCCTTTGCTGAAGAAAGCTTTGCCTTGGCACTCTCGTCTGCGGGATCCGGCTTCGGCGCGAAAAAGTCCACCTCGGGGAGCTGCTCCTTCGCCTCCTGCTCCTCGACCTCTTCCTTGCCGCGCTTTCGCTTGTGGCCCCGCGCCGAGGGGACTTCGTCGTGGAAGAGCTGGGGGTTCGGACGGCTGCCGGCGGAAGGCAGGCTCGCTTGCGCATTGCTGCTGGGTTTGGACCCCTTGGGAGCCTGCTTGATGCCGCGCGACAATACTTTGAGGATATCCATGGTTTGTCAGGTTTGCAGAGTGCAGCCGGGAAGCCCGCTAGACAATCGCCAGAAGCTACAATGGCTTTGGAATTTTTAAAGTGGAGACGCGGACAGTGTCCGTACAGTTCTTCTCCTGTGCGGCGCCCTTGCGTCTTACATAACATGGCTCAAGTCCGACTACATTGCTGACACCAGGTCTACAAGTTGAGGATTGTTCATCTCTCCATCAGCTCCTTTTTTTCGTCTATACCATCTACATATGGGACTTTCAAGTCAGTCGGGGAGGTGGTTGGTCAACGTGCTCCACTTGGGCTGGTTTCGAACTTGATTTCCACCAAGGTAGCTGGCACTCGCCTGTCGGGTTATTGAATACTTAGTCAATGATGCAGTTCATCTCATTTGAGGAATTCTAGCTCACTTTTATAGCGGATTTATATCTTAAAAGAAAAGGCAAATGGATAGTCGGTTGGTTCTGGGACAAGTCGGCTTCAGAATGCCGTTCAACAGGCAGCACTTCAGGCCGATTGTCTATGTTTTCCGGCTATTAGTTCCTCCTTCTCTGCGAGTGAAAGAAGACGAAGTGCTAGTGAAAGCCGGAGACCAGATTGGAGAACAGTTTGAGGCCAACGGAAACCCAAATGACCAAGCTACTACCACGCGAGGTGATACGGATGCTGATCTGGAATCGACGTGGTTTTTATAGTTCAATTGTCAGTATTGCGTGGGGTAAAGATCAGTCAGAACATGTTCACTCGCAGCTTACTTATTCAGGTGCAATCTTGTAACTGCCAATTCTTTGCTGGGGGGCCGTCTTTGGCGTTGCATTCGATCGAAACTAAACATACTCCTACATCTACCACGCCGTAAGTATCACAGTAATGTCTATTGACATGTTCAACAGACACCTCGCTCTTCAAGGTATTCAGTTTATGATATCTTTGATTAATCTCCTGCGCCCCACGTGTAACATACTGAGCCAGGTGACGACCCTATACCCGGGGAAACTCTTCTTAACTGTTGGGCACAGAACATCAGTACACCCCGTACGAGTGATACGATACAACGATTTGTTCGGCCTCGTGAAATAAGGGAAAAGATAAGAGAAGGGTTATGTTTGACAAAGATCTGCTAGGATTAAGCACTGCGTCTGTACAAAGCTACCAACCTCCCCGTACCGCCTGATGCTAATTCTAATATAGGCCAAGGCAATCGTAACTGCGTCAACTTATAAGTTGCCGATTGATGGCGTTATGTCACTGACTTTGCGCAGCATCATGGCTGGATCGCCGCACAAGTTGCGATTTGAAAAGCAGTAACCTGACATATATATTCCCAAAGGACGTGGCCACAATGAGACTTCATCCAACCTTACCGTTGCCCACCTGGCCATTGGCCTCCAACCTGATCTGATCTGACAGCATTTGACCCGACCGGACCATTGCTATGGTCAGGTCCGGTTGGGGGCAAATGGTCAAGTGAAACTACATGCAGCAACAAATTGCCACTCTTAGTGTACTGCTCTGCGCCACCTCGCCCCCACCAAGAAACAAGACCAACGAACCATCTCCACAGCCAGCAGGAAAAAAAACTCGCCGGCGCAATATCAACGAAACCCACACGAATTACCTACGCGGGACCCCTCCACTCTCGGATTCTGGAGCCTCATCAACTTCAATTCAACTTCCAACTTCCAAGCCACAATCTCACCTACCATGCCTAAGCCTACAGTTTCAAGCGTCCAAGTTCCACGCTTGGGTTGATTAATGTGACATGACTATACGGCGTCACCGTCTTGTAATAAACACTCACCTGCGATCCACCACTTACGTCGCATTCGTCACGAAAATCCAATAACGATGACTACTACAGCACGGACAAACTCACAACCCGCATGTCATTTTCTCAAACGTCACACCGGGGGAAAGAAAGAAAAAAAGCCATGACCAAATGAAGATCAAACAAAGCACACAACCCGGCCCGCCCTCCCCCAAATCATCAGACCGTCGACAAACCCACCAAACACGATGCTAACCGTACCACCCAATAACGTGTCCGTCACCACCGCGCCAAAAGGGGTAATAGACGAAAAGAGCACAACCCCAGCGTTCGCCTCAGGGGCAAGACATGGTTCTTCACGTATACCCAAAAAAAAAAACCAAACATATGCAAACATGCAAACCAGCCAGACCATGCCATAACATACAGTGCACAACGTACCCCGTACAGAAAAGTTTGCCCTCTGCGAATAAACATAACGTAACCGGACGACAAGTCGCAGGCCGCGTTCATCCCGATGAATTGCATATTGCACCCTGCAAACGCAACCACCTGCGAATAACCATCACGCACTCCCCAGAGTCCGAGGCCTGACGCGGATTCAGAGACCGGGGTAACGCCACCGCCTCACGGCGCAAAAACGGCAGTATGCGAGGGTACGCCCCATCAGAGCATATACCTGTCGACTCGGAGAGTCAAACGCAAGCGTCGCACACGTTTCACGCTTGTCGAGCTTCTGGAACTTCGACCATTGGAGACAATGGTCGACGGTTAGAGAGGGAGGACACGATCAAACATGTTCGTTGACGAAACTCGGTCCACGTCAAAACGTCACATAACACACGGCCTTCCACGACGGCCGGCACGAAGCTTGAGCGTCGCGACCAAAGCACGACCGTTACACGGCGCATTACATTCACAGAAGGCGTCGATTAACGCAAATATAACGAAAGAGGTGAACTTGGCGACACGCAACAAACTTCTATTAAGTATTAAGTGTATGTGATCAATCTGATGCTGACCCTAGTGGCCGGCACAGACGGTCCCATGCGATCTTTTCCACCAACATCTCCAAACTCAAGTCTGACGATTCAGCACCAGCCCGAGGGTCACGCCAACGCGCAAACGAGTTGGCTCGGCCACCTCCACGACCCCAGGCTGCTTCGATTTTTTTTGTCGTGGGTATTTTCCTTTTCGTGTTCTTGTCAGGAGCGACGGGTATAACTGGGTATCAAAGCACGATACTTGTAAAAACAAAACAAAGCCAAACAGCGGGCGAAATGATTCGAAAAGACTGAAAGTGAAACGGAATCACCTCCCGCCGCGACTCGCCTTCCAATGCGTGTGCTTTAAAGAGGGAAATAGGAAAGGGTATCAGGTAGAACCAGTCTTGACGGGGTATCTTGAAATGCAGATCCGATTCCCGAACAAACCCATCCAAGTGAAATGAGTTATCACATGATGTTGCTCTTCCTCCGACCACGACGCGAAGCATGCAATTTTGAGCCTTCTTAACGTACCTCTGTCATTCATGCCTTATGCGGCAGCGATGACAGGGGCGGGGGTGGAGGAGGTGACGTTCTCGGGCTTGTTCTCAGGCTCCTCGGTGGCCTTGGAGGTCTCCGCAGCGGGGGTGGACTCGGTGGGCTTGGTAGCCTCAACGGCAGGGGTCTCTTCAGGCTTCTCCTCTGTCTTCTCGAGCTTGTCGGTAGGCTTCTCAGTCTTGCCGCGGCCCTTGATGGTGGCACGGAGCTTGGAGAAGGCGCTGGTCTTCTCGGGCTTCTCACCCTCTTCGTTGTCAGAGTTGGCAGGGGACTTGGCAGCGGGAGACTTGTCACGCTTGCCGAAGCCGAAGGGCAGAGAAGACTTGCGCTTCTCCTTGAGCTCGGGACGAGGCTCGCCATTGGTAGCGGGAGCAGTCTCCTTCACCTCGACGGGGACAGTGCTGGGGTTGGCAACGTCAACAGCCAAGGGGGTGGTAGCCTCGACCGGGGGGATGACAGGTGCAGTCTCACTAGCAGGGGCGATCTCGGCAGGGGATGGGGGAGCAGCCTCAGCCTCAGCAGCAACGGCGGCCTTCTTCTCCTTCTTGCCGAAGACGCCGAAGATGCTGTTGCGCTTGGTGGGGACGGGCTTCTTCTCCTCCTTGGGAGCCTCAATGGGCTTGTCCTCGGCGGCGGCCTCAGTGGCAGCAGCAACAGGAACCTCGGTGGCAGGAGCCTCGACGGCAGCAGGAGTTTCAGCGGCGACGGGCTCGGTACTGGGGACAGCGGGAGTCTCCTCCTTAGGAGTCTCGGCAACGGCTGGGACAGCGACCTCCTCCTCCTTCTTCTCTTCCTTCTTGCCCAGCAGGTTGCCGAACAAAGAAGCGCGCTTGCGGCTGGCGGAGCGGCGCTTAGGCTCCTCCTTCTTGGGGTCCTCGACGGCAGGGGTGGCAGTAGCTTCGGCAGCAGGAGCCTCGGTAGCAGGGGAGACAGCGTCGGCGACAGGAGCCTCAGTAGCAGCGGCGGGCTCGGCAGCGGGACTCTCGGCAGCCTTCTCCTCCTTCTTCTCTTCCTTCTTGGCAGGCTTGAGGGTCTCGAGAGCAGCCTTGTAAGCCTCGGTCTCGGTGATGGTGGAGGCAAGCTCCTTAGCCTCGGTGATCTTGCTCTTCAGCTGGGAGATCCAGTTGTCGCGGTCTTCGGCGTTGGCAGCCTTGAAGACATGCTTGTGACCCTTGGCAATGAAGTGGAACTTGTTGGCGCCGTCGACGGCAGGCTCCGAGGCGTCGGCCTTGGGGAGAAGGTTAACTTGCTGTCTTGCATCACATGTAGGGAAGTTACATACCAGGTTGATCACGCCCTGAGGAGCGGCCTTGTCACCGTAGAAGAGCAGACCCTTGCCAGTGTGAGAGGCCCAGGCGGCGTTGTGGTGAGCAGTCTCGGTAGACTTCTCGCTCTTGATGTAGGAAGACAGGCTCTTGTGCTCAACGGCGTCGGATCCGAACCAGAAATAGTCCTTGGAGAAGATCAGGTTCCTGAGGCGCACAGTCAGTTAATGCGCGAACGGTTTCCAGCAGGCGGTGTCGACTCACTTGGGGAAGTTGACGCCCTTGTGCTCGAGGTGGCCCTCCTCGACGGGAGTGACCTCCTTCTTGGCCTCCTCGACGGGAGCAGCCTCGGTGGCGGCAGGCTCAGCGGTGGTCTCGGTGGTAGTGGCCGGGGTCTCCTCGATAGTGGCAGGGGCGGCGGCGGCGGCAGGAACCTCAGTGGCGGTCTCGGCGGGCTTCGTCTCGATGGCCGGAGTCTCGGTTGCAAGGGCGGTAGCAGGAGTGGTCTCCTTGACCTCGACAGGCTTCTGTTCCTCGGCCATTGTGAAGGTGTGATGTGAAGGTAAAAGGGAGTGAGTATTGGGTATCTAAAAGTCAGGCGAGAGAGACTCGGGGTATCACAATGAAAAGGTGTAAAAAGCACTAATAAAAGTACTGTTATGGTCGTGGGGAAGGGATCGATAGGATCTCTTGAGAATAATGGCAAGAAAAAAGAAGACCTGTAAATGGTGGCAGAGAGAAGACCGGAAGGGAAAGGAAAAACGGGAGGGCGAGCGGGACGCTGGGGGTACTTATTCGCAAAAAGCACGACGAGAAGCGGCATTGCCCTGGCAAGGAGGCCTGGTTGGAAATTCACACGGCCCAGGACCAGTCAGTCAGCCAGTCAGTCCCTGGTCAGTGTGAAGTGCAAAAAAGAGGCGTGGCCCCGTCTCGAGTGGCTCCCCTGACCTTTTGGACGCCAGCTACCTTGTCTTACTGTGTGTACCTACTTTAGGCACAGATACCGATCGAGTGATAGTACGGAGAAGAAATAGACCTAGTGTGTCGCGAGGAAAGAGCTGTCGACCTAGCAGGCAGAGGAGGTATTCAGTCAGAAATGTTGTCTGTACTATGTATACGATTACTGCACAGTGCTGTGCAGTACAGTTTATCGACCGTGGCAGCTCAGGCAAAAGAAGCATCAAGTACTGCGGTTAAAGCAGGGCCTTTGGTGATCTTCTCCATCGACATTATCCTTTCCGAGCTCGCCGTTGTCATTCTCTTCTGACGCGGCACGTATAGCATCCCAAGGATCTATACACAGAGGTGACAAAAGCAAGGTCAGGCATATCATGTGGTTTAGGTTGCAGGTATCCCTACGATACGGTCAAGCAGCGTTTGAAACGGACCGTGGCCGTGAACGGGGTATGTAGGTAGGTAGCTAATTACTATGCGGTGCAAGAGCAAGAACCCCTCTCGGTGCACGGCGTACCTTGGGTAAGTCTCTGTATCACAGTAATTGGAAGCAGGTAAACAGGTAGGCACAGTGGAAGGCAACAGTAGAAGGAGCGTCTCGCAAAGCGTGGCAGAGAATAATTAGTACCTCAGCGCACCTCTCTCCCTTTCTGAACCTCAGCCTTCGTCTCGGAATTTTTCTTTGTAGTGCCAACAGCCATGAGTCCAGTGTGCAGCGTGTCTCGCTGTCATGGTGGTACACTGACCTTGCGCCCAGATCTTGATGTCTGTAGCGCGCCTGACGATGGACGCCACTACAATCTGGTAGTAAAACGGGCAAGGAGAAAGAAAGACACATCGAGGCCAGTCGCATCACGGAGCACGTCCCGTCGTGGACGGAGGATACATGATGCCTTTGTACTTGGCAACCTCTCACCAGCAGAAGCCACACCTATTACTTTGCTGAGCAACCTATTGATCAGGTAGCCTAGGTTTGATATCAGAAGGAGCGTCGCACTTGGTAGCTCCTTCCCTGTCCCTTTTTATCTTCTTATTTTTTTCTGGACTCGCTGAGCGAGACGGGAGATTTCTGAAGGGAAAGAGGCTTGCCTGTGCTGCATGCAAGCGAGTGGGACGAAATTGCAAGACCCGTAGCTGCATGTGGTTGTGCGGGTACGTAGCGCATAGCAGGGACAGGGGTACAGGGGCCCCTGCCGCCGTAGACGAGCCTTCTCACTGTGCGACCAGTGTCAGGGGGTGCCATGTCATGCCTGGACCCTGCTGCTTTTTTTCTGTTGCCGGGAACATGCCATCGTAGATCCACAATGGCCGCCATCGCTCGACGTTAGTGGTCGTCCTTCGCCAACCCTCTTGGCTTCGTTTTTCCTCTCTTTTTTCTTTTTTTTTTCTGCCTCTGTTGTTCTGATGGCGCTCCATTGTTCTGCCCCCCTTCTTTGCGACGACGACAACGAGAGAAAGCGGATTAGTTGCCATGCAGCCGACTCGTAAATAGAAAAGTCTGCTGGCCGATGGCTTCATCCTCACTTGGCTTGTGTTAGCAGACTTGGCGACGACCCAGCAACCCTTTCGCTCTGGGCCGTTTGATGACTTCCCCTCGACTAACACCATGGTCGACCGTTGACAGTGGACCGCGGGAGATGGCTGGGTGATTTGGATGCGCGCTGAACCCAGGCTTCGACCTGGGTGGCTGGACTGGCTGAACGTATGAGTGTGAGTACTCCGTACCTGGTCTTATTCTCAGATAAGAGTGCCGTTGCGTCGACGGCCACCAGAGAAAATAGGGGCAGCGGCCGTCCGTATTACACTTGGGCGCTGATTGTGTTGATCACCGGCAGCATCTGCACGCTGTGTAATTAGGGTCGGAAAACCGTCTGGGATGTCCGTCTCGTCTTGCTTTAACTTTGGAATACCAAGCCAGACAGTGTCCCTCGCTTTGTTGTCGTGCCTCGTTGAGAGTCGCGATATTGGCTCGTCTCGCACTGTGGCAAAGCCATTTATCTGGACCACTCACCTACTTTGCGAATGGGCTGTTGAACGAGTACTTGATGGATACCGTTATATTCGATTGTCAGGATGAGAAGCCGTGACGATCGCTTGTGGATAACGAGTGACGGGCGCGATGTGATGATGGTCGATGCCATGCTGCCTTCTGCGTACTTGACTAGTAGTGCGCCCTCGGGAAAATCTCTGCGTCGTCTGCCCTCAGAAACCCTCAAAAGCATTCCCAGAACAGAACCGCATCAACACTGGCCAGACTCGCGTGATGTCCTGCAGCCAGCCCACGACGGGACGTCATTGCACTTGGAAGGGGGTTGCCCGCGCCGCAACCCATTCTCGTGCATTGCATGCTGGCATGGCATGGCGACCACACACTGGAGCTCACCTTCCTGCAATGGCAACGCGACGCAACGCAGCACATCAGCATCGCATCGCATCGTGTCCCACCATCTCAGAGCAGCTCAACAGCACTACTATGTAGTCTCGGCCTCTTGATCTCTGAAGCCGTTGCCAACTGGTTCGCTGGGGGGGACTGGGTATGGTGCGTGTGGCTCCGTTACGCGCCATGGCACAGAGAGCCAAATGAGCCCGCGATGCGGCATCCGTGACCACCATTCCGTATGTGCCAACACCATACTTGACCACCGTTCCGTATGTGCTGGTGGTCGTCATCTGCCCTACCTACTTGTACATGAGCACATGGGAGGAGCGTTGTGACCAGCGGCCAAGTGCCGGCATGGCTGGGCGGTCATGGAGCCGGACCTTCTCTCACTCGGCCGCAACACCGTTTCGATTTTCCTTGGTCCGTCCTTGATCCTTTGCAGAATACATCGAGGAGCTGTTCGACTCCATGGCGCGAACATTGTCCTATGAAAGAAAGGGGTGGTTCAGCTGCAATTCTGCGACATGCGTCTTTGTCTGTCCCGCCATGTCGTCAGGTCACTTTGGGCAAGCGTTCGTTTAGAAATGTTAGACCAGAATCCACATGGTCAAAGAGACGTGGGAGGGTGAGCGAAAAACTCTCATAAAAATAAAAGGAGCCAAGGTGGTCCCCTATTAGACCAACCACAGCGCCATAGGGCCACGATGGAGAAAACGGGGACTGGACGCTCTGTCGAGATGTGCCGCTAGTCTGCTAGCTGCATCCTCTTTAAAACCATGTGACTCAGGCCAGACTCTGCCTAACCAAGAATTAAATCCTGAGCGGGTGTGTCGATCAGCCTGTGTGGACCTTATCCCGACCTGTTATTGGACTGTTTCTCTGCACAACCAGACTCACGACCGCCTGACTGACGGACTGACCTGTCGTCAACTCCCATGGCGCATCCTCACTCACCTCTTGAGCCACCATAGCTTACGGCCGGCCTCTGCCACTGTGACTGTCACTCACCGTCGTCCGTCTTGCCGACAACATCTCGCCTCTGAAGGGACAGGTCTTATCCTCTGCCCCTCATAAATTGTACTAGACAGCACAGACTAGCTCTCCTATTTCCGCCCCTAGCTAACAGACGGCGTCCTCATTCTCGTGATGCTTAGAGCATCCAATACGCGACGTTGCTATCCAGATATTTCGGCCTCTGTCTCCCGTAGCGTGGTCTTGGTTTTATTTTCCCTCTTAGTTTTGCCAATCGTATATGCGCCGCGAATCCTGTCTGTGTCTGGGAGATGCAAATATGGCGCCATAACCCCTTTGCACAAACGCCCTTGTATACTTGCTAGAGCCACGTTTGCGTTCATCGTTGCGACGCTGCAACGGACGAGGGTATGAAAAAATAGGAGAAGTCGTTCAAAGAAGACTGATCTGAGGCCGGCACGATAGGGTCCGCCGCAACAGCGGCCAGACAGACCCTCCCATGACAATCAGAAACAAAAGCCGCCCGACACTGTGCCTCTACCAATCAATCGGAGATCCACCGGTCCTTGACTTGGACCCATTTCGCATATTTCGTCCAGATAACCCTGGTTGCCGCCCGGCCTGGTCTTGGTTCTTCTTGGGCAAGCTGGGGCTGCCGACGGGGACTGGCGGGGATGTAGGGGGCCGTTTCCCTGCCTGTCGTGAGATCCAATGTTACTGCGTAGAGGTATGCGTACGGATACCTGCGACGGGAATTTATTTTCCTGCTCCCTCGATATTCAGGGCAGCGCAAGAACGGGATACCTCCAATCGTCCGTTGGGCCTCGGCGTGCCCTCTAGAGATGGCTGGAATGCCGGCCCTCAACTGTTTGTCCCGTCGTCCAAAACAAAACGACGAGCGGCGCCGGTCGACGGCTTTGTTTGGGCACCCATAAGTACAGACCTGCCAAGAGGCTTGAGGCTGATTCCAGCCGCCCTCCTCGAGATCCCAACACCAAACAAAAGAGGCCCATACGGGTACGGTACGGTCTGCTTGCTTGCTTGCCTGAGTTATTGGCATTTGGGGGTTGTTAATCGGGGGCTAGAAGGAGACGCGCAGGGACAGCAAGTTGCGGACGCTGCCGACCTAAAAATTGATGTCGGACATGGCCTCCTCATTGGGAAAAAAAAAAAAAAAACAGCCTTGGGCCGCCCGAGTCGGCCACTATTGGTTTTTGGAGGTTCCAGCGGCGGCGCTACCATAGCGATGCCATTAATCTGTTGGTCACCCTCGCCTGAAGCGTTACCTGCAGGATTGGCCTGAACCGTGACAATGGATTGGCCAGCGAGAGGTAATGTACCTTACATTAGGCGAGGTGTTTTTGAATACTAGGTACTCCGTAGAAAACAACCTTTTCAGGTGTTTTATGGGCAACGGCAGACAGCTACTTGCGCAGCAGGCAGAATAACCAGGCCATGCAGACAAGCTGTCGAGACACAACTGAGTTCTCGAAGTTCATGCACTGGGTCTCGTCGGCTTGTCAGTCGCCACCCCCACCGTGTTGGTCGTGACAGTTAATGGAACTCAGTTCCGAGACTGCTGCAAGTTCAGACTGCTCCAAGAATCCCGCGGACTTTGGAAGGGTCGAGGCGTGGCAAGCGCTTGCGGAATGCCATGTGCCACACACGACAGGGTAGGGCGTTCCTTGACCGTGACGTTGAATCTGTGTTGGGCTCTGCCGTCAGATGCCTCCGAAATTCTGATGCGTCAGCTTGGAGCTGCCACTGGTCGCGCCTACGTAGAACTTGGAGTGCACCGTGACTCCATAGGTACAACTGTTCGATGGCCGACAAAGCCCTGTCAGCTAACCCCTGTTCGTTGCCTTTGATTGCTGCTGATACTGGGCTGGGCCGGACAGTACCATAGTAGCATTTGCAGCGGATTTTGATCTGGCCCCACGTCGATGTCAGTCACGCTGGCGGTGACTTCAAGGAAAGGCCCGGCAGATGGTGAACACCTCACCAATGTCGACGAGGTTGCAGGTCCGGAGCCGAACCGATGATGTCGGTTTGCGGCTGCTTGAAGTCACAGTCCAGGTCAGCCGGGTAGAGGTCATTTTCAAGGTTCGTCCGGAACGATTTGCTACACCTTAGATGCTGTTAGCCAGTCAGTTCAACAATCAGGAAAGCAACTGGGCCCGAATAGATAGAGTTAGCGGATGGATATTGTTCAGCAGACCACGTACAGGTCGGCTTAGCTAGATGATGACATGGTCCAGCCAAGGGCACTACAAATATGTCTCCTCTTCTCACACATCGCGCCATACTGTGGTAGGTAGACCACAAAGTATACCTCTGCCATCTTGCCGATGTAGGTGGTCCGTAGACGACATGCAACACGCGCGGCGAAATACAGGCGAGATCGGGCTCGATGTTGCAGTCTAAGTAGATACACATGACCGAATGGCCTTGTTGGGGGTAGCGTCGTTTGTTTGGGAGGGTGGGGGGTCGTCTCGGACGGCCTGACATGCTTCGGCATAGCAGGAAGTCTGGCGCGGCGACACAACCACGAACAACGGGGAGAGGGAGATTTTGGGGATTGCGAGACAGTGACCAAATATGTACACGGTAGAGCTATTTCAGGCGACTAACGTCCCATGAGTCTGATTCTTGGCGGATCATGATGGTGGCAAGCTTCGCGTTTTGTCAGGTAGAAGGTGGTTTGTGGCCAGGGTACCCGCTGCGCATCGAGGTAAGTAAAGACAGCAGGAAGGAATGCGCGTGGGTTAGGGGGTCACCTTCCAGCCAAGCACATTTCTGTCACTATACCGATAACAGCTCATACTGCCTAGGTACTATCTCCCTCTTGTTCTGCTACCTACCTCTTCCGGGCCCACCAATGATGCCAAACCTGCTTTACGTGCTACTGCTTCTTGACACTTCTCGTGGCCACAGAAATCCTGTTTCTCGTTGCTAGATTCAGCAAGAGGCCACTTCTCACACTTCTCCGCCCACTTGTCCATCGTCACACGCTTCCTTATCCGACAGCAGAGCGCCCGATGAAGCCTGACGGGCTGGGCAGTGTCTTCTATCCTCGCCATCCTACTCGTCCATCAGTGGTTTGTATCGCCCTGCACATACGCATGATCATCACATTAACTCTCTGCGGAACAGTGGAGACGCCCGTTTTGAATGCCGTCTTCGACTCGGCTGTTTTGTGTTTCTTGGCTCCGCCGCTCCGCAGGACCCCGTGTGCCGACAGCTCCATAGCTGGTCCGCTACTGGACAGTTGCCGGAGACACACTGCCGCCAATCTCGACCACGTACCCTCGCAACAGGTCGCAATGCTGTCGGTACGTTACCATCATCTGCACAGTACTGTACATGTACCGTTCCGTCACGGTGCTGCGTTGAGCAAGAGCTCTCTGCTCCAATTCTCTGGGGAACCCTCTGTCGTTGCCTCCCGTCTTTATGTCCGCCTGTGCCGTCGTCTAATGTTTCGGAACACAAGGGCCTGGGGTAGCTTGATGTCGTGTTTCCTTTTTAGGGGGGAGGAGAACAATTGTCGTGCCAATTTCCAAGGCTTGGGATTCTGTACATAGTATCACTCTCATCGCTGACCATGTGATCCGGCCTGGTCGGATTTGCAACCGTTCATCGTGGGTCCGGATGCAGACCTGTTCGACCTACCAGTCTGCCGACAAGAGAGATTTCTGTCAGTCTGTGTCAACGGTTCAGTTTTAGCTGCTCGTTGCCTGCGCTGTAAAGCTTCAAATGTCAACGCTGACCTAGCCTGTCGTCTCCGGACGTACCACCCAGTAGAAGACCGCGGCCAACCACACCGTCATATCACGCATTATGTCGCCATGATTGCGCAGCTCGTCGATGCCATCGTCAACGGAATAGGTCCTACACCTGATTAGCCTAGCTAAGCAGAGAGTGTACTACGTACAAGCTCAGAACAAATCGAGCCCGTGACTGGATGCACATTGCCGTCGGCTGGTAGAACCCCGCCATGTTGCAAGTGAAACAACTCCTCTCGCCGGCCTGGATTCTGGTCGAGACTTAAAAAGAAAGACAGGCACACCGTTGCTAATCATGAAGGTCATTACTGATGGCCAAACTTTAGGAAATCCTGCACGCTCTTGGCGGACTCTGCTACGGCAAGTCACCCCAGGCAAATAAGAAGCCGTCTTGTCTGTATTGTATCAGGCCCTGTTTTCGGCCCTTCGGCTGAATGTCTTCACGTACGCCGCCAGTCCGGATGGTTCGCCGTCTGCGTGTCAGCCCCCTCGGTCCACAGCTCAATATCGCACTAGTTTCGTCGCTTGGTATAGCGGAATAGCACCACATCTTGGACGGATCGTCTTGCAGCCCCGTCGTGACTAACTCTAAGCCCATGACTTTTGTAACTGATCAGGTAGTGATCTACAACATCCAACTTCGGGGCTGATAGTTGCCGCGCTGCTGTTTCTCAAGTCGTGATAACAATCTCCATGGTCCGTCTAGGGTTTGACACTACAATACCAGTTCGATCCTTCAGGCCTCATGCAGTCGCTGGCAGGCCCGGCACACATCTTAAACGTTCATGCAAGCCCCGCCGTTGATACGCACATGATGCCGGCTTTCTCCCTTCACCGCGTTCTAGATCCGTGTCTCACCACATGGCCTCGCACCAACACGAGTCAAGTGCCCGCCATCGACAAATAGAGGGCGCATACGGCTTGGTTGTGTCGTAGTGTTTTGTTGCGGCGTCAGCAGTTTATTAACTCAAGGCAAGGCAACTATCGCCGCCAATATCGCCACGCCCCAGCCATCTACTACCTAATGTAGTGAATGGTCGATTCGGTATCACTTGTGAGTTTTCATGCTCTCTGAGCC
Source organism: Colletotrichum spinosum (assembly GCA_004366825.1). Taxonomy (NCBI): domain Eukaryota; kingdom Fungi; phylum Ascomycota; class Sordariomycetes; order Glomerellales; family Glomerellaceae; genus Colletotrichum; species Colletotrichum spinosum. The sequence goes on along the minus strand of QAPG01000087.1, from coordinate 93,461 downwards.
AGACCCCCAATAGGGGCTGCAGATCTTATCACCCTCGACTACGCACTCCTTCTCGAACAGCCAAGCCACCGCCATTTCGAATTGTGTGGCCCAGTGACCTGCTGTCATCCGTAGGTAAATCCGAATGACGGGAGCTTCGATACGATGCCGCAGGTCACTCATTAGCCGTCAAGCGTCCGCGAAGGGTCCTTCTTTTAGTGAGATAAGGGTCAAAAGCCTGGATAGTGAAAACTTCAGCCTTGACGTGGCTTGACAAGTTTGAGGTCCTCGACGCAGCTTTCTCGTAACTCGCACACTGCGTGCTTACTGATTAATCGTATACTATCAAGTTAACTTTGTATCGTATGCCGTGGACCTATGCATTGGGAATTAGTCATTCTTGGAAGACGGCAATTACCGAAGCTTTGCCCACTAAAGACCAAGGGAGGAATCTGGCTGGCCGTCGCAATGTTGCGTGTCTCGGTGACAGTGGCCGGCTTACGGCCTTCGTTGCTGTCTGAACACAAGTCAAGAAATTCAGCTTATCGAGACTTGTCTGCTATGTGACTGCTATACTGTCCGAAAGGACACGATCACGAACGGGACTACGCCCAACAGAGCAGGCCGAAGTCTTAACAACTACTAGACGAGACCGTCTGCTCCCGGATTGTTGTATCTCGTGCGTCCAGACTCTACGATATGAAAGCGAGCTGTCTTCTTCGTTCTAAACCTATGGAGTTTTACTCGCCACACACCACTGTGCTGTGGGTGCTGTTCGCTGAGTTGTTATGCGGTGCCCACGCTTGTACTGTCATAGTCTTCGATGATCGCTGGAAGTTTGACCTTCACATCAAAAGTACGGCATCGAAGGTAGCCTCGTGATATTCGTCAACCTTACTGGGCGTCACATGTAGGTAGCATAATAATACCGTACCTGAAGTCTTTGGCTACTCCCCGCGTTTGTCTGAACGTCGGTAGTTCAGTGGATTATCTTGTCAGTCTTGCTCCAGATGGACCGTCGCTTGTTCTCACCGTGAGAGCATCCAGCAATCTTGCGACTGGGGGAGTCTATGCTGTAGAAATAGCATCAAGTATGCAATTGATGCGAGAAACTCAACGTGTTCGATTGACTCTGACAGTCACAATGACCTTGTTCGCCGACCTGTGTCACGTCTTCAGTTCACCTTGCTGGCGCAGGGCTTTGAAACAAACCGAGAGTTGTCGACTGAACAGATCCTACAATCCAGCTTAAATGGCTGTCGACTTTGGTTTTATTGTTGCTCTAGTCACTGTTCCTCTCGTTTGCTGCACCCCTCATCTCTGATACGAGCTCACCTCCAACGTTCTGGCATCATCGACTTACAAACAAGGTCGAAAGTCAATGCTTCCCTGCTTCTAGATTGGCCCTGTATATCTTGCCTCCACCCGTCGACTTGAATTTCCTCTCAGCCCATTTTCTGGCATTGGCGACGAGGCTCACAAACGAGCGATCTCACCAACCTCTTGGTGATTACCAGGATTGTGATACGCTTCTATTTTCGTTGCTTGACAGCATCAGAGGATCCCGACTGGGTACGCACTCTATCATGTCTTCTCTCATAAAAGGCACAATATTTCCAACAATCCTGCTCCGCTGCCCGTCTGTCACCGCATGCCCGAGCTGCCTATACCAACATTTCGGAGACACCAGTCAAATCTGCATAACACGAAGGAGATACTCCAACGTCCCTTTACTTTCATCACCTTCGGTTGGTGGTAATATGTAGATCGTGACCATTGTCAAGGTGGTCCCATTCTACCAGCTGTGCAAGACTATGAATAATTTGAATTCGAAAAATGATTAGACTGCCCTTTGCTCTTTTGAATAGCTTGTCTGTTGTCCTTTGCCCCTCTCTTATCTGTCAGGCCTCCCCGGTTCTCCATCCTCCGCGCTCCTCCCTCTCCGGACTTGCCCAGCCTCTCCCAACACCCGCATCCCCGATGCGCGTGTCACTGTCTCCCAGACATCAATCCGACACTGGCAAGTCAGTATCTTCCGTTTGGGACGTCTGATCTTTTTGCAGGTAATACCCCCCTCCTCAGGGCGCTCCTTCCGCAAAAACACTCCTCCCACTACTATTTAATCCCCTGCCCCCTCTCGCAACGTGACTGTCAGACAAACCGTCAATTAACCCGACAACACTTACTCGACGATACCTACTCGACAATACCTACTCGACAGTACCTACTCGATAAAACCTCCTCAACAAAACCTCCTCGTCCAAACCTCCTCGACAAACCTCCTCGACAAACCTCCTCGACAAACCTCCTCAACAATACCTACTGGACAACACCTACCAGACAAAATGTCTCTAAGAAAGAGACATGGTTGGTGGGGCGCTACAAAGCTCATCATTCCTACCGACAGCTGCCACGAGATAGTTGGTCGCTCTTACCAAGAGCAAGTCGACTACCAGAAGGGCCTAGTTTTCAAGCTCCTAACTGGAAAAGATGAGATGCCAGCTCTTCCTGAAGAGGAGCCGACCGCCAAGTTCTGGGAAGAGATCCGCAAGGCGGGCACTCATGCGGATATCAAGCAGGACTCGTCGAGAGTCAACCCAACAACTACTACTTCGACTTCGATGGGCCTTGGGGGCCTTTTGAGTATCACTCCCATTGGCCAGGCCGTTGTGAGCTATCTTTGGGCCATGAACACCATCACTGTAGGCCACTTAGCCTCAGCTTCGAAGCAGTGCAACGATGCTGTTGCTGTATATGTCGTAAGTTAGATCGTTTCTATGTGCCCATTGTCTTATCAGGCTGACTTTACCTCAGTCAAGATTTCACCTGCCTCTTGGTGATTACCAAGACTGTGATTGGCTTCCGCTGTCGTTGCTTGACATGGCAGATGGGCGCAAACGGACCATCGGCATTGGAAAGTGTCTCTTCGTCAAGGGAAGGGACGAATTCGTCTGGCCGGCTCAAGTCAAGGGTGTCCCCAACATCTGGACCAGCGACGCGAGTCGTAGAGCCATGGTTCAGGTCGCAGACGATCATGCCAACGACGAGCAGGTCTACGTGCGACTTCTCCCGTTCCTGAAAAACAACGGCTTGCTGTACGAAAAGGAGAAGCTCCTCGCCGATGCCCAGAACAACTCTGAGGTCACGATTGCCGCCAATTCCGAAGACCATAAGCACCTCCGAGAAATAAGCTACACGGTTCCCTTACGTATGTACCCTGTCCCAAATGGAAAGATATCAGAAGCACTGACATACGATACACAGTGAGGTCCTTGTACCAGTGGGGGCAGCACCTCCAGGCAGTGCGGTTCCATGATGTTCCTCTGATGAACATCAGTATCGTCGAGGTAGTGCTCTCGGCTTTGCCTGGCCTAGAGGTCATTGGTCTTGCCAATTGCGAGCTGCTTCACATCGCTCACGTAATTCCTCTGATTGACATTGTTCATCGCAACTCGAAGCAGCACAACAAGCGACCTGTCATGCTTGAGTTCTTTCCACGAATATGGAAAGGCTCGGAGCAGAACCGCGACGGTACATATGTCATCTCTTGGGAGCCCCTAGCCATGCGAATCCCATCAGCCGTTCTGGCTACTGTCTTGGTTGCGGTCATCAAGTCATACAAGATGGAGATTGACCTGTGCGGAAAGGACCGGTCCTTTAGGAAGTTCCTCGAGCTTGTCCCTATGAAGCTGGGCGCCGCTGCGACCTTTATCCACCATCTATTCACCTGGATCGATGCGTCAACCAACAAACAAGTCTGGGATGGTCTTACGAACCAGGAGCGCGAAGACCTAGAGAACCAAGTTCTTCTTGCGGTCCTCCAGAGTGAGAAGAATGGCGTGGACTATTGCTTCCGAAACTCCTATTCTGCGGTATATAAATGCTGCCGCTGCGGTTACAGCATGGTAGCAGCCCTTTTCCGAATGGAAATGAAGGAGTGGATGGACAACCAGAGAATCTGCCGATGCTGCGATCTGATGCATGTTCTGGAAAACCAATCTCACCACCGGCTGTGGGAGAAGCATAATCTGATCACTTCGTTGCTCCACTCTGCCCGAGGAGTCAAACGCAGGCAGTCAGAGGAAGAACTCCAGAGGGAGCTCCCGGATGTTGTGGCTCCTCCGATGCCCAACCCCTTTGTTTGGCCGCTCGGGCTCGGCAGCCGATTCAGACGCGAGGCTTTGGAGATTTCGCGCAACTTGCCCTCTGCCGAGGTACTGGGCTCGCTGGACCGTGAATATGAGCTCTTGTCAGTCTCCGGGCTGGCAGCCATGCTGGATACGGAGGACAAGATTGCCATGACCAAGGGTTTATTCTACGACGACCCCAAATATACAACACAGGGGCGCTCCACATCAAAGGGCCGCAAGGGCTCTTGGGAGTACATTCTGTGGCACGAAGTTCACCGAGCCGAGGCCCTGGAGGCCAACGGAGGCAAGCCGGCTGGTTTCTGGTGAGACATACACTCAACGTCCACTTGCTCGAGGAGGAGCACATAATGCGCCTGGGACGCATGTGTTCTTCGAAAATCCTCACCACGGCCAGCGCGCCGAAGTGTCCATACACGCACGAATGGGTCCACGAGCCCTCAGCGACAGACCTACGACAAACACCTCCACTCAACTCTTCAACTCGCACCTAAAACCAAATTCTCACTAATACGCGACTGGTAGTTCAAGAGTCTGTGTAAGAGCAGCTACGGTTGGGGCAGGACCTCTGGGATCGAGCTCAACGGGAGCGAAGACAGTTGATGAAGGTCCCTCGGACGCGGATTGCTACCAACGACCTTGGAATCGCCGTTTTGAGAGATGGTTCCTTTTGGAATAAGGCTGAATGCGGAGGGACGACGCAAGGTTGCAATCCATCGCCATGCCTCCCGTGTTCTAGATGGTGGATATTTCGTTGGTTCTATTTCCTTGACTTTTTCCTTCGATCTTTCCTTGACCTTCTTCGCTCTCTTTTCCTTGAATCTTTTTTTCCTTGAGTCTTTTCCTCGATTTTTTTCCCTGCGTCTTTTCCTTGAGTTCTCGCCGTCGCGTTTTCTTTTTGGATTTCGTTTGGGGGCTCGCATATGCCCAATAATTCCACTCCGCTTGTATTTTAGATTCAGACTCACTCGCGCTCACGGACACAAAATCACTACTTATTGTATTAATTTGATGTTTCTGCTTCGGTGATTGTGTGAATAGTGTGGTATTGCTCGCCAGCTTGAAGATGCGGAAATAGTTTACAGGAGTTACGCAGATCTATGCCTCGGATGGTAATACAAAATCTAACATGCTCTTCGCCCTCGCCATTCGACAACCCCTCAACGTCTCTCGAACCTTGGTTCCCCATGAGGCACTCAAGACTCCGTCTTCTTCGCTTCAGACGACAATCCGACCACGTTCCTCAACGTGCCGAAACTCAAACAGTCGCTGATCCTGTTGGCGCCGGAGAAGAGCATCACGAGCCTTTCGACACCACAACCCCAGCCGCCCGTAGGCGGCAACCCGGCCTCGATGGCGCGGATGTAACTCTTGTCGAGCGGGGCGTCTTCGGCATCGGGATCAGTGGCCTTGTCGGCGTTGGTGCCCAGGAGCTTGTGCTCGGCGAGTTTCTGCGCCTGGGCGTAGGGGTCGTTCTCCTCCTCGTACATGTTGGCGAGCTCCCGGCCGTTGACGAAGAGTTCCGTGCGCGCGGAGACGAGCTGGTACGTCTTGGGGCAGAGGAAGCTCTTTGCCAAGGGGGACATGCAGGCCGGGTGGTGGGTGACGAAGAGGGGGCCCTCGAAGGATTTGGGTTCGATGTAGATGCCCGCGAGGCGGTCGAGGAGCTTGGCCATGGTGGGCGGGACGCCGCCGGGGATCTTGACGCCGCTGAGGGTGAGGATGGCGACGAGCTCGGTGTAGGCGTCTTTGCCTGTGAGTTTGGGCAGGCGGAAACCGAGAGCTTCTTCGAGGGTGGGGATGAACTCGAGTTGGCGGTAGGGCCGATTGACCAACTTGGCAACGTCGGGGCGGGGCAGAGAGGCGAGGTCGGAGGCGATGACGTTGCGGCAGTGGAGGGCGAGGCCCGAGAGGAGGTCCTCGGTGCGCGCGATGAGTTCGGGGAGGGTGGCGTAGGCCGAGTAGAACTCGCACATTGTGAACTCCGGGTTGTGCGTGCCGTCGATGCCCTCGTTGCGGAAGGCCGGGCCGATCTCAAAGACGTTGTGGACGCCGCCGACGACGAGGCGCTTGAGCCAGAGCTCGGGGGCGACGCGGAGGGCAAGCTCGCGCGAGGGGAACTCGGTGGCCGAGGTGGTGAAGGCGCGCGCGACGGCGCCGCCGGCGTTCTCGGCGAGGATGGGGGTTTGGAACTCGAGAAAGCGGCGGTCGTGAAAGAAGTCGCGCATATACTTTGTGATGTGGGCGCGCAGGCGGAGCGTGTCGGCGACCTCGGGGTTGACTATCATGTCGACATGGCGCTTCTGCGAGCGGGTTTCCGGATCCGTCAGCGACTCGGGGATGGGCTCGAGGGCCGGGGAGAGGAGTTCCGGGAGCATGATGGCATTGATGGCGACAAAGCCTCTCTTGTCACGATGGGGTTTTCCGGTGATGGCTGCGCAATATCATGTTCAGCATACAACGTGTCGTTTGAAGACTCTCTGCAGGAGGAAGGCCAGCTTACAGATATGGTCACCCCTCTCAACCATGCGCCCAAAGAGTTTGAATGTTTCTTTCCTCAACATTGGGTCGCTGGCAGCCAAGTTTTTGTAGTTAAACTCGCCCTGAATGTGCTCAAACTCGTTGACAATACTGATGAACATTATCAGGCCATGCGAGCGGGCGGATTTGACACGGCCTGTGACCCGAAAGTCAGCATCTTGGGCATTCGATACGAGGAAGTCTTCACGGGGCGATGCGATGGACTCGCGCGGTCGTTTGGACCGTTGAGTGTGTGCGTACCATACAGGGTGACGACCTCGCATTCACTAGGGTCCTCTAGGTTCTGCAACTGCTCCTTTCGCCATTTCTTGTTAAACTCGGGTACGGACATGTGCTTGGTGCGATGCACCAGCCGCGGGTGCGTTTCCTTGAACAGATCATTCTGCGCCGCCTGCTCAAACCTCTTGGACCGGGCCTTTTTGTACTTCGACGGTGACAGTGATGCTAACGCCACCTTTCCCCAGATGCTTTCTGGCCCTGCCAATTTATTCTGTTTTCCGGCGACATCTTCTACACTATCCTGCTTTTTCTTCTTCTTCTTCTGTTGCGGCTGATTCTCCATCTTCACGGCCGTCTTCTGAAGCCTGCTAGTGCCACTTGGCAGCCCGAGATGGAAGGACTGGCCAGGTCTTGCGACCCGCGGGGCTCGTAATACCGGCCGCAAGAGCCGCAAACATTGAATCAATGTCATGACGCCTGTTTCACCCGTTAGTCTCGTGGCCTCGACTTGGTGTGCTGGTGGTAAACGAGAGAAAAGGGGAAATGTGTCAGACTTTTGGCGGTTATCCATCACGCATAGCAAGCTATATAAGCCGCAGCGGTTCTAATGCTTGCAATCATCATGTAGAAGGGGAGTAAGAGATGAAGAAGAGAGACTGTATTGGGACTTACCAGCATAATGGCTCAAGAAGATGCGCGTTCTTCTTGAGTTGACCAAGCAAGATCTGGACGACGAGGAGGCAAAATTTCAAATGGGTGCGATTTTGTTCTCGCGTCGACTGGTTTTATCGATAAAGAAGAAAAAACAGAGCGGGAGCTGCAGCGCCGAAACGGCCCGAGGGATCTGCGTTCGAGTGACATGGAAGGGCTTGACACTGATTGGACGTCGAGCCTCCTAGCGGGGCCGGCCGGGCTTGTGCCAGCGCGCCAACCTGTTTGCTGCCGTTGGGAGGTCTCGCGATGCGATAAGATAAGGCCAAGGTAAAGGAGCTTCTATCGTAAAATCTCAATTCCCGCGACGTCAACTACCCATCACAGCAAAACCCGCCCAAAGCTCCAGCTGCATCGCCGACTCAAGTGCCCTTCACTTTAGCAACCAACCAACCCGAGGTCTTCTTCTACGCACTCAAAAAATCACCGCCAAGATGTCTTTCTTTGGAATGGGCCGCCCCAAGCTCTCCTCCGAGGAGAAGATCGCCATGGCCGAGCAGGAGATGCGTCTCCTTGCCGACATGCACAACCGGTACGTCTGCGCCAGTCATCCTTCCGAAGACTTGCAGCCGTTTAGACGAGGAAACATTTACGAGACAGTGCTGACTTTACTTGTCCTGCCGGTAGCCTCACCAAGATCTGCCAGTCCAAGTGCTTGCCCGATTACCGCGAGGCCGACCTCAACAAGGGCGAGTCCGTCTGCCTCGACCGCTGCGCGGCCAAGTTCTTCGACGCGCACATGAAGGCGTCCGAGGTGATGCAGGCCGAGAGCCAGAAGAGGGGAGGCGGCGCCATGGGCGGCGGCATGTTCTAACGCGTTTGTCCGACGACACACCGACGACGACAGAAAATGAAAAGAAAAAGTAGAGGAACAACCCAAGCGCCGGGAATGGCGCTCTATCCGGATGGGAAAGCCTTGCGGTGACTGGTGGACAAGTCCAACGACATGTTGGACTACGCCTTTCGCATCGCAGCTCCTTTTGCGAGTAAGGGTTTGCATGGCCTGAGAAACAGCTACCCGAGGATTCGGAAATGTATCATTTGAAGCACTCATAATGGGGCTTCTTGTATAATATGGGGGACTAGTCGAGGCCCCTGGAATATCAACGAACTACACTCACAACTCGGTCCAGAGGAGAAGATGCCAGTGCTTTGACATCCCAGAGAGCCTCGCGCGCCGCGCCTGTCTGTAGCTGTAGGGGCTTCTACGGGCCCTGCACATGACGCCCGTCAAGCCTGTTGTGCGCAAGAAACCTTTCCACAATCTTACATTGCCATTTGCGGACAGCCGATGCAGATGGCCCATGAATCAAGTCCGTGAATCAAGTAATTGACCATGTCGTCGGGAAAGCCAGACTCATATCTGGTGCGTATTCCGAATGCATACCCGTGGAAAATAGACAGGGAAAACAGGGGCCAGAGACGACAGGAAGAAGATGAGGGCTAGAATAGATAGGAACCAGAGAAGACAGGGATCAGAAAACATAGAAAATAGAGAAGACGGGGCAGACAGTTGGCGATTCGTATGAGAAACTCCATGGAGTTGCCGCCAGGGGAGCGCTCCCAAAAGAAAAAGACAGACAACCTCAATTTTATCATCGGACGAACCCGCAGTCGCCAGCGCTTTGTCTTTGGGAAGTAGTCGCCACAGAGGAGGAACGACGAAAAGGACGATGAAAGCATCATCCAGGACGGGGAGCAAAGCCATAGCACCGATTCGAATCGTTCATAGGCTCACCCTTCTCTGCCCGACATAACAATATCAAATTTGTTCGGCGTTGAAATTATAGGAAAGCGCCCATTGCATTGAATATGGCGGCAGCAGTTGGAACAGAAGCAGATTGACCATCTCTGACCATGGCTCGACGTTCGTGCCGGCTAATCAGAGTCACAAACAACGGGGAAAGGGTAGAGAGATAAAACGTCACAACTTTTGATTTATCTGAAAGTACTGTAATTGTAGTTCATGGCCAGCCTTCATGTTAGCTGGATGTCCCCGACCTCAAGCCAAGGTATTTCTTCCACCAAGAATCTGCTTTACACACCACGCGCGTTCGTGTATAAGCCCAATTGGCAAGCTGTGCCTTTTACATCCACCTGACCCAACTACACATCTTCAGAATCTTGTCTGCATCGCTTAGCCCTCGGCTTCGTAGGCGTGAGACTTGTGCTTCGGCTGGAAGGTGAAGCTGGGGTGAACAGGTCCGAGGAACATCTCACTGCCAAACGGTTAATATCGAAACACAACAACGAGCACGTAAGGACATACCTGATCTTGATCCAGTCGCGGTAGTTCTTGCTGGCGAGCAGCGTCTCTAGGTCGTTGCGTCCATAGTACGCGGGAGGGCGATCGTTGAGGTCGGGCGGTAGGTACTCGAGCAGACCAATGGGAACGTAGCGGTGCGCAAAGGAGAGCCATTCCAACAAGAACCGACGCGTGAATCCTATTCCGAGCTCGTCGGTACCCCAGGCCTCCATACCGAACTTGCAGAACTTCTCCACGTACTGCAGACGCTCGGAGGCCGACTTGTCGAGGTACTGGCCCTTCTCAATCTCCTCAAACAGCCAGGGTTTGACGAGAGCGCCGCGTCCAATCATGACGGCGTCGACCTTGGCCTTCTCGACATGCTCAAAGTACTCGACGTGGGAGTAGCAGTCGCCGTTGCCGAGGAAGAACATGCGGCCGTCCTTGGCGTTGGGGAGAGTGGACTCGTCAGCCTCACGGATCGTGTCGGTGAGCTTGTCCTTCTGCTGGTTGTATTCTTGGATCATGACGGCGCACTCGGCGATGTAGCTCCAATCGGCCTTCTTGGTGTACCGCTGCTCTCTGCTGCGGCCATGAAGGGTGATGGCTGCGCAGCCGGGAGCGCCAAGGCGGTCTCGGTTCTCACGAGAGCCGAAGGCGAGCTTACCGATGATAGCGGAGGCGGTGGGGCGGTTGGAGCGTACGCCGGTGCGGAGCTTGACGGTGATGGGGATCTCGCCAGATACGGTGTTCATACCGCGAACCATGCGCTCAAGCTTGCCGTGGGCCTCGAGGAGGGCGGAGCCGCCACCAGACTTGAAGACCATGTCGATGGGGCAGCCGCAATTGAGGTCGATGAGGCGCAGGTGAGGAACAAAGCGGTTCAGCAGATCAGCAGACTTGACGCAGTGCCAGGCCTGGTTGCCCGAGATCTGAGCGCCGAACTTGAGGTCGCGGGAGTTGTCGTAACCCTTTACAATGCTGGAGCTCTCGAGGTTGACCTTTGGTGGGCTAATCTCGCTCTCGTGAGCCTTCATAAGAGCCCAATCGTTCTTGACTCCTTGAACCAGGGGCATACCCAAAGCCATCTCGGAGTAAGTCAACTGAGCGCCGAGCTCGACGCACAGGCGGCGGAAAGGCAGGTTGCCCTGGGTGGTCAAGGGGGCCAGAGCAGGCGTCTCCTTGCCGAAGTAGAGCTTGCGCTTCTCTGACGGCTTCAAGGGCGGATCGACGTATTGAGCTCGCAGGTCTTCGTTGGTACCGATCCTCTGGTCCTTGCGGCGCTGGTGGTACTCATCGCCAAGCCTTGTTTCCTTATTCATCCACGTGACGTACTTGTCCGTCTCCGTGAAGTCGATGCGCTTGCGGCTGAGGTCAATCTTGACCTGGTTCTCGACGTTGTTGTAGACACCGGGGCGGAGATCCTCGCGTCCAGCCTCGACAGTGGCATCGGCCTTGGTGTTCTTGGGCTCGTCGATCAGGACTAGCTCTTTACGGCCATCCACATGCTCGACCTCCTTCATGTGACTCTTGACAAAACGACACTTCCATCCAGAAGGGCAGGTACCCCAGGCCTCGAAGACTGGGCACTTGCCGTCGAAGCTCTCGAGATCCTCACGGCGGCCCTCTTTGAGGTACTTGCGCAGATCATGGATGAGGTTGCATCGATCAGCGAACTTGCACTCTCGGGGAGAGAATTCGGGGGCGTAGGCACGGCTGTTGCAGAGGCGAAGGGCATCGTCAAAGTGACCGAAGCTGCGCTCCTTGTTCTGGCCTTTCTCGCGCTTCTCGCGCTTCTTCTTGTCGCGGCCGTCGCGGCCGTCGCGACTGTCACGAGCGTCCGGCTTGCGGTTCTCATCACCCTGGTCGCGGCCCTCAGCCGCGTCGTCATCGACGACCTCGTCTTGCTCTCTAGGCTCGTTCTCCTTGTGAACGAGAAATCTGTGCTTCGGTTAGCCCAGCTCTCACGGAATTTGCTGCAGAACAGGGTGCTCACTCAGCCTTGATAGGGGCCTGGCCGCGTCTGCGATCTCTGTCATCTTGTTTGGGCTGAGCGGCAGCATCTCCATTCTGGGCGGTAGAAGATGTAGGTTCAGTTTCCTTCGATTCCACTGAGGGTGCATCAGTCATAGCAACATCAGCCTGGGCAGCAGGGACGGCCTGTGTTCCATTGGTGACGTCGGCGAGAGGCCTGTCCCTTTCACCGTTCGCGGCAACAGGGACAGGTTCAACACGTTTCGTCGCCTCATCGACGGCCACACGCTCCTCCGCGGCGGCCTTGACTTCAGGTGCAGCTGCGGGAGCACCCGCGTCTCCAGTTGCGCCGATTTGCGACGAGGAACCGTCAACCTTAAGACGCTTCGAAGCGCGCTGGTCGGCCTCGTCGACTCGGGGCGCAGCGTTGTTCTCCATCTTGAGTTTGGCGTTCCTTGCACACAGCAGACGGTACTAGGCAGGGTGTCGGATAAATCTTTGCTAATAGATTAGCAAGATGAGTTGGAGAACCAGTCGTATTGGGAGGGGAGGTCAGGAAAGGAAGGTATGAGCGGGTCTCAAGGAGAAGCCTCTCGCTGACTGGTGAGAGACGAGAAAAAAAATTGTTTTCGCCGGAAAGATAGTTAGGACAAGATGCTGGAGAAACAAACGAGGCTGCAACTGTCGCGGGTCTCCACTCGTCTCAATACCGATGAGAAGTTATAGCCTCCTCAGTCGAATCGCGAACGACAGCTTTACACAATCGGAGTCTTTAGCAGTGCTTTATTTTCTGGATCATGGAGGAAGAGAAGTCGATGTCACCGGCTGCAGGTGACACTGACCGGGATCGGAAGGTGGGGCTGCTTTTAGGAGGGGTCCACCGTCTGGACTGCGTGGAGAGAAGATACCTTCTTCACCTTCACCTTCCGCAAAGGCTCCAGCCCCATCGTGATAACAGTGCTTTGCTGTCAAGAGATGTGCGACATCGGTCCGACCGTCAGGAACTGCCTGCATTTCTAGCTGGTCCTATGCAACATGTCTACGTGGTTCATAAACTTTCATACCTCTCTACTCAGAATTCGCATCATCACCACAAGCACCTCAATAACACTTTGGACGATGGTAGAGCACGAAATCATTCCCCAATCCCTACGTAACTACTACTGATGATGATATCTCTGCCGTGTCGGTGCTTTCCTTCATCGACCAACACCCGTAACGTCCTGATTGTACACAGTATCACTAGCTCGTAGAATGACTGCCCAAGACAAGCCCATGTGCGGCTGTCGTTGTCCTTGGACTCGGAGGCAGTCGCTTCTGCCCCCTATCAAAAAAATTCCAATGCTAGTTCCAGCTGTCTCCCAGTCTGTCCAGGTCGCCTTTGGACGTAGAGTGAACGACGGCGCCTGCTAGAGGTTGACCCTGCCAGGTATCCCAACCTGGCCATCCCTCGACTCGGCTTTTACGCCTTTTGCAGACATTCTTGCCTCTTCGGACTCGAGTTGTCCCTTTCCTCCTTCGGCGGAGTTCCACCAGCCTAGGATATTTGAGATGTCGCCCGAGTCGCACTAGCCGCCGCAAATGTCCCGGTCTGACTTTTCCTATCCCGGTTACCCGCCTACTTGTAACTTGAAAATCCGCATATCACATGAATGTGTTCGCTGCTCAGCTCATAAAACAACAAACAGAAACGAACGCTTCATCATACGCTTCGGGGTTCGACATATGCCGGCTGCCTTTGGGTTAGTTTCTGTTTCACCAGACGTAACTCAGTAACACGTACCGGACTGTTGAGCATGCTCTGTCTCTTGTTCCTTCCCTTCTTGATATGGCTCTTCAACGCACTGGAATCGAGTGGCTTGAGCAATTCGAAGCTGCAGAGCAGTTCGTTCGATACGGACATGACGGCACCCCAGTTATCGAACTCGCCACAGTACTGTTTTTGTAGTGTTAGCAACGATACCGAGCAAAGGGCAGAAAAAAGGCTGCTTACGTTGGGGGCGCTGAAGACTGTTACAAGGACTCTATCGTTGAAGAATTCGTAGCCGTCCTCGACCACCATGTGGGCTCGGCAAATCAGGTCGAAATCATGCCTCGCGAGGAAGTCCAATATCACCCTCTTGCCAAAGCAGTAGCTGACACCCCGCTCATTGGCCTCCCAGTCTTGTTCCACGTCGGCGGGATCGGACCAAAGCAAGTCGTTCAGAAGGCCATAGTCGGGCACGTCGGTAGGTCGAGCAATGTTGCGAATGTCGTCCATGTGGCTAAGGGCCGGTGAAAGACCACCGTGGACGCAAAAGATCTTGCCGGCGACGATTGCTGCAATGGGCAGCGTGTTGAAGCAGTCGATGAAGGTCTTCCAGATCTTAACGTTGCAGCGCCTCTTGCACTCATCGTAAAATCCATAGACCCTGGTGACGTTGGCGCATTCATGGTTGCCCCTCAAGAGGAAGAAGTTGTTGGGGAACTTGAGCTTGTAGCAAAGCAACAGCAAAATCGTCTCGAGCGATTGCTTGCCCCGGTCGACGTAGTCGCCCAAGAAGAGATAGTTGGACGAGGGCGGGAAGCCGCACATTTCGAACATGCGAATCAGATCCGTGTACTGGCCGTGGACATCACCTACAATTTTGACCGGGGCGTCGAGCTCGAGCAAGGCAGGTTGGGAGAGGAGGACTTCGCGGGCGCGCTGGCAAATGGCCACGATTTCGGCGTTCTTCAGACACACGCTCTTGGTGACCTTACCAGCGTAACCGGCATCGAGAAGGCGCTTGATGAAGTCGTCGAGGTCAATGTCCTTGATGTCACTCATGGCGACGCCGCCCTCGGTCTTGTCGCTTGAGTTAGTGGACGACGCCTTGGCGACGGGCATGGCTGCGCCGTCAAGAACCTTGGACAGGATGGATTTGCCAGGTTGCTGCATGTGGGTGTTGAGGCTACCTCCAGCACAGGGTGGTTGATCAGAAACATGATCGACCTCTCCGGAAGCTTGCGCGGCGCTCACGTCGTGGTGACCGCTCTTGATGGTGCTGGACTGCGTCGGAGACGGCGGCGGTTGGGAGTCGTCAAGGGGTGATTCCAGATCGCCTGTGGGCGACGTGGGAGAAGAGGCCGAATCGTTGCGACCGCGGCTCTTGCCAGACTTGACCGAAGCCGAGTCTGGGTTTTCGTCGGCGGGAGAGGCGACGACGGAGTTCCTCGGGCTGTCAGTCTTACTCGAACCAGGAATCTTGGAGCGCAGGGCCTTGAAGGAGCGCGACGACTCCTTGGTGTCGGACCTGTTGAAGGACGGGTACGACTTGAGATCTTCGGCAGTGCGTTCGCCACCGGCACCCTTGCCAGATGCGTGGCCACCCTCCTTGGATGGCTGGTTTCCCATGATGTTGTGCTTCTATTCAGCAATCAGATGGGAAGGGCAATCGACGGAGTCGTTCGGTTGCGAGTTGGCGTGGGCTGGTCTTTTCTTCGTCCAATATGTCGACTAGCGAGTTGGTGCTGCGGCTACGCCCTGATTCTGGCAGGGGCACGGGATGGATAAGGGAATGTTATTTTGCAGTCGGTCCTTAGGGAGGATGAAATAAACAATCGAGGATGGACAGAAAGCGGATGCGGGAAGTAGAGCGGCGTCCACTTGAGTTGTCCGTTTTGGGCGGTTTAAGGCGATGGCCTTTGATCGATCGGTGAGGAGTAGTCGGGTGATGGTTGGAGGCGAGTGACGTCGATGTGGCTCGCCGAGTGTGGGTTTTTTTTTTTTTCAGCCAGCGAGAGAGACGGATATCAATCGAACGAGGACAGGGCTCGCGAGGATGGAATGAAGCTATTGAGACATTCGTCAAGAACTGTTGAGAGAAAGAGTCAGCCTTGGTGGGAGCGCATGGCCAGGGCGAAAGGAGATAAGGCAAAAGGAGCCGAGTTGCCGCAGGCGCAGGCGCAGGCGCAGGCGCAGACGCAGACGCTGGAGAGACGCAAGCAGCGAGCGGCAGTAGCGGGGGCCGGTGCTTAGGTGACAACACAGGAAATGGCCCGGGTATGGGAGACCGAGGTGGGAATTATGGGAAGAAGCCAACGGATATTGACTTCGGAGCCGTACCTCGATGAATACTGGGATCGATTCAGGTCGTGCGGTTGAGGCGTGCAGCCAATCTCCCAAAGCGTGCGATATGGCGATGTCTCTTGAGGCGAAGGTTGAGTGTGATGCAGGTGTAAGTTCAGGTGCAGTGGAACGCGGGGAGACGACAGCGAGGAAGAGGACGACGAGCGGGCGGCTTTAGCGGAGAATGGGGACGGAGGGCAGGTACTTTGGGTGTTGAGGTAAGCTGCCCGGTAGGTACCTAGGTGGGACAAGGTTCCTCAGGTGTACTTTTACTGCCTACCTACGTACTTCTCGTACCTATGTACGGATAGGTAAGGTGAGGTACTAAGGTAGGTAGGTAAGGCAGATAGATGCCTGGGTTCCAGGTAGGTGGCAGGCAAGCAATGCGTCTGCGGTAAGTGACGAAGTTGGCCTTTTGGGAAAGAAGGCGCCTAAGGGTTCGTCGGTTGGTTGGTGCGTCTGCTCGTGTGGTGGTGATGGCGGCGAGAGTGTAAAATGGCAGGCAAGATGGCACATAGGCATAGATGGAATGGATGAAATGGTGTATGGAGAGAAAAGTCGAGTCGATCAGATTCTGCAGACGAAGTAATTACGGATAGTCTCAAATTCTACCCAACCCAAACAAATCCACGCTCAGCCCAGCCCAGCCCAGTCCATCCAGCCCGGCGAGACAGACCACTACCCATTCATACATCCATACCCATACCCAGTCCCCCGTCGAAGTCCCAGTCAATCCCCAGCGCACCCCAGTCACTATAGTGAGAGTCACAATACCGTTGCTGGTGTGTCCCAAACTCAAGGTTGCGCTGCTGGTGTCTGCCAAGGATCCAAACATGGCACCAAGCAACTTGGACTCAATCGGTCGGCCTGGGGGCAGAAGACACCAAGAGTCTCAAACTAAGAGCCGTGCTGTCTCGCCGTCTCTCATCCTCTTGCCTTGCTCACAGTGAGTCTTCCCTGTCGATGCTGTCTGAAACAGATGCTGGTCTCCATCTTCCTCGCCTTTACCCTGTGCGTACGTTGTGAAGGACCTGCTGCTTCCTCTTGTCGATGCATGTCGGCGACATCGAGACTGAACTGCTTGCTGTGCGAACATGCTGATTCGTATGTTGTAGCTGCTAAAACGGCCAAGAGTAATCCTTTGCAGTGCTGGCCTATACTACGTCGCTCAGATAACCCGACTCATCAAAGTTCCGCAAGTGCTGCCTCGACTCCCTTCTCTTCATCGTCGTTGACTGGTCCTCTTCCACCTGGTTTGCCTCTGTCCAGGGCCGACTCACCCCTGTCTGCTCACAGTATCATCAGTAGGGAAGCACCCTCCGAAGCAAGTACGCAAAGTGGCATACATGCTTACTAATAAGGTAGCTTACTCAATTACCCACAGTAGACTGACAGTTTTAGGGGCTTATCCAGATGAACCTCGAGACATGGGGAAAGACGATTTACGGATCGGACAACCGAGCTCTCGCGGGACCAAGCCATTGGTTGGTGGCATGCTAGATAAAGTGCAGAGTTGCTGAATGATTGCGTTGAAGGCTTTCGCGCATGAACCCTGTGCCAATCACGTACGACGAAACGACATCGTGGGCCAGCAGAGACTTTCTTGCCCTTTCAAAAGCCGTACGACATGGATTGAACCAAGTCAGGAGTCCAAAACAAGAGGCTTGCTTTTCTCCGCAAGATACCGGCCCTCTCTGACTCTGAAGCAACGTACGACGCCACTGCGGCATTGGCCCAAGTCGCATTCGACATCTCCATGGCTTCTCAGGTCCTCCAGCTCTCACCGTAATTGCCCAAGATGGCACTGTGATGAGTTAGCATCTTACGACGTGTGCAGTACCCTACTCAGCAGAGACAATGCCAGCTTATTGCCGTCCGACACTAAAACATCACTGGATGACCCCAATATGCACGACGGTGACTGATGCAGTTCATGCTGCTCCAAAGACTAGTCTGGTGCCAATCACATAGAGGACTAGGAGAGGCTCAGAGTTGAGCCCCCGTAACGCGAAAGTGGTCACCGGGGAAGAAAAAGGCCTAGGCCTTGGTCTCAAAATCTGGGACCGGCTCCGCTGATTCGCTCTTCCGCCGAGAAACGAAGGTATTCCCCCTCTGGTTGGAAGCTGCAGAGATACGTGCATCTCGCCACCGAGCTTCCTTCTCCGCCCGCCGTCTTACTCCCATTGGGTACCGGAAGGAATCCAAGACTGACCCCAGTGACGACACTTAGCGTTGAGTAGCACAGCTCCTGTCTGTCGCTCATGAGTCCATCTTATATTAGTGCGACATCGCCAGAGCCCCGACAAACCGCCGGCCTCTGCGCTTAAGCTCGTATCAGCCGTCACATCGACTCATGGACGACCCTGTGTGCTGTTGCTGAGTTTGCCATTTACGGGGCACTTCCCGGTCGTGATGCATCTCCCCGAGTTCGATATGTGTGTGGCAGCGGGCGGAGAGGGGAGGGGAGGGGAGGGGAGGAGAAAGACGAGACGATACGGCCATCAGGTCAGATGGGGTAGGGACCAGCTAGCACGGCGCACCGTCCAATGAGTTTGCCTCTGCCTCAACCTGACGCATAATCGTATACCGACGCCGCTGCTGTGCTAATCAACGCCGAGGGTTGGCTTCCCCGCCGACAAGACCGACGGGCAGATTGGTGATCAGATTCGAATCCCCGCTGACATGATGCGCTCCGAGAGATCCGCACCCGCAGCAGCAGAAGCGCCAACACGCAACGTATGACTCCGTAACTCGCCTAATACGACTTGAAGCCGTCGCCGCGATCACGCACGCATCCCAAGCTTCCGGACCAAGTGCCACATCTCCATTCCATGAGAGTCTGGCTCCGGCTCGGCGGTACGGTGGGCATTGATCGCATCGCATTGCAGCGACATGCCATCGTTGCAAGTGGTTGACACTCATCAGCTCGGCAGGGAAGATCGTGTTTGAGGCGTTGTATGTCGGCTGTGGCGCCATCGCGTCGTGCCTTCCGATGTCTCGCGAGTCTCTGGTGTTTGACAGGAGCCCTTTAAGTTGGTGTATCAAAAACACGGACTAGTGGAGGTCTTGTGCTTCGGGTAGACAGACGGCTCCAAGAAATCAAATATTGGCTTTCCTCTCAGATGTCCCTACGTCGCCAAACCATGTGCTGAGCTCGCAATTGGGTGCTGCTCAGCAGGCGACGGCCTCAAAAAGAAAAGTCGGGGTCTGTCCCACGTTGCAAACAGCAGTGAGCGGCTAGACACATGCAACCGACGATGCAGTGTAGCAGCAGCTAGCGGTAGGATTTCCAAGCATGAGGTGTATGTGTGAACAATGTCTTAAGCAGTAGACGAAAGCCCAAGCCGACGATCGCCGCTCTTCGAAGGCGGCTCTCCGCCGGAGACTCTGACTCTACCATGGTGGATGAACTCGGCGGCAGTTGGTCGACACACTTCGCTGAGGCAGCATGCAGCAGTTCCGGACCGCCACCGGGCCTCACGGGCTCGGAGGCATGGTTTTGGGGGCATCCGGGGCCGGGACGGACCGGCTTAATTACCACCTCTGGACTAAAGGATGCTGAGGCGGTAGATATGTCGAGGGCCGCTTATGTCAGGCGTCCCCTGTCCTTCTGTGGTCGAGGGCGCTCGCGAACACGCTATTTGGCTCCCCTCGCTGCCACCTGAAACAGATTCCGACCCGAATTGAACTTTTATTTGCGGTCGAGACTCTGGCGGTCACGGAAAGTGTTGAGCGGAACAAGCATGTTTGACAGTTTGCCACCCAGGCGAAACCAGCGCATCCGACCGTTACACCTTGAGTTGTTTCTCACGTGTTGCCTGCAGCGGGCGACACAAACGGCGTCTTCCAAGCAGCGAGGCTTGGCGAGCAGCAAGAGAGGCCGTTCGTGAGAATGTGGCTGCAAATAGCACGTGCGCACGAAAAGCGCCAACCCGTGGTTCTCGATGCGCTTACTCGGCGACCGTTCGCCAAAGAGGCCATGGGATAAAGTCGGCACTCAAAACCTTCTCCTCGCCATGCGTCCCGAGGTAGTCAGATATTGCGACGAACACCAAACCTTGGCGCATGCTAGAAGCTGCGACGGCTAGTTCGTCTCTCTTCTCTCGCCCACGAAGCAAGAAGCGGACTTGTTTGGTAGACTCCGTGCTGTGATCCGTCAAACAACAAAGAGAACGCCAAGGCTGCCGAGCCACGTCAGTGTTCGCAACCGAGTCGTAATTGACGGCCCACGGAAGCTGTCTAGACAGGCCACGGCAACGTCACTGGATCCATGAGATTGATCTTATCGACGATTGACAGCCAAGAACCCTGCCAGACTACGCAGGACAAGCAGAGCGTGTTGGCGGTTCCGAGTGCCGAGAAGCGTGCGGTGCTTGCTGGGTGGTTCCATGCAGTCTCGACAATGCGCAGTAGAAAGAAAGCTTGAGGGCCTGACCATGCCTTTGAGCTTGCCCATGGTGGCGGTGATAGCTTCGGCAGAGTTCGAGAGACAGACCAGCCGATCACAAAGGTGCTAGAGGAATCTGTTTGGCGAATCGACAACTCTGAATTATGAGGAGACATTGGGTCGGCCTCATATCGAACTATAAGCCTTGCGGGAGGTATTCCATGGTGACGGCGGAAAGCGACGCCGGTGCTTGGTGATGTTGAAGGAGAAAGGTTTCTAAAATTAGCGAAACCACCGCCTTGTTGGCCATAACCTGCTAGTGCGCTTCCGGTTAAGACTGTTTTTTATTTATTTGCGAGTGGTCGGGGAATCCACAGGGCAGCGATGAGAGTGGGTTACTGAGTGGGCCATCTGGCGAGCCCGAAGTCGTGGCTCAGGGTCAGCCACACGCATTGCAACACTACGTCCGATAACCGGTTGCTACCTAAACGTTTCCCCGGAACTCAGCCTCGCTTACTTCTTGGAAAATAGGTTGCTGTTATCTCCTTCTGGATAACTCTGGTTATCGGGACGTGGGTAGTGGAAAACCCGGTGCCAAACACCGACCCGGGATCGATTCACACGCCATATACCACAAGGTACTCAGTACTGCCATGGATATGTACTTGTAGTTAATGGTATATATCCGTACTGACATGCGGGATATGTGACAGTCGGTGGGGATATGCGACAGTCGAGACTAGCGTAAAAGAATTAAACAGCTGAGCCTCCGCAGGATGACGACCACCACCCCGAACCACTTTAATTGCGTGGACGTATGGAGCTCAACGTGCAGCTTGGACGTGTCAGCCAACGAACTGCTGCCGATCAAGGGCAAATCCTGATGTCGATAGCTCTCAGGGTGCCATTGTGATGTTTTACCAACCGCATAGCAAGCGGTCACGGAGCAACAGACGGTCGATCGACTGGGCAGTCGCATGGTGATTGACGGCAAATCTTGCTGCTGATAGCATGGAAGCCCGCGAGGTATGCCGTACTGTCGTCCTCGAGTCGCTCTTCAATGTTATTGGGCACAGTGTGCGGCTTCACGGCTCTTCCATCTGATGTCGCAACTTCACGACACAGAGGTCCGACCAGCCAAACACGTCCAAGGGCGAATGAGAGGTCGCACACAAGAGACAGGACGCGTACGACGCAGTTCATGGAAGGAGGCCCAAGCCCAGGCTTCCTGTAGCTGCTGTAACTCAACTCTGTGCTACTACTTGCGGCCTAGTTTCGTTTGACACAGAAGACAAGAGTCTTGATTTGCTTGCTGGCAACGCCGCCGGTCAACCGTCTGCGAGCCGGCGAATCGGTCAAGAATTGGGGAAATGTCAGGGCCGCTAGCACACCACTCATCTCTTGGTGTTTTCTTGGCCCGGCTCCCTCATCGATCTGTGGCACGACGCTGGCAGGCAAGCGTTTCCCTGTCCTTGTGGTTTGTATTCCGACCTCGGGCAAGAGCATTCTGCACCTCGCATAACATCGTACAGAACCGTAGCAAAGATGGAAGATAAGACGCGCTGATTCTACGCAGACGAACGTCAGCATAGGACAGAAAAGCAGAGAGAGAACGAGCAATCTGTTGCAGCTAGTTTCTCGGACTTCATCGCCCTTGGTGGTGGTGCTACGAACGCTGAGAAGGTTCGGCACCAGTGTCAGAAAGTACCCGTGCGCAGGCAGCACCGCCAGTGAGTACATTAAACTGGCGTCACCACTTTAACGTAGTACGGACTGCCCTACGAATCAGACCCCTGTCAGCTGGACTCCTTCAGCCAGGCTCTATTCCATGAAGTGCGTGTTTCTTCTAGCTCTTCCTGTGTTCCTCTTGCTCCTTCAGCGCACGATTCCGTCCCCGTACCGTCCCCGTACATCGGTCATCTCCAATACCCATTCTTATTATTATCTGCCCCTCGGGCAAACCAACGCTTTCGGAAGCCAAGACGGCGCTGGTGATGCCCTACGGACTTGGGCGAACATGGATGATGATTCGAGCAGCGCGACCGATAGCTCACGGCATGTGGGAGGAAGAACAGCAAGACGCAATACTGCTGAAGTCCCCATCGCGGACCAACATCACAGCCCTGTTTACGCCATTCGCAGCGTAGCGCAGCAGAAAAAGGGAAAAAATTGACCGCCTGCGCCGTTACCGTTGCTCGGTCGAGGGATCTCCCCTCTTGGCCAGGGGTGCTCTCAGCACGAATGGGGGCTGAGTCGCGCCTCTGAGCAGCTTCTGGAGGTGGGATGCAGCCTGTCAGCAGCCACACTACGTAGGTACGCCGTAGATCGGGGTACATGATACATGGTAAACGTTGACGATGGCGGGATGTGAGTGGGTCGCCTCACGTAAGGCACGATGGAGTGAACCTGCCCTGAAGAAGGTAGGAAAGGCGGTACGTAGGCGGCACCTGCTTCACCTACGTATTAGACGACAACCTATGTATGAAAAAGCATCAAGATAGCCTAGAACCAACTGCCTCGTTTACCGAATGTCGACTTTTCATCTGCCATGTTCCGTAGCGTGTTCCGCATGCGCGCAGCGCACCGCCTGCTGGACTTGCGCGTCGACTGGATGTGGTGTACGGATACGCATTTCAAGTACCTGACCTCCAGCAACGATATCTCGGTACCTACAGCAACGGTGCAACTCGGCATGTCAATAGGTGCCTGCCTAACCAGAGGCCCAAGCCCCAAGTCGTAGCGAGTGCCGAGCTCTGCTGCGCATCACCCATCCCATCTCCACCAAAAAAACGCGTTGCTCCAGCTCCGTACGCACTCTGCCTATTCAGTACTGTCCCGACTACCGTACTGCGCCACGCCCACGTCCCTGCCCTGGTCCCTGTTCCCAACCTGCTGCTCCCGCTTCCACTCCCACCATCGGCCCTGCGCCTTCTGACACCCGCATCGGATACGTAACGAGCTCTTTAACTGGCAGTTTTATAAACATCTTTGCTCCTCCGTCTGACTACAAGCTCTTGCCCCTTCACTCCCATCACACCCACAAACGTCGATATATCCTTCGCCTCTCCTCCCACACAAAGGGTTTGCCTCTACCTGCCCTTTCTCCTTCGCTACTTCCCACATCGCAACCTTATCTCAACGATCGCTCCTTTCCCGGATTCACTCGTTGACCCAGCCGACCCATTCTTCACCGAGCTCGACTTACATCACACTTACGACCAGCCTTCTCTATCAAAGAACACCAAACACAGCAGCAAAATGGGTGTCGGTCGCGTTATCTGTGTGGCTTTGCCGTTCATTCTCACCGTCGGCTCTCTCATCTTCTTGATGGTCGCCGCTCTTGGTGGCGTCTCCAACAAGGACCTCTACATGTTCCGCGTGAACCTCACCAACCTCGAGATCAACCCTGCCTCGTTATCGAGCGTAGTGAGTCGCGATGTGAAGCCTGTTGACTTTGGCAACTATCACAACCGCGCCTTGTTGACCGACTCCCTTTCCAAGGCCCAGACCGACAGCACCACCCAGACGAGCAACATCACCGCTGCCGACCTTGGCCTCGACAACCTGTATGATATCGCTCTCTGGGGCTACTGCACCACCGCCTCCAACGGTGACAAGACCTGCACCAAGGCCAAGTTCGACTGGGCTGCCCAGTACCTGAACACTTCCACGCTCGAGACCATCGGCTCCGTCGCCGGCCGCAAGATCGAGCTTCCCGACGAGGTCACCACTGCTCTGTCCGCTTTCAAGACGGTCACCAAGTGGACGCAGGTTGCCTACATCATCGCCTTCATCGCCCTGGGTCTCGAGATCGTCTTCGGCATCTTCGCCAACTGCACCCGCGTTATGTCCTGCATCACCTTCTTGGTTGCTTCGCTGGCTTCCATCGCCGTCTGCGCTTCCGCCGCTCTCACCACCGCCATGTCTGTAGTCGTTGTCGGCGCCGTCGAGGGGACCGCAAAGTGGTACGGTGTCTCTGCCTCGTTCAACAACAGCTACCTCGCCCTCATCTGGATATCTGCCGCCCTCGCTCTCGGTGCCGGCTTTTTCTGGATGTTCACCATCTGCTGCTGCGCTCCCAGCCACACCCGCAAGGATCGCAAGCGCCGCAGCGACGCCGAGAAGCTTCTGCCTCCCACCGCTGCCTCTTACCAGCCCATCCACGAGGAGAATGGCTTGTACAAGCAGCAGCAGGCCGCTCAGTACGGTGCCCCCCGCTACGCCAGCGGTGCCCACAATGACATGGCCTACGAGCCTTACTCCCACCGCCCTTAAGTTTTTTTGAACTCAAGACGGCCGGGTAATGTTTGTACGACGAAGCAGTCCGATTTAGCAGCCATTTGAATTCGCATCGTTGGCGTTGGGTTACGGATGATTATTATGAATATGACACGCAAGGTCACGAGATGACTCGTCGAGGAATGACGAGGGGGATTGGTTCCTGGGGATGGATGATACCCTACCAGGCTTTATTGTCAATAGAACTTTATATTGCCTATGCAGTACAAATCTACATATGCCATCAAACCCGTCGCAATGTGTTCATTCGCAAGGTGATCTCCTCAAGCGGTACACGTCTGTCCAGTGCGCGTCAGTGGTGGTTCAGTGTAGAAGACAACGTGCACATACGACCGATTAACACTGTCGATGGAGGTGTCGAAATTTCCCTCGCACACCACACAAAAACAAAAAACTCCACCACGCAGTGAGAGGGGATGACTCGATCCACCACTTGTGCTGACAGGAAGGAAAAGGATCTTTGCAACACTCAGCCGCAAGCTAGCATCATGATCCTGGGATAAGAGGCATCATCCACCACGCCAGAAACGTACTTTCGTCGCTCACCACAACTACGGCTAACCCCATCCCTCTGGCGAGGTGAGATTTTCATCTCATAGTCTAGATACCGAAATCCATTATTTATTTGTCACACTCCGTAGCGAGGTCACAAATGTCACACCATGCAGTCGGTCATTATGTACCCTTTCCAGAATAGCATCTTGTACCTTGAACGAGAAAACTGACCACTGCACAGGTAGCCGGGCCCTTGCTTAGGCGGGACCACCACCTCACCCCCGTCACGGGTCTCTGCTTCCTCACCACCATTGACGAGACGAGGCCATACCTCCTCGCGGGTGAAGACACCGATCTCGCAATCTACGACCCGACTGGGGGTTTACTGCTCTGCCGTCTAAACATCTTCCGCGCGCAGTCGATCCACGGAATTTGCGTGGGGGCGCGGCACGTCCTGATCTGGGGGAACCAGGCCGTGACGGCTCTCCCGATTTCCAGTATTGAAGAGCACATTGGCAACTCCGGGCGCGCAGAGAGTGTTGCGCAACGGGCACAGGTTACCGAAGCCAAGGCGCCGGATTGGATCTACGACGGCGTGTTTTCCCCCGCGACCACGTGGCGCGGAGTGCTGGTTACGGCGCACAATGAGGTTGTCGAGTTTACGTTGACGCAGGATGGCAGAGGCATCGAGTTTGGTCGGCTGGTGTCGCCGTCACGACCGATATTGTACTCGGCCAACCTCGTCTGGGAATCACAGGACGTGGTGCTCGTGGCGGGGGGTACCGTGTTTGGCGAGATATTGCTGTGGAAGTGCCACTTCGCCCGCGAGGACAACAAGTCGTGGAGCGAGGTTCTACACGTCTTTACAGGCCACGAGGGTTCCATTTTCGGCGTCGATATTTCCCCCTACATCGACCTTGGGGACGGTACTTGGGGCAGGTTGCTGGCGAGCTGTAGCGACGACAGGACGGTGCGCATATGGGACATTTCGGAACGCAACGGTGTGCAGAGGGTGCAGCAGTACGACGAGGCGAGAGAAACTGGGTTCGGGAGCGCCAACACGTCGCCCGCTGCTGCTGCAGACTCGACGTCGACTCGACCCACTACTGCTGCTTCCGCCGCGCCGCTGGCCATGACGATGGGCCACATTTCGCGCATATGGCACGTCAGGTTCCCGCCAGTGCGGAACGGTCCCGTGATGAGGGTATACTCCTTTGGCGAAGATTCCACCCTGCAGACCTGGGACCTGGAAATCGACTTGGGACAGTGGCGGCGCAGGTGTCTGACCGCCGCTGCCGGAGGAAGCGATGACGTACGCGTTGCTGCAAAGTTGACGCACAAGGAGACGTACGCACGGCACGACGGGAAGCACATTTGGGCCACGGCGGTGCTGCGAAAGCATGACGGCGAGGTTCTCGTGGCGACGGGCGGGCAGGACAGCAAGATCAACCTCCTCTCCGACCGCTCTGCCGCGCGCAAGATCCAGGGCTTGCCGGCGGAGCTGAGGACGCTGGTCATGCGGGACGTGGTGGCCAAGCTGCCGCCCCGTGGACGGGAGTTTGCGATCCCCGCGGAAGCGAGGGAGGCCTTCCACCGGTTCGCGTTTGTCGACGAGACCACGCTGCTGGCGACGAGCACCAGCGGCCGGCTCCTCGTGGGTACGTTTGCGGCCGAGTCGGGGCGGGAGCTGGCGTGGGAGGAGATCGGGACGAGTGGCGATGTCATGGGCGCATTGAGGGCCTGCACAAGCTTGAAGAAGGCGGGCAAGGGGTGTGCTGTGCTGGGGACGGCAAACAAGAAGATTTTCCTGTTCAGGGATGGGAGGATCCAGCAGGTCGGCGCGGTGCCGGGAAAAGTTGCCGACATTTTCTGCCTGAACTCGGCAGACGCCGACGCTTCGAAGTTGGAGTTTCTGGTCACGTTGCTGGGCGGTGATGAGGCTATGCAGTTCCTGATTCTGGATTTGCAGACGGCCACGGTATCGTCCATGTTTCCCGTCCCCGACCTGGACAACAAATACGTCTTCACGGCGGCTTGTCTCGTCAACGACGTGCTGATTCTAGGATCGAGACACGGCTACATGAGCGTCTTTAGCCGTTCCGGAGACCAGCTTGCACCGCTGCCCGCGCCAGAACGCCGCACGACGGATTCCATCACTTCCATAACCCGGCTACCCGGCTCCCATCATGTCCTCGCGACGAGCAGAGACGGAAACTACCGAATCTACGACATCAGTTCCTCTTCCCTCGTCCTACAACACGAAACCGCGCCAACAGCGGTGCCCAACCTGGAGGACGCCTGGGTATCCGGTACAGACCTCATTCTCTGTGGGTTCCGCAGCAAGAACTTCATTGTCTGGAACGAAACGCAACATGAGGAGCTCGTTCGGGTGGACTGCGGCGGCGCCCACCGTGTGTTTGCGTATAGCCACGGGGAGCGCATCCGCTTCGTTTTCAACAAAGCCGCCACCCTAGGCATCTACGCACAATCTCCTCCGGAGCTTTCTCCCGCCCACCACCGGACCCTGAAGCGCGGCACGCACGGCCGCGAGGTCAGGAGCATATCGTACTCTGGGCGGTACCTCGCCACCGGAGCCGAGGACACGGCGATACGGATATGGGAGTACACGACGCATCCCACCGATCCCCTGAAGAGGGACATGCGCTGCGTCAAAATTGTAAAGGTACACACGGCGGGCTTGCAATCGCTCAGGTGGCTCGGGAACGAGCTGCTGTTCAGCTGCAGTGGCAACGAAGAGTTCTTGGTCTGGCGCGCCAGGGATCTGGGTGCTGCTGGGCTGGGTCTCACGCGCGAAGCTGTATTCCCCGACAGGAGTCCCGACGGCGATCTTCGCATCACGAGTTTCGACGTGGCAAAGCTGGGCGATGGCGGCGCCGTGGCCATCACCATGGCCTTTTCGAACTCGTACGTCAAGACGTATCGCTACTGCCCCGGAAAGGGGTTCGAACTGCTAGCCAAGGGGCAGTTCACCGGTTCCTGTCTGACGCAGGCCCGCCACCTGAACATATCCGACACCGGAGTACTCGACGTTGTCACAGCGGCCACGGACGGACACCTCGCCGTGTGGAAATCTTCGGCAGGCGAGTACATGCTCCAGCACACGGCGCGGATCCACCAGAGCAGCATCAAGGCCCTCGACGTGCATGCCACCTCGGGCCGCGTCGTGGTCCTCACCGGAGGCGACGACAACGCACTGGGCATCACTACTCTCGACGTCGAGCAAAACTACGCGGTGGTCGGCAGGGCGGGCGTGAGGAAAGCTCACACCGCCGCCATCAATGGGCTCACGTTCTTGAAGGAAACGGCGCGTGGGGAGATGATTTACGCGACGGCTAGCAACGACCAGCGGGTTAAGATGTGGAGGCTCGGGTGGCGCGAGGGCGTCGAGGAGATCACCCTGCTGGCTGACGAGTATAGCGGGGCCGCCGATGCTGGAGATTTGGAGGTTGTTGAGGGTGGAAGGGTTGTCGTCGGTGGCGTTGGGCTGGAGGTTTGGGACTGGGCTTCAAAGGTTTAGAGACGAAATCCCGACATGTTGTTCACGTTTCGATGATTCGCATTTCGAGGGGAGAGGTAGTCACAAAGACAAAGTCATTGGATCAAAGACATGGATAGAACATGAGCAGAAGTCAGAGACGATCCAGGCGTACCGCCCAGATGGTATCACTTCTTGCCTTCTCTCTGCTTCTGGGATACGTCTCCTCATCTGGCAAATGACATCTTGTTGGACAGGCTGACACGAATTTGTTTAGTCTTGGCGAAGTGTTTGGTGGCAATTGTCGCATGAGCAGCCACCTCGGAGGCCGGTCGTCGTCGTTGATTCTCGTGTCTGGTATGCTACAATTTAGCGTACTGCAGGAGACATAATGCTAAACGTGTGATCAACCGGTTTCTGGCTCGGTGATCATGAAATGACATTCCAATGCTTTAGTCCGTAACATAACACAATACTTGATTAAATCCGTACTTCAAAATGATAAGTCTTTCTCATCGGCAAATCGTCACTTCTCCGTCGTAACTGGATTTATCTTTCTCGTTTATCTGGATATCTCACAAGTCCTACCGTATACAGAATTCGCCAGATACTTCTATATCATGATTTACCTACACGCAACCAATTATTGTAATAAAGTTAAGCAGGCACTACACTACCTTCCATCACAGAACTGCGATATATAACACACTTACTCCAGCTAGGTAGCTTCACAGAAGCTATGATAGGCCTTCTGACTCCTTCTCACTGTGATAATGCGAATATTGCTGTACTTATGCCTACACCTCACACTTATAGTTAATAATGAAGGGGTGTAAACCGTTTCACTGCAGTCGGAAAGCTCCTGGGAGTATGGCTGCACTACTACCTATACTTTGCCCATGGCACAAGTCCGAATGCCTTATCGTGAGGCCAGGCCACCGATGATGGGGGGTGGTGGTCATCAACCAGCCACCTAATGTCCACTGCAAAACAAATGAGGCCCAAGAGGAACAAGCTGCGACCAACAGCACAAAACGATTCTCGTTGGGCGAACTATGGCTAATGATATCGTGAGGCGGCCTGTGGTTCGCCAATAATTTCCATTTCACAGCAATCTCAACCCCCCTCAAGGGTAACGGGATGCAAGTTGCGAAAGGCAAACATGATTGCCTTCTTCATCACATATGAGGCGTCGGTTGTGTTAAAAAATCACCATTCAAAATCCAAGCAAAATACTAGCGAGACCTCATTCTGTAGACCCCGCCATCCCGTCCAGAGTCTACACCTGTCCAAAGTGCGATCGGGGGGTAAAGCTGCGCCGAGGGAAGGCGAGAAAGGCCCCAATAGTAGTGTGATAATACCGTCTATAGGTGAGGACATGGTGGTACAGATAGCTTTCTACGTATCCGTACGCCCGCAAGCATGCGCCAAGTTTGCGCAGCCAAATCAACATTCACCAAATAACCATGGTGCAGCTAGTACAAAACGGGGGCCAGTCTTCACCGCAATATTGACGCCCCTCGAGGGAAACGACAAGCGAGTCACGGGACAAGGTAAAGTCGGGCCGCCTGGTTTCTTAAAGACCTAGCTGTGTATCTCAACCAGACGCATCACTTGACTTCTTATTTCAGCAATCCCGAAGTGGGGTGCTCGTCTATCTGCGGACCACGCAATTACCTTAGCCAAGAGTCTATCTACAATCGTCAAAACTCTTGACACGGGGAGTAAGGGTTGCTTCGCGAGCAGATGAGAATAGCACGCCGCGGCGATTCACCACGCATGAGGATATCTTAGGCAACCGGAGTGGTCGTCTTGCCGAGTTTATACTGCAAACTTGACGCCCCTTGAGAGGAGCGATATGCAAACAACCGAACGACGCGAGGCTAGGTCTACCTTGGATCATCAAAAGCTATGTAAGTCGGCCGGCCAGGTGTGAAGTCTCATTATGATTTCAGAGGGATTCTTTGGTAGAAGATGTGCGACACATGGGCCGACTGTATTCCTTCCATAAACCAAGCGTTCAGGTCACGAGTCTACGGTTAACAAATGCCCGATACAGGGGGAGATCTACTCCGTGAAGGGATGGAAATCTATACCGTCGGCGCCCATATACACCCTAGATAAAACTATTATAACACGAGAAACCCATGCAAAGCCGTTCCTGACAAGACGACCGATCCCTCATTCCCAAAACAGAAAATGCCCAACACAGAAAACAAAAAAACGCTATGCAGCCCAACGACGACCGCTTTACGATCCCCTTGTGATGTTCGGCCCGGTCCCGATACCCGTGAGCGTACGGACGAACCAATGCGCCCAGCTCTCCGTCTCGAGCGTCTTCTTCAGCTCCTCGGCTTGCTTCTCCACGTCTTCGACCTGCCTTTCAAACAACCTCACGCCGTCCTCGACGTCGTCGACCTTGCTGACAAGGCCGCTGATTTCGTACTCGAGACGCGCGACTAGCACTTCAACCTCTTTGATCGCTTCGGTTATGTGGGCTCGCTCCTCGGCGATGAGCTCCGACGAGCTTTGCTTGATGCGATGATATGCCTCGCTGTATTGATAGTATAGATTTTGGAGCTCCTCCTGCTCGTGGGCGTAATGCTCGTCAAGGCCCTCTACAGCCTTTACCTTGGATTCGACCCACGGGCTGAACTCTCGCTTGATGGTGGCGATGGAATCGTAAAGGCTGCGGGCGAACTCTGCCAGACTGGCCTGTTGCTGCAAAGCATCGGCGGTTGCGAAGTGCTTATCATCATATACCTCGGTAATCTCGTCCCACCGCAGGACGGCCTCCTCAGCGTCGCCAAATGACAGCCTTCGAGGCCATCGAGCCTCGTTCATGGGGTGCTTATAACGAAGCCGGGACACGTTAATGGAATGCCGTCGTTGTAAATAGCACGCGGCGGTATTACCACTCCGCTCTAGTTCAAACGGACCGTGCAGGAGAGCCTCATCGACGACAGAGCCGGCAACAGACGTTTGAACCCGCTCTGCATCGTCCTTGATGGGACCGTTGGGAGGCGTCGCAAAGTCACCATCCACGTGCGTCGAACTGGGATCCGACGATTCACGTGCCAAAGTAGCAGGCACGGGTGCTTTGATTGCCTCCTCTGACGACTCCGGTATGGCCTGCGCTGCGTCGCTCTCCCTCTTGAACTGCGCCAGATACTCTTCCGGCTTGTTCTTCCACGTGAAGGCCCTACCCACCATGACCGGGGAAGACAAGGCTCCCGATGTTTGACCAAGCGCAGGAACTCCAGCGGTGTTGTACCCATTCTCACCAAAGTCGTCTCTGCTGGGGCGACTGGCGTGTCCTCTCAGACCGGTACCAACGACGTCTTTGATACGTCCAAGTCCGGATTTGGCGTCGCTGACCCTCCCAGCAACAGACTTGAAAACCCCTTTTCGGAGAGCATCCTTATCTCCGGGACTGTCAGCCACACTAAGAGCCGAAGCAGGTGCCGGAGAGGAATAAATCGCAGGCGACTCCTCTTTTTGTCTATGCAGTTCTTCATCGAGCGGCAAAGACTGTGTGCGCTTTCCTGCCTGCACGGAAATCTCGTCTTTTCCAAACAATGGCGGCGCGATATCAGACGGCTTTTCCTGGAGCTCGGGGACGGTCCTGCGAGGCTTGCCATACCACAGCCATTTGGCACGCTCGCCGTAGGCCAAGGTAATGAATTTGTCGATATCCACAGTCTCGATATCAGCAATGCCGGCCTTGTCTTTGCCACTAACCATGCCAATGACTAGCTCGCCTCTTTTACCACCAATCTCGGCAACAGTCGACTTCACCGCCTTTTGTACGCCCCAGCCTTCGCCAGCGGCAGCTTTGGCGGTAGTCTTGTGTAGCTTGAGAATGGTCTGGCGATCCAGTCGCCTCGTCCGCTCGATTTTGTTGGATTTCTGAAAGTAAGCAATGCCCCTTTTCGTACTCTCAATGTCAAAGACATCTTTCGAAACCGGAGCCCCGTAGTAATGAAGTCGATTTCTGGCGCCCATGAGCATGCCCAGCAAGGCGGCGACGGTTGTCGGGCCCAGAATGCCGTCCGTCGGTTCGACGTTGTACGACTCGGCGCCCAACTCAGTCCACCAATTACCGATAGATTCTTCCGTCTTGTCGCAAAGTAGTCCGTCGATATATTCGTTGTCCAACTTGCCGAACATGAACAAGGAAACCTGACACAGTTTAACAAGTTCGACGACGGACTGTGCAAAGGGGACCTTTTCGCTAGTCTTGTACAGCTGGTAGAATTTAGCCTGAGTCGCCGGTGTGGGGTCCGAAAGGGTCATGCCAGATCGACCTGAACACCCTAGCCGCTTCAGATTCTCGTTGACGATGAAGGCTTGTCGATGAGCGCGAATATCGCCTTCCGGTACGGGTATTACTGTCAGAGCCGAGGGGAAACTGCTGAGATTCGTGACCATGACATCGCCCAGGGGCGTCTCCTTGGGGCGGGCATGATATTGGTAAATGGCTTTGAAATAAAATCGCAAGCGATCGGACCAGGTGCTCTCGTCCGCCGGGACAGCCAATACACCAACCACGACGGAGTGTTTTGGATCGCCAGTGTATGTAACGATAACCAGTGTTGGCGACTTTCGTGAACAAGCCCATTGTTCGACCAGGTAAAGTTCGTATCCCTGCAGGACGCTTCGTCTCTCGATAACGGTGACGGCCGGGTCGCTCTCGAGGTACCTGGCGACGGAACAATCAGTCCATATTCGAAAGCGTTCGAAAGACAGAGACAGGCTCACCTATAAGCGACAGGGTCTGCAAAGACCCATTTCTTCTTGGAAGTCGGTAAAGGCGAGGGCGTCGCGGGTTCGGTGGAAGCCTCCTTGCGTGGATCCAAAGCTAAGGGAGTATCTAGGGGAGATGGTCGACTGCTTCGTTGTTGCGACGCGACTCTTGCTAGTGTCAGTTCCTCCTCGCGATGTACCCGCGGGTCATTGACCGGGAACGGGAATCGGAATGCCATTTCCATCTGCATGAGTGCGACAGTTGCACTTGGAGCATTGACGACCCTGAAGCGTCAGCTACCTTGGAGCAGTAGAGGTCATAGTCGGGCGGTAGGACAGCGGATCGTCGTCGTGGATCGCGATGGGTAGCCAAGGTGGAAGTCAAAGATGCGCAGAGAAGTATCTACTGCCCTACATGTGACTTGGGCGTCTTATTGAGCTGTTCGAACTTGATTCTCTTGATCCGCTGGGCCGCTGCTAGTGGTCGGAGGATGGTCGGCATGTGACGCAATGTCGTGGATTGGTTGGCGGCACTTGCACCTGCACCTTCAGCGAATGGACGTGGTACAAAAAGACGGTAGAGCAGGTACGCTAAGCTCCCTCTCCGCGATGCTTTAGCCCAGATCTGCCCCCACTGGGCCCCAAACACCTCTGTGCTGTGACCTGTATACCATTGAAATGGATATTTACCAAGAAGAGCACGACGTGATATTAGACGAACAACTCAGATGTGATCTGATAACACATACTCATATTTACACATCTGCCTAGTATTCAATGCAAGAGTTATATAAGCCAGGATAGTCCTTCTGTTTGGTCAGCTTCAGTAACCATCACGCAAGACCTGAGGTACCACTGTCACAGAAAGCTACCCCCGCCCCCTGCTGTTACCTATCTGCCCGTTCAACTTAGGTTACGCTAAAAGCCTTCCGGGCCGCTGTTTTACCGGGGACTTGCATCATTCCATGTGAGCGGGTTACAGCAGTTTGCCAGCAATATAGAGCCTCTGTCCCCTCCAACCCTGGTCATATCCTACAGCGATCCCGCTTGCCGAGGAAGCTAACCTGACCGACCACCGGTGACAGCCGTCTGCACTCCAAACGCCTGAGCCAACCTCAACTACATACCTTCCATACCATACCTACTACCAAGCACCACCGACTGGGACATTTGATACGAATCCTTGAATTGTAGACGCTTGAGACTTCGCAAGAGGGCTCGCTACAATGATCTGTCCGTGGTAAACTCCACCAGCCGAGCTACATTGCCGCCGCAGCATACCCTACCAGCCCTACGCCACTACCAAGCCAGGCCGATACGAATCACGACATAACGACCACCACTTTCCGCGAAAATGGCGGACCAAAACCCCATGATGACTCTCCAGGCGGAGCTCTCCCGCTTTCGAAAAGCGACTCTCGATGCCGCTGTATCAGACGCTGACAAGTTGCTCGAGCTGCTCGTCCAGGCGAGAGAGCAGGTTGCCAATGGTGAGTCGCCGTAGTCTCTCGCTGTCGCCGCTGCTCGTGGTCGTGTACTTACCACTTGTCTCTCGTGCCGTAGCATCCGATCCCCATCGTGCAAGCTTGACCATGACGAAGCTACAAAATCCCGTGAACGCGGGCTTCGACGCAATAAACAGCCACTTGAAGGACGTTTCGAAAGCGCAAAAGGTCTTTGGCAAGGCCCTTGACAAGGTGCGTCTCGCTCCTAGCATGCAACAGCATGACAAGGACCTCAACTAACAACCTCTACTTAGCACTTTCCCCTTCGACCTTTACCGACAGACTACGATGCGATGGCCTCATATCCATCCCTAATCAATCGCGCAGTTGCTATGCACATGCTGCGCGAGGGCCAGTTCAGCGTCGCCTCGACGTTTCTGCGCGAAGCCCATGAGCGGCCCCCTCCTCCTTCGTCTTCGCCGTCGCCCCACAACCCTGTTCTAGAAACCGATATTCACTCTCTTCAATCACAAGAGCTGCAAGACAAATTCGCCAACATGTACAGCATCCTGCACCAGCTCAAGAGTCGCAACCTTATTCCGGCCATAGAGTGGGCGCAGCGCAACAGCGAAGACCTCGAGGCTCGCGGTTCCAACCTCGAGTTCGAGCTCACGAAACTACAGTTCGTCTGGCTCTTCAAAGGACCGGCAGTCAACGGCCTTCCTCACGATCCTCCGGGCTCCAACGGTCGGGCTGGAGCTCTCGCCTATGCCCAGGCCAACTTTGGCCGCTTTCAGGCCCGTCACCTCAAGGAGATTCAGCAGCTGTCATGTGCGATGGTGTACGCCTCTAACATCAAGCAATCTCCATATGCCACAATATTTGAAACGTCTGCCGCCTTTGACGACGTGGCGCTCTCGTTCACGCGTGAATTTTGCTCTCTTCTCGGCCTCTCCGCCGAAAGCCCTCTGTATGTCGCCGCTACAGCTGGTGCCATCGCCCTCCCTCAACTCCTCAAATACACCACGTACATGAAGGCCAAGCGCACAGAGTGGACGACGGAGAACGAGCTGGCCTTTGAAACACCGCTGCCCAGGGGCATGATTTACCATCCGATCTTCGTCTGCCCCGTTAGCAAGGAGCAAACGACGGAGCAAAATCCTCCAATGATGCTCCCTTGCGGCCACGTCATCTGCAAGGAATCGTTGCAGCGTCTCGCCAAGGGATCACGGTTCAAGTGCCCTTACTGCCCCAACGAGGGTCACCTCAAGGACGCACGGGAGATCAAACTCTAAGGGGAGAACACTTCCAGCACAACTGGGTGTGTAGAGTAGACGTTTCTTGGTACAGGCGGATAACGGAAGGTTCTCGACGGGCTCGGCTTGAGCCGCCCCAGGAACAGGGAAAGGTAACAGCGGCGTTTTGGGGTCAACGGCCATCAGTTTAGTTCTTGGGGAGCGTTTTTGTGCATTTCGGCAGCTACTTGTCACGTCACTAACAGTCTGGTTTGGGTTGGAGAGGTGGAAGGCTCACCGGTATCAAGTCTCTGGACAGCGCAATTCGACGACGCAGCCATTGATTCTTTGCTCTCTTCACGATGAGCCCAGTGATCTATGTGAAGCCGCGCCGCACTCGAAGCCTAGAGTGTGCTTTGATGATGGCAAGGTGTTTAGCGCGAGGCAAATGCCACTTCGATACAATTCAGTCTTGTACATATCCGCAAAGTCCAAGTCAACGACAGAGCTTCCTGGGACCGCTCCGCAAAGCGAAATTGCCAGACATTTCATCATGTATGATAAATGACCTATTCATAGTGCCCTGCATGTCACCAGAGTGCAAGTACTGGTATAGTCCAGACGTAGCATGCAGACGAAATGTTGAGCTAAATTCCGTAAAGTCGAATTACCTCATGCTAACGCTAGGTTACATCGGAGAGAGGAAAGTCTCAAAGCAATCGCTGCCAAGTAGCCAAGACGGTCTCGAGGACGTTGGCGGGTCAGTGGCAAGAGGCCGTGAAGCCCCTCCCACATCATATCCGCCGGTACAATGACCATCATGGTATCCTGGAAGCGGCCAAAGTAGAATGAATCAACCCAGAACTCCGCATGCGACCAGTCTTGGCCTCTTCGTTCCACGTCGGGTGGATGAAGCGAAGCATCTTCAACGCCGTACCATGTGCCTCAAAACAAAGAAATGAAAAGCCGATAATGGGGAATCTCAAGAAGTCCAACACGCTCCCGGCCCGCGTGTCACCGTTTCCATCTGTCCACAATGCCTCTGTGGGGTTTTGGGGTCCGGGTTGAAAATGTGGCATTGTTCGTAAATCATGTCTTTGTACAATCGCACGGCGTCTCTTTTTTAATTTGTTCGCTTCCCACGTTGGGTTAAGCCAGCTCCGCCCCGCGTTTAGTCAATCGTCATTCTGCTCGCGATTTGAGGCTTGACGTCCTGGAGGCTGATTGAGTTCATGTCTGGGTTCTTTTCCAAGTCCTTTGAGGGCTTTCGTAGGTGGTTCTTGAGGCCAGCACCGAAATTGCGCATGCAAACGATGCAGTTGACAATGGTACAGATGATGAGGAGAATGGTGATGACGGTGAAGGCGGTCAAGGATTTCTTGACGGGCTGGTACTGTAGGCGAGTCTCGGGTTGGTAGATACGGACGAGCTTGAAAATGAAGTAGCTCAAAGCACCGAAGTAGAGAACAATGACCGAGACCATGCCGATCTTGTTCTCGGTCCTAGTGAACCAGGCAGCGAAGAGCAGAATCGCAATTGTTACTGGGATGGCTGCGATGGTCAAGCCGAACTCAGCGTCGGTCCTGGCATTGACGATGACGAGAAATTGCACGGTAAATCCGAGGAAGAAGAAGAAATCGAACTTGAGCAGTGCGATATAAATCTATTCGCATGTCAGCAGCTATACGATGTGACGCGCAGAATGGCTTGATAAATGCTCACCTGGTAGTGGAGGAAACGCTTCTTCATTCTATAATCGGCTCCTATCGTCTTGAGAATGTCCCAGGCGAAAACCTGGTAAAGCTTCCACGCCGTCAAGCCCATTGTGATGGTGCCAAAAGCGAGGATGCAAGGAATGGCGACGAGGTAGGGCTTGACGTCGGCCCACATGTCCTCATTGGGGTTTTTAAGGGCATTGAGGTTCTTCAGCTCCGCGATAGCTTCGGCGATTTGGTCGACTTGGATGGCGGTATAGACCATGAGAGCGAGGTTGGAGATGCACACACCGATAACCTGAATGGTGTTCTTGGCTCGGAGAGCATCCCACACAATAACGAGTTCGTATAAAAAGCCAAAGATGAAGAGGGTCAAGAAGGTCGGAATCGTCTTTCTTGGAGATTCGGAATCGTCATTCTCGGTGCCGGGGGCTTGCTTTGTCAAGCTCGTCTGGAACTTCCAGAAAACATAGCTGAGGGTTCATTAGCGAAAGATGACAGCTAACATGGCAGCCGTCAGTCTTACGATTCGAATGCCAGGCATATTATGGCCTGGACGACGGTGATGCCGAAAAAGACTCTGGGCCAAAAGGCGCCCATGAAGCCGAAGCCCATGAAGCCTTGGTTTCCACTGCTGGGGCGAGAACCGTTCATGGTGGATGGTGCGAAGCCTTCGCGAAAAGCGTAGCCTTGGTTGTGAGATTGGGGAGGGTTGTATTGTTGCTGGTATTGTTGTTGATACTGCTGAGCGTACTGTTGGGCGGCGATTTCCTGATCGTAACCGGCAAAATTAGGGTCACCGCCGAGCAATGAGCGGCGGGAGTCGAGCCTCGTAGCCAGGTCGACGGTGTTGGCGACTCCCCGGGAGGAGTCGAGATTGAGAGGAGGAGCGGCGTTGGTGGTGAAGCGCGACGGACTGGAGAGTTGCGGCGGAATGGGCGGTCAGGTCAGGTGAGGTCAAGTCAGGTCAAGGCTGACGGTCGGAGTATGGAGGATGGTAAGCAGGCTTGATGGGGTCGGACAACGACGATCGGTCGGTCGGTCGGAGTCGGATCGAACGCGGCGGGAGGAAGCTTCTTGTTTAGGGAGGTGGTTTATGAGGAGGGAATTCAAAGCGAGTGGAGTGCGAGGAAGACCCCGTCGTTGGTAGCATGCAAATAGGCGCGAAATGAAAGAGGAAAATCAGAAAAGAAAACGGGAGGATACGATGAGATAGAGTTTAATGCACCTTGCTCGGGTGTCTCTCGCACGCTCTCACTCTCTTTTTTGGGTTTCGACTGACAGCAAGGGGGTGACCTGTTGGAGGAAAAGAGACCAGGAAAAAAGGGAAGAGATGGGAAGTTCTTGTTGGTGTGAAGCTGAAACAGGTTGAGGAGTTTGATCGGTTATCAGCGCAGAACAACGGCAGTCCAGGGGGTACTTTTGCTGTTCGTCCGTCTGTCTCTCTGTCTCTCTGCGTGTGTGTGTGTCTCTCTCTCTCTCTCGCTGTCTCCGGGGGTTGTTGATTTGACAGGCCGGAAGGCTGGGCTGGGCGTGCTTTGGTGGTGTCGAAGATGAGCGCTGGGCGTGGAGGAAGGGGTAGGAGGGGGCGATGCACGCAGTACTGTGTATGTAGCTCTATGTACCTTTTGGACCAAAATACTCGATGTAAGGGCTACCAGAAGGCGCAGCTTGTAAGTATATACTGCCCCAAGAGTACTTTTGGGCGAATGTGTGCGAGTGAGAGCGCAGCAGGAGCAGCCGACCATCTCCTGTCTGCTGAGTGGTCGGCTCTGGGGCTGGCTGGTCTTGGATTTGGTGATGCAGGATACAAGACGGGACGCTTTCTGGGGCCTGGGGAGGGGCAGTGACGGGGATGTGCGTGCTAGGCGGAAAGAGGTGAAGGTGGGAAGCCTGGGGCCACTTCGGTGCAGCCTACTTGTGCTGGTGCTGATGCTGGACCGTTGCACTGCAGAGAGAGAGAGAGAGAAAAGGGGTACGTACCTACAGCGTATCCGCACACAGTACCTCACAGAGTCGACTTGAGGGAGTGACGCTGGAGACAGTGGAACCAGCGAACAGGACAGGACACACTCCGACTCTCTCAGACGACTTCAGCGGTGGAGTACGTATACGCAGTATCCGTACTGCGCAGAAGCCAAGGACGCTGACAACGGGACACTTTTCTAGTGCTGAAAGGGCCAAGGCCAAGGACAACAGGCAACGGAGGATCCTACAAGGACGACCCTGGGAAATGCCAGCAGTTCGACTTGGACTACCTAGGAACCTCATGCTAAGTATGAAGAGGGCCGCCGTCAACTGGAATTCACAGCAGTCCTGACTTGAACGAGTGCTGATGATGACGCAGAAAGAGAATGCGAGAAGCAAAGATCGGACTGCCGCCATTCTTTTCTCGGGCACTGCTCCATGCGATACGACGGTGTCACTTTATTCGATTCGCTAGGCGATCAGCAGCTAATGGCTGATGATGGATGGGACTGTCGCCAACTGAGTGCAGTGTGCTGCTGCTAACCAGAGCCGAGTGGACCGCTCAGAGGCCTGGTCAAGGCCTAGGTCTGGCCGCGCCGTCTGTGAGGTTTGTGTCGTCCGGTGTTGGAGTGGCCTTTGGTCATGGTGTGCGTGGTGCAGGACTCGGCGCCGTCCTTTTCTCGTATTAGTGCCGTGGATCGCCGGATGAATCGGTGGAGGGATTTGGGCTTGGAGCTGTAGGGCAGCACATGGACAGTTCAGGATGCACTCAAGCACTCAACCTTCATGAAATTCGCGACGCGTAGAGATAGATACCTGAACAGAGCGAGGCCTTATGCTAATTCCAGTATGCCCCTTCTCGGCACAGATCGTACGACACGTTACACAGCAATTCGTGGAATCCATTCTTCCTCGGTCATTAATTACACTTCTCTCCATCAAGACCCCATTCATCACTTGCAGAGCCCACCAGTGCCGACCCGCCACAGCCAGAGCCTGAGCCTGAGCCGGACTTCTAGTTCCCCGATCCAATACCACCTCTGCCTTGATGCGCGCTTCCAGTTCCAGGGACAGTAGGGCTGTGCAAAGAACCCGGGCTCCAGGAATAGGACTGGGAATGGTGTGTAGCCAGACCCATCATTGAGTCCGGTGAGTATACCCTGTTAGTAGCACGACTTGGCTTGTTTTTGACTGGCTGCCTCTTGGCTCTGATCTGGCGCACGGCTTGCAGCTAAAAACCACATCGCAGTCAGCTTGGGGACACGCGACCTGGTATCGCACTATCGCCTGCTACCTGCAGCTGCTGATAGACGGCAAGACCAAGGCTCTCAAGTAAACCTTCTGTCCGCTAATTTCCATGGCCTGCCTGCCCACTATGCATGTGCCTTCCCGTTGGTATGCCTTACATCCTAGTCCTAGAACACCAACCTCTCAGCGAGTGAGACGACGAGATGAGGCTTGTATAGCCACACTGCCACCGCCCTCCTTGCTGTCTCTGCACGAGACCCTGCATTTCGCCAGGCGCCCAAACAACAACAACAGAAACGACAGCAACAGCAACGCAGGGTGCGTCAATTGAGCCCACGAGTATGCACCCTCCCTACAAGGCGGACGTCTCATGGCTTCGTCCAGTTACCTAGTGTAATATGTCCGTCAGCGAACCGTCGTCCAATCGCCAAGGCGCCGCTTCCGGCGTTGTGACTGGCAGTCCATCGTCCATCCCGAAGGGCTGAACCAGAGGCTGACACTGGCAGATTCTGACATTCAGCACTTTTACCGTGTAGAAGCATGTATCCACGTTCCTCCGCGAAGACTCCCTAAGCGAAGGCAGGATACGCGTCTCTGCATACGCACTTCTCTGTGCATACGCATTCTCTTCCGGGGCCGGGAGGTCCAAACTCTGGCCGCTCGTCACGTCAATTTCCATCGTATCTCTCACGACCCGTACGCCATACGACATTACCCCTTCACACTAATGTGCACCTCCAGTATCCCCTTTGCGTACGAACACCATGCTGCCGCCCATCCACGAGTTCCGATCCCACATCTCTCACCCCACAGGGATCCTGCCTTGCCCGCCCGCGTGCGCCGCTCCGGGAAATGGGAAATGGCGAGAGGATTGATGGCGATCGACCCTGCGCAGTGACGACGGTCCAAAAAGAAGCCCGCTAAGCCACGCCAAAGAAACCCCACCGCGGCACCACGGTTTGAGGCTCAGTCGCTTGAACCACCACTCAACACCACTACACACGTTATCCAGTCTCATCAGAGTGCCAGTCGTGTTCGATCCAAACATTCTGTCCCGTCCCAACGCCTCATTCGTCTCTGGTACTCTGGATGCCCTCAAAATAAGCTCCGTGCC
The DNA here is from genome assembly GCA_004366825.1 of Colletotrichum spinosum. Taxonomy (NCBI): domain Eukaryota; kingdom Fungi; phylum Ascomycota; class Sordariomycetes; order Glomerellales; family Glomerellaceae; genus Colletotrichum; species Colletotrichum spinosum. Next base: position 51,406 of record QAPG01000087.1, on the reverse strand, counting down.
GGGCTGAGCACCCGCATCCGCATCCGCAGCCGGGGCTGGTCGGCCACCAAGTACCACACCACGCCGCATCCAAACCTGCGCTGTAAGATGCAGCCACGTTGGTCAAGCCTAGGCCGTCAAGCAGTCCTCTCGTCATCTCATCCGAAGTATTGAAACGTATCATTCACACCCCGAGGAGCTCTTCCAAAAACTTTGCCCATCTTTCACCACCACCACCGTGACTACCTCGGCCACGACCTGGACCCCGTCCGTATGCCCGCCCGGCGTGGACAGAAACTGTAAACTGCCGCTTTTCCCCTGTCGCAGATCCAAATGACAGAAGGAGAGACAAGCGCCCCAAGCTCTCGGGATTCGCAGCTTGCGCCCTCGCGTCTTGCATCATCTCCGTGCCATGAAGTGGACGGAGATCAGCCGGCACATGCTCCGCGGTGGTCGGATTGGATATCGTCATTACCACTTGTCTTCCTTCTCCTTGCGGGTCGTGATCCGTATTCTGCAAGTCAAGAAGGGTTCTGGACCGTAGCCAACTTTTTGCCCTCTCCATCCAATCGCAACCCCGCGATCACGACAGACATAGCGACAGTCTAATCTCGCGTCCAGCAGTCCGTCACAATCCTGCAATAACCTCCGATGAAAACCGGGATGGGCGGGGAATTTCTCTCGCGTTTTCCCTCTAGTTTTTCTTCTCCCTTTGCTAAGTATATCATCCTTGGACAGGGACCCATCTTTTCGCCTGTCGAATACATTAAACGACGAGGGCACTTTGATTTGGTTAGTCCATCCCCTTCCTTACCACACTACGAACCTGTCTTCCCCTGGTTTCCGGGGTAACATGGAAAGGCGGTCGACTTATCTGGAGACATATCGCGACGCGAAATTATCGAAGTCGCGACGCCCGGTGGCTGGGCTCGCCAGATGGCTACACCACGTTAAAGCGGTTGGTAAAAGGGGAGGGAGTCATGAACTCGCTCAACGAACCAGGTTCAACGCGGTTTAACAGCCAGCACACTGGACAGCCGCCAAATGTGCCAAAACTCTACCGCCGATCAACGTCCAGGAAGAGGCCCCCATCTGCACCTGGTACCCTCCATCAGAAATCTAATCGTAGAATTCCCGCGCACTCATTCGGATGACAACAAGCTTTGGCGTTAGCCAGGCACAACAACAAACCTACCGTCGCAGTCCCAATTCGCGCCGCGGCTACCAGTACCTTATCTTATTTCTTGCCGCATCTGCTCAAGGGTTTTTCCTAAGAAAAGTCTATCAGCTGGGGCTCCAAGGGGCCGGCTGGAGGTAAGTCGTGATTTGTCCATAGTGTTTCCAATTACATAGTTGAAGCATTGCACTGAGAAGAGATGGGCTTTCGCGACTCGTGGTCGGGCTGCCTCCCGTCGTTGAGGCTGTGTCATACCGTGCCGTACTAGCCCCCTTCCCGGAGACGTAGAACGCGGATGCCACGAGCTTGAGTGGCCTTTTGCTCGACTTTCCCAGAGAACCATTTCGTACCCGTCTTCCGTGCCGCGTGTATGGTTCCTTGTTGAAGTAATTGACGATTCGGCCGCGTGCGAGACATCTCCCCGGGTTGTACTCTGAAACGGCCCCGCGGTGCCGATTTACTTGCCGCCGGAGCTGTCGGTAGCCTAGCGTACTAGAAGCAGTGCTAGTAGAGAAACCCCCACTCAAACTGGAGCCAGGCCAAGAAAGCCTTACGCGGTTCTTTACGATGCCGATTCCCTACGGATACATACTATGTATGACTTGGATCTGGGGGCTCGCAAGGGGGGTGAAAAAGGAATGGGTTATGGGTCTTGTGGTTCCGAAGCCTCGGTCTTGTCCGTCGGTGGATGGGGAAGAAGCAATTGTTGAAATGTAGTGGCTCGGTCCAATCGCAACTGCACCAGAAGAAGCGTGCTCGTTTCGCATCTCGATAGTCACGATGCTGGACATTGCTGGAGTGATTGAGGCTTGACGACAATCCAGGAGACCACTGAATTTCGTGGTAACGCGTGTTTTTGTCTTGGTCGGAACGGGATATGTGAGTATAGGCGACATCTTGCATTCAATTTCCGGCACGTGAATCAGGAGATCCCAGCTTCACTCGGGTTTTTGTTTAGAGTAGTTGACGCGTGGCATTGGTTGCCATGCACAATAGTCATTCTGTAGGTTATCGTCTTCTTGGATGGAGATGAGCCTTGCGCTCTAACACCAGGTCCGATTTGCCGGGACTGTAGGGAACAGATTTTCATATTCCGGTTTCGACTCCTGTCGATAAGGAGCCCTTCTAGCGTAAGGTGGCCGGAGCAGAATGATTAACGAGGTGGCTCCATACGTGTGTCATAGCATAGTCACAGAGATAGTCTGCAACGCATAACACAACGTCAATCGGATTCGCGTTGGTGCCTGAACAAGTTTCAATGGTTTTGTCGACAGGCCGACTTTGACAGCAATCTTTACGAGGTAAACCTCTCCAAAAAGCCTGGGAGGGTTCGTCGTCCCCCTAGTGCCTGTGTAAACATCGTCCATGGTATCGCCCAGTCCCCCAGTTCGAGCAAGCCGGCTTGTCTGCAACGAGCTTTGATGCAGCGTTGACGAAAATCAAACAAGATACCATGATACCGCAGCTGAATAGCTGTAGATGGCCGAGTTTTGTATCGCTCCTATCGTATCGTCTCCGCTCGTCGTCTCCATCTCAGCAGTATACCGGTAGGAATACAGCCAAGCTAGAGTGGCTGTCACGATGGATGGATACAGATGCTGCTTCCGATTGGGGTATCGAGAGTCCGCTTGAGGCCATGCGTTCTTTTAATTCGACGCTTTCGTCGCCTGTGTCAAACTGCGGCGTTGGACTTTCTGCTCGAGAATATATCGTCATTTATGCCTGATGGATGGCTGTGGAACGGCGCTTCCGCTTGGCCGGTGATGCTCGCGACCGAGTAACGAAAGATAAGCCACTAAAGCAGACTGCCTTTAAGAGCTCCTAAGTTGGAATTTGTGGCAAGAATGCCCTTCGACAAAAAAAGACCTCTTCAAATTTTCAGGAACCATCCAACTCCCGATCTGTGTATACCTAGCAACGCGTATTTCCTGGTGTTTCAAATCAACCGGAGCCGTGCTGTTTCCAAGCTTGCAACGGCCGCTGGCCCCTTTCCCGGTACGCTTAAGGCTCTACAGTCCGGCGGATAGGCATCTCCTCTGGTAAACGTGAATGAGAGGTTGGGGTTGAGCCAATAGATGGAAGATGATGAGCTGGAAAGCTGATGCGCAAAATCCGACATGATTTCCAAACAAACGCAACATGCTGTCGAGATTTTCCTCTGGACTTCGATGGAGAGCCATACTCGTCGTCTGTAAGTGACCAATGTCCGCGATGGAACCTGGCGCTTGAGATTGCAAAGAGCTACAAGTTCCCCCGAGACCATAAACGCCTCACTCGGTAACAAAACATCTTTGGAGTCTGCCTGAAAGCTGACATTAAGACGGGGTGAGCAGGTCCGAAGACTGGTTTCCACAGGTGTTTCAACGCCATGGGATGACCTGCATGTTCTCCATATAGTTCTGCAGTTAGTTTTGAACATGCAGTCAGACAAAATCTGTTGAGACTTGAATACGCACGGGGAAATGACTAGAGTCACGTATTAAGCACACTCTTACCCGATGATTTTCAAGATCCATTTGTCGGCCATCGACGGCAAAGGATGTACGGCCAAGATGCCGCAGTTGCGAAAATGAATGAATGACTGACTACGAGGGAACCCGACTGGTGACCAAATCAAAGACGATAGCTACGGGTAAGAATTTATACAGACAAAGGTTTGAACATCATGCCTCGAACTTGACTCGGTCATCAGCACACTAGAGGCGGATAAAGACGCACAATATCTTGAAGTGTTCAGTCGTGACGCCAGGTTCACGGGAAAGCAGGTCTGGTTGCTGGTATGGAAGCTATCTTGCTGTCTGCTGAAAGATTGGTTAAGAACGGCAATTCTATTACCTGAATAAAGAAGGAAAAGCGGGGAAGTTTTGTTGTTGCCCATCACCGTAGCGTATTCGCCATGTAACACACTCCCAGTGTGTTGTGCTGCCGGGAGCTTTTACGATCCGATGACACGTGAGCTTCCACCCACGCCGAAAACACGCGATATCATATCCGTGGACCAACTGATGACCGTTTGACTATCACCCATGTCATCTCTCGTGAGAGCTGATCCATGGCCCTTTGACTGCAAGATGTTTATGTATGAGGCGATACTGAGGCACCCAGTAGTTCCCGACTACGCACCCCAAGGAAACCCACGCCCAACAAGTAAGCTCTACGTCGGGCTTCTGCGAGGAGTGTTTATAAGATGAAAACCATGTCATAGAGGTCTCGAGAAAATACAAAGCCAATTAGGGGAAACATAATTCCTCAAAAGTTTACGAGCTCTTCAACAGTTGCCAGGCTGAGGAGTCGGATCCAGGCGAAGAATCCAAGGCAACTTTGGCTCTGTTGCTTGGTCCTCGTCCCTTGCAATTGAAGCGACCAGATTACCAAGAGATGGATGTATCATTCCTTAGCGATTGCCTAATGTAGGTTGTTTGGTAGAACGTTGTTCACTTTTCAGGCCTTACCTACGTTATACGATGGGGTTGTTGTATCTTTTCAATGGGACCCCTTTGTGATCTCGAAACTTGCTGTGTAGCCTCAGGTCGTCTTGTCAGCGTCGTCGATTGCCACATAATAGTCTCCAATTATCATTCGGATTTTTACATCGGAAATCCCAACCATTTCAGACGTAGGTTTCAAGAAGCTGCTACTCTCACCTGAAGCCGCGCGCATCTTGGTTCTAGGTATGTATAGCAAGCTTGCCAAATATTTGCAAACTGGGTAGCTTCGAAAGACGCCCCAGCCACATCTTCATGATATCCCCGACTTTAGTATTGCAGCAGCTGTCACTAGACGTGGCAGTTGCTTCCAGTCTTCTGGGAAACGGTAATAACTCGAAACCAGCATGTTGAATCGTGAATACACAGCAAATCTATATCCCGAACCACCCCTATCTACCAATTTCACAATTACCAAACGTATGAGACTCTAGTCTACTGACTATGGTCAAATCAGCCGCAAAGTACCACAGCTCAAATATACACTGCGCGTGAAATACCACGATGTGACTGTTTCACTGTATGTTGACAGCAGGACCTAAACATTTGGCCTCAACTCGCTTCGAAAGCCCAGCATTATCACCAACAGTCTTCAAACATCAACTCATCAAGGCATTTGGCATAGTCAGTTAGTTACTCGCACTCTTGACCTCCACACCCCGGCCATCATAATAGATTCGTGAAAGGCTGTTTGGCAACGCAGGGCGATCGCCCTTTGTGTCTGTAAAACCATCAACGGCACACTCGCCAAGCAGGAAGTGACACGACATCCTCACAGCTCGTTGTACGTCGGAGCCCATCATCCACGTCTATTGAGTATGTATCGAACATGAATCTGCGACACACAGTTTGGGTGCAAATCGCCTACGATACTAAACAACTTATCTCTGTGAGGTGATATTGGCTGTATCCTACCACCAGGCTGGTGTACCCGCTCCTTACCACTGTGTCTGCTGTGTCTTGGCTCATCCATCAGGAGAACCAGCAGTCGGCCTTTCCACAAATCCAGCAACTGAGTACCGTTCCATGAAACAATCCCGTGCCGTTTCGTCTCTGGAAATAAATGCAGTATGTCCATATCCGAGAATGGTAAGAATACTCTAGGTCAGTCTGGAAGGGCGATGAACTGTGTGTGCTTGCGTGGTCCGCATTGCCGACGAGGTATAAGAACAACTAATGTAATGAGAAATGAGCTTATGCGGGACTCTTCCCGTTCTTTCCATTGCCGTGTAAGACTACATTACATGCGAACGTATACTTGGACACAATATCGCCACCTGAAGTTCAACCATGTGATGATCAAAGACATGAAACAAGCCACGAAGTAGAGTCGATAACCTATGATTACGAGAGCAACAGCGGACCGCGACTACGTGACTCGAAGCAGGGAGAAACCGATCTCGAGTTGAGTCCCAGCAACGAGATGTAGATGTCACATTAAGGCATCAACAAGAGCAATGGGAGTCGATCGATCAGGCAGTGAGTCGAGTCTGACGTGTCAAAATAAAAGCTTTATTATAGTTAAAAGAAACGCCGTGCCGGCGTCCACCTCATCTATAATGCGAGGCCCTATCCGTATTCCACGGCGTCATTCCAGACCTCGACAACAGGTATACCAATTTTTGTTCCATGATCAATTTGTAAAACGAGAAAATGTCGTCTACTGCGCCTTTTTGTCGCCCTTGGGCTGCGTCGAGGAGTACTGGTCCGAGAGCTCGTCATAGCTCTTGTGCAGGCCGGCGCTCTGCTTCTTGAGCGTCTCAATGTCGCGGTCCTTCTTCTCGAGCTCCTTCTTGAGGCGGGCAATCTCGCCCGCGTTTCCGGCGGCGGCGAGCTTCTCGCTCTCCTTGGTGTTGCCCTTGGTGCCCTCGTAGCCGCGGACCTTGTCCTCGAGACGCATGACCTCGAGAATCATGACGTAGGTGCGGTTGAGGATCAGGGAGAGGAAGAGGGTGAAGCCACAAAGGTACATGTTGCGCTGGGAGTAGAACTTGCGGGCCTGAACCTCGAGGCGCTCATGGCCCATGACAGCGGCGCTGTGACGGATTTGGTCAGTTTTGCTTGCATTCAAGCGTGTGGAGCTCCTGGAAAGGGGAGGGAAGAGGGTTCTGTGTGACAAGGGAGTTTGCCGAAAAGAAAACGTACCCGCTGTTCTGCTTCTCGGTAGCGAGGGCCAGCTCGACCTGGACACGGTAGACGCGGTTGACAGAGTCGATGAAGAGGATCAAGATGAAGACGAATGTGATCTTCATCCAATACTGGACTTTGGCGACGATTGGGCTCTCAGAGATGAAGCTGCGAGCAGCAAAGGTCAGAATTGTTGCTATCTCGTGAGGATGTTTGAGGAAGGGGGCAACGTACGTGAACAACTTGCGCTTGACGGCGAAAGGAAGGGGGACGATCAGGAGCATGAACAGCCCCATCTCTCCCATCAGGAGCATAAACACCTGGCAAGGTCAGCAACACTCCCGCAGGCCATGGTATCGAGTCCTCCGCTGCTTCGATAGGCAGCCGAGAAGCTCGTTGTGAGGTCGAGACGTACGAGAGTGTAGTAGAGCGTCATGTTGGCTGTGCGGGGAAAGAGGTTTAATGTCTCTCGAGTCGATTGGTCGTGTGCTCCCTTTAGAGTGGGAGATTTGAAATGTTGTAGATGGTAAGAACACTCGGGAAGCCCAGACTGACTTTTCCGACAGTGTTGCGTTGACGATTGTTGACGGGGGTGGTGTAGCGGGTTCTGTGATTTGATGTAGGAAGAGCGTCAGGCGAGCTTCGGGAGGAGCTGGGCCTTTTTGTACAATGGGTACGAAGTGTGACGATGGTGGGACTCTCCGTCAAGGTGAGGTAGAGGAGCATAGGTGGCAGTACGGCAGGCCGCCAACCGTGAGAGGGATACCAGGATTGGGGTGTGGTTACCTGCCTACGTAAAGTTACGGGGCACCTACGCAGCTTTGCTGTTTGGCGGAGCTGGGCTGGCTGAGGAGCTGGAGCTGGGCTGAACTTGCGTACAGCAGTTGCTCAGCATTACTGGTAGTCAACAACGTCATCGGTGGCTCGTGCACTCTATAGATGAGGGAAAAGGCGCTGAGTGCTGGTACCAATTATTACCTGAAGTACCTAAGGGAATGTTGAAAGCGGCCTGTCCACACAGCTGTCAACAGATGGTCCCGGGGCTGCTGCGAAAGGAGAACACGTTCCAGTCATCCAATCTGACGTCAACGTCGAGATAACCCGCCGGGGGAATGAGGCCTCGCCCGAAAAAGGACTTACGAATCAGGTTTGGAGGCAAAGCCACTTCCCGTAGAGCCGCGTTGGCACCATCTGGTGTTTTTGAATCACGATACTATCATCTAAGATATTCCAATGAAGAAACGTGGCAAGCACAGCAAGCGGACAATCTTGAAGACTTGGAACGGTAGCGATACTGGCCAACTGGATGCTACTAAAGGGCTTATCCATGGACGTGAGAATATACTGATAGACTGCCTGAAGGCCAATTTTGGATGCTGGGGAGTGAATGATAACCAAGTTGAAGAAAAGAACAATAGCATCACCATCACATCAGCGCTATCACATTCCTCAGACTTGCACGTAGATTCGTACGCTTGCAAAATGGTAAAGACGCTGCCTGTCGTCGCTCTACTTTGGGTATTCGTAGCATACTGCACCAAAGTAACCAAGCGGCAACAACAACCGACTCCGATGCCGTAAAGAAAACACCCTGAACACCCAGCTTTTTGCGCCCCAAGTGGGCACGTTCACCTAAAAATCGAAATCGTACACTCTTGACATATGAAATCAAAGGTCAGCATCTCGTAGCGCGATGCGCAATTCTCGAGAGTAAGCTCTAAGTAGTTACCCGCCAGGCCTCCGTGCTTTCTCCAGCTAATTGTAGAAAACGCTCTTCTGGAAGCTTTCTGGCGAGACATCTCCAATCTTGGTCGGCACCTCGGGTCCCTTCTGGGGGGCGCTGGGCAGCGCATTGGCTTTGAGGGGTTCGCTAGGGGCGGCCTTGATGGCAGCCAAGGGCTGACCGGCTCGACGGATGACCTCGAGGTAGGTCGAAGGGAGATAGCCCATGCGACCGTCCCGAGCACGGCATTTCCACCATTCGCTAGGGTTGCCGAGAGGGTCGCTCTTGGACAGCACGGCAACGAGATCGCCCTTGCGTACTTCCATGTCGACGTCCTTGACGGCGTTGCCGGCCTGAGGCGTAAAGTCGTACAGCACCTGGCAGTAGTCGAGCTTAGACGGGTCGAGGACCTGATGCTCGCCAGCCATGGCCATACGGCGGCGCTCCTCCTCCTCGGCAGAAGCTGCCATGGTGTTGATCATCTTGCGCATGAGGTACGGGAGACCGAAGGCGGCCAGCAGGAAGAAGAAGAGGGGCTTGCGCGAAGCCTTGGGGGGTCCCAGGGGAGCACCATCGGGTCCGATGGGCTGCCGTCCTTCAAATCGGGCAAAGGCGGCTGGTGTGAGGGCCGTCGCGTCGGCTGGAGGTGGACGACCGGTGATCTTTGCAATGAGGGTCCTGATCCATCGCATGAGGGTGAATATGCCAAGGATCGAGCCGAGGGTATCTCTGAGGTTGCTAAACTGCTCGGCTACCGAAACCATGGCTGGGCGTAGTTAGCAAACCGTTCAAGGTGTCCAGTCGGTGGCGATGACATACCAAAGAAACTCGAATGTGTAGCCATGTACGTGCTCTCCAACATCTGTGCAAACCCGCCAAAAGCACCGACAATACCCTCCAGCATCTGGAAGGTTGCTTGGGTGTTGTTGTTGAAGCGGTTCGTCAAGCTGTTTGGGTCGTTGGGGTTCCCGGGCATGCCCATACCCATGCCACCTCCGTACATACCGCCGCCGTACATGCCGCCTCCGTACATACCACCGCCGTACATGCCGCCGCCGTAGCCGCCGTAGGAACCCATCCTGGAGTACGGGCTGCCGTAAGGCGACGAATAGGCACTTCCGTATGTGGTACCGTAGGCTCCTCCGTAGGGACTAGCCGTAGCACCGATGCCAGCTCTGCTGTAGGCAGAAGCGTTTTGGTTCACGGCAGACGCGAGAGAGGCGGGCCGCTCGGGGATGGCGGGGGAACCCGATGAAGCGGAGGTAGTCGACGAGGATAAGGATGTGGTCGGAGCCGGCGTCGCAATGGAGGCGGCGGCAGAGGGAACGGGTGCTGGTTTAGACGTCAGTAACCTCGGCCGATGGGCAGAGTTGGGGGGGAAAGGACGAAGATGAGGAACAACATACCGGAGGCGGTGGTAGCGCCAGCTCGTTCCCAGGGCTTTGGCGGCGATGCCATTATGGATATCCTGGGGGGAGGAGGAGAAGTTTTCCCGGGGGTCGTCTCGTCCAGTCGGCGTTATCTCGCAATCGGCCGGTCGGGGTAGGGTAGGAGCGAGTGGCGGCAGGCGTTCCGTACTCGCAGCAGTCGGGTCCTTGTCCTCGTACGTCTGTCGTATATTCTCTATGCTTCTGCTTCCTTGGCCGTCCTGTTCGTCAGAGCACCGAGATGCCAAAGATGACGGCTGCGACCAGCCGGATGCTCGATTTGTCGTGACTCTTGAATGACGACAGACCGATGTGCCGATGGATGGTATGTTTTCCGGCAGAGAGGGGAAGAAATGTCGGGGTAACGAATTCGAATTGATTGCCAGTCACAGTCAGACTGGGCCGAGCCAAGTGGCTGGGTGTTGGTGCGAGTAATGGGGTTGGCGCAGTGCAGGGCAAGTGACCATCCTTTTCGCCTCTGTAGAGAGTACTCTGATACGTACTAGATAGGCCTGTGCTTGTACCTGTGGCGGGCGATGGGCATGCAACCATACTGTTAGGGGAAACAGGGTCTGGGGGTGTTACCAGGTAATAGGTAGGTGCCTAGGAAGATGGGGCTGCTGGCGTCCTCTGGCCTTTGCCTCGGTATTTCGGCCGACGGTCTGGGCGCCGTTAGGTACTTCGCCGCCTTTTGGCCAGGCCTCGGCATCTTTGACGATACCTCGCTCGCGCTGCCTACGGATTAAATGACAATGAACATGGAGCCACCTACCCCGGAATTCGGCCCTCAAAGGTATTGAACACCCTATGCTCTATTCAAGCCAAGCTCGACTTTTAAAGTAGTTCGTTCATTGCAAATGGACTTTATGGACTCGGTTGCGCCGCGCCTTCAAGCCTGACGACGCGTCCTAATCAGAGGCCAATCTTCATCGCGACCGGGAATCCTTCCGATATCCCAAAGAGCTGCAGCATCATCTGTCCATGTTTGGATCACGCGTGCCAAACTGCATCTCAACCACCTCAAATCACCGATGCGCAAATAATAAGTATCACCAGCGCTCAACAAAGTGGCCGAACCTAATTATTTGCCTTTTCATTCTGCCTGTCGTGCAATTACTGGACAACCCAATCACCTCACTTGAGCTCGGCAAAAGCCTTGGCGTTCTTCACATGCTCCTCCCACGTCGTCAACTTATCCTCCACAAGGGCGTGCGACTCGTCGAGCTCCGCGCCGTCGTAGTACCCAAACTCGTTGAGTAGCCTCATGTTCTGCAGCATCTCCAGCGCCACAAAGTCTGGCATGCCTTGGCCCTTCATGATGCCAAGGAAAACCTCGTGCGGCAGCTCGTTGTACCGCGCGTTGCTGCCCGCCTCCGGGTACACCTTCTTGAACACCTCGACGGCCTCACCCGCCGTTGTGTACGCCGTTGCCGCGAGCACGCGCTTGCCGAGTACCTTTTCGCGGTTCAGCACGATGCCCTTGACGAACTTGCCCGTGTCGGCCGGCGCGTCAAACAAGGGGATCGGCGACGACGAAGGGATCGGCAGGCTGAGCGCCCACGCGTTGTCGGGCGGCGTCTGGCGCAGCATGCCGCCGGGGAAGTTGGACATGTAGAAGCCATGGAGAAAGAAGGTGGCCGGAAGCGAGAGCGTGCGGATGTATTCCTCGACGGCCGCCTTGCTGTCGAAGTGGTAGACGTCGGCGAGCACGCCCTTGGACACTTTCGATGCGTGTCAGTCATCAAGAACATTGTGGGTTGCGGGGTCAGGGGTTGCATACGCTTGTTGACGTCGAGGAGAGAGCTGAAGATGAAGTGCTGGACACCAACCTCCTGCGACTGGTCAGCGTTGTTTCCAATGCGTCAAGATGGGGTTCGTCGACGACGTACCTCAGCTGCGTCGGCAATGTTCTTTCCCTGTTGGACTTCGAGGTCCTTGTCCAGCTTTTCCCAGTAGTTGGTTACGGCGAAGACCGTGTGAGATCCCTTGACGGCTTCCACCAACGAGGCCTTGTCATTGAGGTCGGCCTGATGGGTTGGTCAGAATATCGTATCCCTCCACTGTGCCTGAATTGAGCCACTTACACTAACGACCTCGACGCCTCTGGCAGCCAGGGCCTTGGAAGAGTCCTTGGTGGTATCACGAGTGACACCGCGAACGGCCCACTCGCTCTTGAGCTTGGGGTCCGACAAGAAGATGTTGACAACGCTGCCGCCCTGCAAACCAGTGGCTCCGAATACGGTGATGATCTTCTGGGACATGGTTGATGACGGTATGGGTTTGTTGGTCTAAAGAATTGAGGTGGTCGTTGTGTTGAGTGGAATTGCGTCGGAACTATGAAGTTGTTTGGCAACGTTGGCAGGAGAACCCTGAGAGGCGCGTTCGGATGGAGCTGGGAACCTTGCGTCAGAGTGTACTGAACGATGTTTAGCAGTATGCTGAGATGTTTGTGTTGACTGGTGTGATGTTATTCTTCCTTCAACTGAGGAAACTTCCCAATCAATATATAGCTCGACTGCGAGACACCACCCGAGATATCACGGTGGCAGCTGCATCTCGACTTAACTTGCCCAAAACGGCAACCCTCTCTTTCGTCCAATTACCAACCCGCCTGTCCACAAGCCCACAAGCGCACCTACTAAGTACGCCCAGCAGCCTCAACCTGCCGCTGACAAAAAAGCTCCCCTACCTTACTCTTGTCGTCTTGTCAGCCCTACTGCACGTCGTCGGGTCCCGAACCCCGACTCGCACGCACCTCATCACACATAGGTCTGCAGTCGGAAAACGAGTTTGGGGTTGTGGATGGGCCGATGCTCCCGTCCCGTTCCATCCCGCGCTGGAGGGCTTACCAATCTGAGCACGACGAACCACGAGCTTCCCTGAGGATTCACCAAACGCGAGGGCGAAGGCCGAACCAGACAGACGATTGAGTCAGCAACCAGCCCTTTCTTCGATACATTCTTGGAGATGCTTTGCGAATGGTCTTCGAATTTCATACACTCCCTTCATCCATCGTGTGTAATCGCTTGTCAGACACCGGTAGAAACTCTGTAACAACATCCCAAACATGTCGATGGCTCCTTTCCTGCTGCCTACCACGATGCGACTGACCTCTCTACGACATTGATTCAGAGCGCCAGTGTGCCATCACCTAATGCTCTGTCATCCAATGTTGCAAGCGCCAACAGCTCCTGTCCGACGAGCACTGCGCGCGTGCGGCGGCCTGCCTGAGAGCCACAGCGCTTGGCGCATCAACTCCTTCGGCGCTAAGCACTCTCTAGAGGGAAGCTACTTTGAGACCTAGAGGCGATGCCGCCTCCCTACACCATCACAACAGCACAAACGGTCCTCGCATGTTCGTAAACCTTGTTCTCAATTGTTGAGTGTCTATCGAATCTCGTCTATCGAAAGGGCGAATCCCAATCCCTTTCCTTTTCCCAAACCATCTCAAAGTAAAAAAGGCACACTTTTTCGGGGCCGGGTATCTCTAAAAACGCCATCAGAGTCATGTCGTTTTGCCGCAGTCCCAGCCTGACTGTCCTTCGGGCATATCGTGATCCTTCGCGGAGGTATCAGAAGAAAGTAAAAAAGCCAGCCTGGTATCAACCAGACGCGAGCGAGGCGTACTCGACTGAGCGAGCGCGAAGTAAAGGTAAAGAGTCTGGGAGAGAAGTGAAGAAGAAAAACGCTCAGCCATCCAACTCATAGAAGCATTCGTGAAGTGAATTCATTCCAAGTTTGAGCGATCCGCTTAGCTCGACAAAGCGAACAAGCTAACCTTCTCGCCCTTGGCGGCCGTGACATCGGACGAGAGCCAGCCGTCTACCTGCTCCCGGGTGAGGCCGGTGGAGAAGTCAACACTGCTGTCGAGGATCTTGACAGAGACCTGACCGGTCTCGCCGTCGAGGACGGTGGCAACCTTGATAGGTTCACCGGTAGGGCGGTCGAAGTAGTCGGAGGAGCCACCGGGGACGTTGGAGTGGAAGGTAGACTTGCACTTGGTATCGCCAGTGGCGAGGACCTCGAGTACGTCGATCTCGCCGCAAGCAGGCCAGCAGGAGCAGGAGCTGTACTGGGCGGTGCGAGGGATGCGAGCGTTCAGGAACCAGAGCGCGGGCATGTCTGCGTTGAAACCAGTCGTGCCGTCCATGGGCATGTTGAATTCAAACAGCCAAACGGAGTCCTCGCCCTTGAAACCGTGGTAGGCAACAGAGCCAGGGCGGTAGTAGCCACAGCTGCCGTCAGTGCACTGCCTGTCGCTGTAGATGGCGAACTCCTTGTTGGAAGAGAGGTAGACGGGGTCGAGAATCTGCGGCGAGGCAGCACCGCCGGTGGCATCCGAGTTCAAGTACGAGAGAGAGTTGCCGAAGACGTTGTCGAACTTGCCGGAGCCCTGGCCGCCGTAGTTGCCGAGGAAGACGATGCCGTCGGCAATAGCCTTGTCAGCGTTGTAGTAACCGACGCGGGTGTAGTCACTGCCGGAGCTGGCAGGAGCAGAAGAGGCCTTGGGCTTGCTGGCCTTGCTGGAGCTGGCAGGCTTGATGGCGGCGGCGACGGGCTTGTAAACCTGAGCGGGGGTGGGGGTAGGAGCGAAGGCGGGAGCGGCGGGCGCCTGGATAGCCGGAGCGGCGGGAGTGGCCTCGGGGTGGTAGTTGTTGATCCAAGACACGGCCACACCGTCGATGACAGCGTGGACCCAGTCCTCGCGCTTCTCCTTGGGCTGCTCGGGTTCGGAAACGACCTCGGCGTGCTTCTTGTGCAAGTGATGGTGATGGGCGTGACGGCGAGCGTGGGTATGCGTAACAGCAGGGGAACGCTTAGCCTTGGGAGAAAGGTTGTAGATTGCAACCTGCTTGAGGTTCATGGGGCCACGGAAGAGGGGGGTAAGCTAGGATTTGGTAAGCGTCTATGATGATTGATATTTTGACATCAGTTTCCTAACTTACCTCCTCGTTAAAGGGAGCCAGAGGACCCTCAAAGGGAACATCCTCAAAGGTGCAAGAACCATCATCTCCCATGTGGGAGACAGCCTTGTAGGAGCCAGGGTGGCCGACATTGGAGTAGAGGATCTGGTTGACCAGGCCGCACCACCAGTTGCCACCCTCCTCCTTGGCAGTACCAGAGCACTGCTGGAGAGCGTGGCTAACAGTGGCCGAAGCCAGCATGAGGACAGTGGAAGACTTCATCGTGTTCTAGAGCCTGATGGTAAGAATATTTTGGAATGAATGCTGGATGCTGATAATGTTGTGGAAATTGCTTCGTTCCTCGAGTATTTGACCTGCCTCAGAGGAAATCGCAAAGATGCGGTAGAAGTGTTCTAGAACCTCTTGATAAAAAAGCGAATTGCCCAGACTGTTCCTTTGACTCTGCCGGGAGACCTATGAGTGGACGAAGCTGGAATGTGAAGTGTCGAGTGAACCCTGTTCAACGGTGTGGTGTGGTGTGTTTGTGAATCAGACGTTGGAGACCAAGCTGAGTGTGAATGTTGTGTGCGTGGGAAAAGGAATGACTGGTGACAAGTAGTCAACCGGTAAGGAAGGGGCGATGCAAGTTGAATTCCGGTAAGGTGGAATTTCGCATCAACACTCTTGATCGTGGTGAAGGAAAGAAGTCAAGGAGAAGACCGCGGGAAGGCTGATTGATTTAATATGCTGTCAGCTGGAATAATCGAAGAGAGGCCCTGGCCCTGGACTGAACAGAAGGAAGGTAGACCGAAGCAGCACAAGCTGGGGGGGCAGGGGTGTGGAAGGAAGGTGTGATTGAGTGGACAGGTACCAAGTCAAGGCAAGGCAAGAGAGGAAGGAACACTGAATTGGACCCCAGTCAGGTCATTCCTTCCATCCTCCACATGAAGTGGATACAAACTTGACTAGTTGTAGTGCATGGTGGTGAGGTGAGTGAATTACCTCCTACAGGTAGTCTGTCTACCCGAGGTCAAATAGATACTCTACCTATTGCTCTCTATGATGAGGTGTTAGCTTATAGCTGGATACCCAGACACCCCCTTTCTCTGCTTCTCTCAAGTACAGTAATGCAGTCACTGCAACTTGCTGGACAGAGGACCATGGACTGAAGGAGAGAAACGCCATCTGATGATTGGATCTTCAGGGAAACGGAAAACATCCAACCAATCCGCTGTCAAATTCAGATGAAACACCGGCTTGGCCCTCAACGGGGGTTGTACCTTGCAGCAACCACAACGCCAGGCAGGGTCTCGCCCAAGGGGGCCAAAAACGCAGCAATACTTTTCCTCCCTCCTCAGAAATTCTTATCTTCCTGCTCGGACATGAGTCGAGATGCCGCGTAGTGTACGGATACGAATGGCTCCCAGGCTTGCAAAGCCGCCAGAGAAACAGTCCATCAGTTAGCTGGCTCTGCCCCTCAAACTTTGGGTGAGCTCACCGGAGGTGCCAAGAACCAAGCCTCATCGGGCTGCTCCCATTATTCAGGTCCGAAGACGCGACCAACCACTAATTGACACGCATTTTGGGCTTCCTCGGCGTTCTGGGCTCTAATCTCGACACAAAATGACCCTTAAAACCACTGTCCCAAGGGATGGATACCGAACAGCTGGCTCTGTCTCACACAACAACAAGGCGATTCTAGTCCAAAAGTGAGACGAGCCATACATTCTCGACCCAAAATATAGGGCCAGGCCGGCCGAGAGAGATCAGCGGATCAACATGAAGAAAGGTCCGTGGCCTTTGGCTCCTGCATGCGGGTATCGGTAGCAGACGTATCCGTACTTGTAAGGACCAACTACTGCGTACAACGGTTATCGTCAGCCAACAGTGGCTCAAGCCGTACTAGCATCATGCTGTGTGGTTTTGGGCTGCGTTCTCGCGGGTGGCTGGCGACTATTTCCCCGCGAAGAGCCTTGGGGGTCCATTAGAGTCTATTCACGTATTCTACAACAAAGGCTGAGCACGACGCCCAAGGATCGCCCGCGACAACGCTCCCAATGGCGTCTTGGCCCGCCCGACTCTTCAGGCTGTCCAAGAAATGAGTCGGTGCCAGAAAAGGGCCTGTGAGGTGCCATTGCCAGCGTTCCCCGGCTCTCGAGCTCTTCCAATACGCCGTTCAGTGTCAGGGGACGTCGACCCGCCCATATCGGGGCACTTTGGGGGTGGCAGTGTCACGCTGCGATGCGATGAGATACTGAGTATCCGTAAGTGACGGCACTCTGTGCTGACCTTGAAAGAGATGGTGAGAAATCAAGCTTACCGTGGTGTGTAACCGCCGGTTGTCCGAGATGTGCGCCCATCCCCCACGACTTTCCTTTGACCTTGGTTCGTCCCAAATCCCAGGCGATGTGTCCAATCATCCCGAGGCCAGTGTCTTTCGACCAGATATGCCAATCAACTCACTCGCTCGGCCATCATTATCCCCAGTCTATACCGCGACCCGTTTCATCCGATGGTTAATCGCGCATGCCTCACCATCAGGCACCATCCCAACTCTCCGTGCCGTTCGGTCCATCCTTGACACCGCGGAACAGACGGGTTGGACTACTTCTGTCCACCCAGCAAGCAGCAGTTCAGCTGCTGCTCATCTCCGTCAGACACGACGAAGATCCCTCCGCTCCTTCTAATTGACCCGTGGTGCAACTCGGCCTGGCTGATCTGTTCTAGATCCGCTTTGCCTCGTTTTACGCCATGCATTGGCTGCCGGACCCCGTATCGGGAGTCGAGAAAAAAACAAAAAAACCTTGGGCGGGCCAGCTGGGGGCCGGAAACAAAAAGCGATTACAAGCGAAGAAGCAAGAAGAAATAAAGTCGTTTGAAAACCACTCAACCGCCCCTCCAGACCCCGCGCGTTGTAACGTATCACGGCCAACGCCATTGGTCGTTTCTTTAACCACGTCGATGTCGTAAACCTGCAGGCCCAGTCTTGCAATGTGCCGTGGCAAGGCAGAGGATGATGGGGAGGGGGAACGAGAGAAATTCTCGACCCGGGCCCAAGGGCTCGCGTACCTGGCGGAGGGTGTCTGACATCAGGTCCAGCGAAGGCTGAGTATCGACATGAGCTCCGTCAGCCAGCAAGTCGAAGCGACTGACGAGAGCATGATGTGTGACGAGACACAAGGGTCGCGGCTACTGGGGAACCACGCAATTGCGATATTGACATCTCGGGAGCGATTGTCCATGACGGTGATGGGATGCGACTTTTGCGTTGGCTGTTCCTGCATTAGCGGAACCGCTTACCCGAGAGCCTACTGTGTGTATGGGTAACCTATGGGCATCGGTTGGGCGAAGCTCACTCAACCTTGACCTGCGTAACTCTGCACTCTCCGTGGCGACACCCCATTCGACGAAAGCTTGCCCAGCCCGCCGGTCGCAGGCGGCAAACCTCACGGCGTTACCACGTCTTTGCTGCGGGTGCTTCAACCCGGCACATGGCCGAGAGGTACCTTGCTGCGGGATTGTATACCTCCGTAGGGATTAAAAACGTTAGCGCTTCGTCAATTTTACCGCCTCAAGTAGGATTTGCAGAGGTACCACCAGGGCCACTAGAGCAGCTATTATCATAATATAGCTACCTTGTGGATTAAGCTGATCAATATCTAAGCTATTTTTTATGTTTATCTCACCTATTTCACTATGAGTAGTACATTCTCCATATGTTCTGGCCAATATCGTGAACGTGGGTTAAGCCAAGAAGCTAACGTTTTTAATCCTTACGGAGGTATACGCCGGACGTGACATTTTCACCGTATCACGATGTCAACACCGAATGGCCCCAATGCTGCATTCTAGCTCAGTGGACCACACTCCACGTCTCTCCACGTCGCATTCTCTGTGTGTTGTGCGGATACATGGTGTGTAAGCACAATCTCTTTTCTCGCCGCTCACCTCCCAGGAGTCACCGAGATCTCGACCACTTGAACCCGGCCGAGATCGTCGCTTCGACTGAACACACGCCACGTGGGATTCACACACACAGCCCAACTAACATCCCGCTGATCAGCCCTTCTGATCTTGCTCAGCTCCCAGTGTTCTTTCCGTAATAATCCCCGGGTCTGATGGTGTGTTTCGTGAAAGACGTGTCTGGGTAGGGAATATCCGAAACCAGCGCCACAGTCACATAGAAGCACATACTCCTGTCACGGTGATATTCTACGATTGATTCACCAAAAGACGCGTAAAAAAATGGAATAGAAAACTGGAGTGACGTGCTCGTCAGCCCTGGCGGATCCATCTCCACCTCGTTCTGCAGGAACAGCTGGAGCATGCGCAAAAGTGGAAAAGAAGCAGAGTCCGTCCGACTTGGTACAAAGCCTTACCAAGCAATAGTTGACTTTGCAAATCACCCTGGGATCCGTTCCATCAGCGGCCCTCCCAGGAAGAAACGGAAAGAAGAAGAAAAAAGCAGCACCCAGTATGAAGGCACCCGAGAAGCGGCGACGAGGTGAATCGATACCAATGCTGCTTTCCCATCACATTTGACCACTGTCGGTGGAACGCAGTTGGCGTACATGTTTCCAGGAGTCCAAACGAGCCTTCAACTTGGTATCAACATGGCGGGGCATACCTCGGCGCTGGGATGGATATGCACCGCCGTTCAGCAAGGTCGGTACGGATACAGAGTAGTTACATCTGACTCACAGAATCCAGTTCCGCCGAGGATTTACTGCACGTTTACTAGTGGCTTTTCTTACAAAGTTTTTTCTTTGAGGAAAAAAAAAATTATGCTCATCATCTGAGTGAGCATCGCCACCGCAGAAGCCACGGAATAACACCGAGGCGCAGGTTCTGAACAGGGATACTGAGTCACATGCCCTGAGGTCCTGTTAGTCAAGCCCTCACCGGGCGAGACGGTGAATAGTCCTGTGACACTGACACCATCGAACCGTGGTGATTCACGTCGGTTACGTCAGTAGAGAGCCTACGGCATGTGGAATGGTATTGGACCGTCGACTTGAGCCTAACCGGAAGCCTTGGCCTTCTTCCCCTTGCGCGCTCTGGTCCGTCGTCCACTGTGTCCCTCACCCTCCGCATCCGCCCCATCACCGACGAATTTCTCATCCTCCCCCGGCGACGTACGTGCTCTCGCCTTGCGCTTCCCCGTAGCTCTCGCCCGGGCCTCCGGGGCCTGCTCCTGCTCCTGCTCCTGCTCCGTCCCCGTTGCATTGGCCCTCAGCCGACTAACCGCGTTCGCCATCCTCTTGCTCGTCGCCGTCTTCTGCCTCGGTGCAAACGCGCCAGCCCCTACAGTCCCCTCAAAGTACCTCGTAATGTTCGCCTGCGTGCCCTCAATGTCGCGCTTGTTCATGTCGCGGATGACGGGCACCAGGACCTCGTCTGTCCGCTCCTTGCTCCACCCAATCGTCGCCATGAGAAACTGCCGCAGGCCCTCGAGGTCCGGCACGCCCCATTGGAAGTGCTCGGGGCTGTTGTCGACCTCGGGGTGCAGGTACGCGTCCGTCACGGCCGGGTTGGGGAAGCCCGTGGGCAAAAACAGCTTGGTTCCCTGAGACTTGCGGAATTTCCGCCGAAACGGAGAAACGGCGTCGGCTTCCTTGGGGCGCGTGTTCATCTGCACCTCCTGCCACCACTCCTTGAACTTGAGGAGCCCCTCTTTGCCCGGAAACTCGGAGAGTATTTCCACAGCCGTTACGGGTCCGACGCCCGGCAGGCCTTCCGTGTAATCGGACCCCAGGAGCTGCGCGATGGCGATGAGTTGATCCCGTGACAGGGACAGTTCCTTCTCGAGGTCGGAACTGAGGTAGCACTCGACGAACTTGTTGCTGTTGAACATGTTCTTGTAAACGCGGTTGCCGCCGAAGAGGAACGTATCCGAATCGTCGGTGACGATGCCGTCCACGAGCCCGAGGTTCACTAGCTCCGCGCATTGCGCTTCGGCTTCCATCGGCGCCGTGATGTAGGGAATGCCAAAGAGACGGAGAAGTGCTTGGCACTCCGTGACCATGACTTGTGTAACCTCGTCAGCGTCACGTCTATCCTTCTTCTGCTGCGTGCGCAACGCCTTGAGCTCCTTTTCGTACGCCTCTTTATTCTCGCGTTCGGACTTGTTGTTCAGCTCGCTGGCAAAACGCGCGTGCTCTTCCGCTTCCTGCGCCAGGTTGGCGTAGAGTTCCTCGTCTTCCGGGTCGCTAAATTCATCATCGCTGTCGGCAAACACTTCCGCCTCCATGTCCTGTACCGAATCACCCGCCGTGTTGGGATCGTCCAGCTCAGGTCCGTCCATCAGCTCCTCGAAAGTGATATCGACTTGCTCCACTAGCTTTGGCTCTTCAGCGGCCACAGCCACGTCCTCCATTTCTGGTTCAGGAGAATCCGGTAGCTCCGTGACGGTGACATCCATCTCCTCATCTATGTTTTCCATCCCGACGCTTTCAAAGTCTGGTTCAGGCGATGGTGTCGCTCTTGCTGATCCGGTGAACTTGTTCTCTGGGGGGGCCATTGCTTCATCCTCTTTCTCCTGTGCATCGGTCTTGGATGCTTGGTCGCGATCGGTCGTTGAAGCTGCTGCGGTAGGCAAAATCACCTCTACGGCCGCAGTCTGCTTCTGGGGCGGAGGTGCGTCGAGAATCTCAACTTCACTACCCTCATCGTCGGAAGACTGGATCTCAATGAGCTGGTTTTGTCGCTGGCGTGCAAACCTGCGTTCCTCTTCCTCTGCAGCCTCTCTGTCTTCGGCATTAATCTCACCTTCGGCCTCTCGCTGTTTCTTTAGAGACTCGCGGATATCTGTGTCGTCAATCATCCAAGGGGGCAGCGGCTTCGGACCCTCCTTTTGGGGTTCTCGCTCAAACCCGCCCGCCTCATCGTCCTTGTCTCCGCGCTCTTCGTTGTTGACATCGGCCATAAATCCACCACCGAGGTCCACATCGTCATTTTCCCCAGACGCCACCTTGAGATTCAGTGGCATTTGCTTCATAGACGGCGCTTCTTCGGGCTTCCGTGCTGGCTGCGTCTTTTTCGAGAAGATGGAAGAGCCCCAATCGAGCTTAGGGAAGGGAAGAGGCCCGTCAAAAGGGCTCTTGACGTTGGCAAAAGCTGGCCTGGGTTGTCCACGCTTGGCCTTGCGGGACGCTTTAAGTGCGGCCTGCAAGTCGTCATCGCTACTGCTGGCATTGCTTTCTCTCCTCTTGGGCACGGTAGCAGTGGATCTGTTGTTGACGATGTGAGCCACCATGCGTCCACTCGAGGCAGTGATTGGTTTGGGTGCTGCAACAGCCTTTTGCTTCCACTGAGGGGCGGCCACCTCGACGTCCTCAAACTCTTCCTCTTCCTCAACACCAGCTGTCTGGCCATGTTGAGTCTCCAGCGACATGGCAATGGCGCGGCTCAGATCATCTTCTTCCTCGGGATGCAGCCCCTGCTGCGCGGCATCACTGAACCTGGCAGCATGCTGTTCAGGCAGGTCGCCACCAACAAACAGGCTGCCTTCGTCTTCATCGAGTGCTCCCGTCACGTCATCGTTTCGCCGCTTGTTATAAAATTCCTGTCGCCTGAGGGCTGCTTGTGATACCGCTTGTGACGAGCCCTTTGGCAACCGGTTCAGGCCTTCGACAGGGACGTCTTCAAAGTCATCGTCTCCGTCAGAAACAGCAGCCTTGTCCTTGTCCTGGAATTGAAAGTCGAGAGCATCGACATCGATTGGCTTGTGCGCCTCTCCAAGGTCTTTTTCCTTGCTGACCACGCCCAACGCCCATCCGCCTTCTGCTCCATCATTTTTGACCAAGATGTACTCTCTGTCTTTTTCACCAGCGATGCGGCCGCCGCCGTTCAATGTGAGATCGAGGCCGGTCATGCCGGCTTCCTTCATCAAGCGCTGTGTCAAGTTGTTCCTCTCACGAACTCGCTCGATCTGAAACCTTGAAAAAGCCATGCGATCAGGGAACATGTCGTCCAGCTGCTCTTTGCTCAGGCCCATTCTCAAACGGCTTCTCAGCCGCGCGGCGTTCAATATGTTGTACCTGTCCGCGGCCGGCAGACTCTTGAAGAACTCGCCGTCAAAGTCGATCTTGCTAAAGTCGTAAAGGTTGATGTCCTCGCCATTGTGAAACTGCCGCGCATACTCCTCGAGCTCCTCGATGCTCATGATTCTGGGGTCATCCGCCTTGGCCATTGAAGCTATGTCGCCGTCCAACTCGGGCAGGTGGTACGCATCTTGCTTGAAGAACTTTCGCGTGCGCTGGCGTTCCTGCTGGGACATGCCCACCTCGTCGACGTACACGATGTCGTTCACGTTGGGAATCTCCTCCTGCGGCTCCTCCCTCTCTCTGTGGATGCCTCTTTCTGCGTCCCTCTTCCTGCTTGATTCTTCCTCTTCGGCGATTCTCTGCATCTGCACGGCCAGAAGCTTGCCAGCCGTGCGAACGGCATCCTCTCTGCGGCCTTCGCGGCGACATTTACGGCCTTGGATAGTCTGTCGCTTGAGAGCGGGAGCGCCGCCATCAAAGACGAAAACTGGCTTGATCCCGAACCAGAGCAATTTGCAGATGCGGCGGAAGAATCCAACGACGTGGGAGTTGCGCAAAGCATTGCCCTCCTTATCGCGCACGGCCTTGAGAAATTGGTATATCCAGATGGAAGCATCGACGGCAAGGCGCTTGCGATTGAGAGTCGCCAGGTTCGTCGGTCGCGCACAAGGCTGTACGACTGTCCAAAGGCCATTCACACCCATGGCTTCGACTGGCCGTGGCTTCGGCCGCGACGAAATTCACAAGGAATTTAGCTCGAGATGGGAATCGTTGTGGGGAGAAGCCGTCTTCTCATCTACCAAGTAAATTTCGCATGGCCGTTTGCGGACCTACTCCCGACACCAAGTTTGGATATGCAAAAATGAGTGGAGGAATTGTGAAAGTCTTGCAAAATGATGACTCCAGGAAGCGTGAACGAAGGCCGCAGCTGCCTGCAAACCATCAGCCATGGGGAGCTTAGACACAGGTAGGTACCGAAGGTAATGACGCGCTTGGTCCCGCTAGTAATGTACGGAGTACGGATACGGCCATCGCTATCATCCCTGACGTTTCTTATCGATAGCAAACCAAACCACAGTTCCCCGCAGATCCATGACAGTATACCGCGGACGTCAACTGAACCTCTTTTCCACCGCCGCATTCGTTGATCGCCGCCTGGCTTTGCCTACCAACTTCTCGCGCGGGGGAGGGCAATGACAACTGTCGATACCGACGAGTCGAAATGGAGAATGAGGCAGCAAGAGACTTCTTGACCTCGTTGCTCAACAAGAACCTCCGAGTCGTGGCCACTGATGGTCGCATGTTTTTAGGGCAGTTCAAGTGCACCGATCCCGTAACTACGCCCCCGAGTCTCTCAGCACCGTTTCTTGCTGATTTTCACGATCAATTCCAGGAGCGAAATGTCGTCCTAGCCCACACATACGAGTATCGCCAGCCATCAGCGCAACAGCGAGCCGAAGCAGCGCAGAACTCCGGCGGCGGCACTGGGTCAGTCAAGTTAGACATGACCTCTCGATATCTGGGCTTGGTTGTGGTTCCCGGAGAGCACATAGTAAAGATTGAGGTGGAAGAGTTCGTCAGTCAGATCAGGGGCCAAAATCCGTATGCCACTGCCGCCGTTGTGTAGAGTGGAGAGCGACAAGCGAGGGTATCCGGCAGTCACAAGGTCGCTAAACTCCATGTGACAACAAATTATACTGAATTACGCAAAAGATCTAAGTGAAGAACTAAATCAGTGTTTTCCTGGCAGCTTTCCATCCGAGTTCATCGTTGCCAAATATACCCCTTAACACCAAAACCGACGACGTCTTCTTGACCTCGGACACGCATGCCTCGAAGCGCTAGTTATCTGCCGTCTAGCAGAACAAGTCTTGTGCAGACGCGGGCTTAACGCGCCAACGTGAAGCGCTCTTACGCTGCAACAGGTTCATGTTGACGTCCTTCGTGCTGACGTCCGCGGGTTTCTCCGTTGAGGCCATCCTCAGTGCCGGCTACAGAATGGTGAATGTCATGGTCTTCTTCCTCTTCCTCCTCATCCTCATACTCCGTCTCCTTGTTGTGGGCCGGCATCCACGAGGAATCGTCGTTGAGAGGCGCATCCTGTCCGGAAAGGTCGTGTCCGCCTTCCGCACGAGCCTTGATGTTGTTCTTCCGGCGAGTGGAAAGGGTACGGGCGCGCGTTGAGAGATTGGAAGAAACGGCAGCGTTGGTGGTGACCCAGTTGGTGAGGGCATCTTCACAGTCTTGAATGATGGCTTTGCTAGCTTCGTATCCGTCGTAAGCCGCGCGGGTCTCACCAGGTGTAACGGGCGTGTCGTCAATGAGCTCCAGCAGATGCTTCCCGAAGCCGGCAATGATAGCCACCTTTTCACAATGCTCTCTCAAGGCATCGAATTGGTATGCATAGGCAGCCTTGATCTTTTCGCGTGTGATGTTGGAAAGCTGCGCCTCAGCAACCAGCGACTCGGCTTCAGCTCTGACAAGCTCCTGTTCGAGGACGACGATCTTGGGGGAGCTCGGCTCTTTGTACTTGAGCTGGGCGATTTGGTCTGTGATCTTCTGCTTGCCTTGATGGGGTCAGGCGTTGGAACAAGCATCGAGCTGTATAGGGTAGACTTACGGTCACGGCTTGGCTGAACAGAAGCTTCGATGTTGCGAATGCCCTTGATTGTCACGCGGTATTGATCATATCGGTCGACATACTGGTCCTCCAGCTCGCCGATCTCGTAGAGCAACACGCCGAGCTTGTCGGTAACGTCGGAAACGTCTTCATCACCCGTTTCTCCCCAGAGAGAAAGTTGTTGCTATCGAAGAGGGTCAAATGGGGACAGCATGAATGATAGTGGTCCGGCAGCTTACGGCAACCTCCATACGCTCCCTGGCAACCGACTCGAGGCTGCGCATGACGTTCTTTTCCATCTTGACCAACTGCGACAGCTTCTTGGCCAAGTCCGGGCCAAAGGCACCGGCAGACTTGTGGCGAAGGGCATGGCCTGTAAGAAAAAGACGGATCAGCATCTGTAGGAGAATCACATGTGCAGGAGTGTCTCGTCTCCGAGTCTCCGAGCAGAGAGAGGCGATGGCAAGACGACGAGGGTGCAACTTACCAAAGCCACTGCGGAAGAGACGGCCGGTCTTGGTTGTGGAAGGCGGCGGAGGCGGATTCTACACAAACAGATCAGCTCTGCTCCGGGTGCACATTGATAGCTCGCAAAGTGTCCTACCTGGATTTGAGAGGCTGTAGGCGCCCTCGACTGGCGCATGGAATACGTGCGATGCATTGCGATGACAAGTACGAACGACGGCAATGAACGCGACGACGATGCACGACGTGCTAGCAACAACAACGAAACAAGCTTCTGGAGGAGATTGAGCTCGGTCGCAGACTTGGGCAGGCGCAAGCACTATGGGTATCGCGGGGGGAACAAGGGGTCAGGAAGATCAAATGACGGTCGGAGAACGGGGGGGAGGGATTGGCCTGGGGTGATGTGATGCCGATGGTTATATGTATGGTGTCCGGAAAGGGTGTTGCTTGACGTGGATGTTGCGGAGGAGGCGGGAGACGGGACTCTTTGAAGTGGGCTGCTGTCTCCTGGGTACCTAGGCTGTAGGATAAACAAGCGACGCAGGGTGGCATTGGGTTGGGGGTGGTTCGTCTGCCGTCTCATTCAGTAAAAGTGCCTCTTTCGCGTTGGCGACGTCATCCGTGTCTCTAGCTCGTCTTTTTCGATGTGTCGTTCGCAGCATCACTCAGCTAAACCAGCGTCTAGGCCTTTTAGGTATAGGTGTCTGCACCCATACGCGGGTAGTGTTCAAGCTAAGGTTCCTTGAGGCTAAGGTACTTGAAGATGGGTCCACTTCGCAGGTATCCCTTGCCCCGGCCTGGGCCGAACTTATGGCATTGTCATCATCCACAGGTACAAGGGTGGAGGCTCTCGAGGGTGTCACTCTCGTCCGTCCCTCTCAGTCTTTTGTCGAGACTCTCTCTCATCTGACCAAGGGGGGGTGCTCAGGGAAGACGAAATGGTGGCTAGTTGGGTTCTCGCACAGCCTTGTTGATCGCCACCATTGATGGCGCCGTCAATTCGAACTCTTCGCCCTGGCGAGTTCATGAAACAAACGGCTAGTACTTTTTTGGAGTGTGCATAGTCACCACTTGGGATGAAGATGGACAAGAAGCAAGCTTCGATGCGGCCTGCAAGAATACGACCCCATGCTGGAGTCTTCTCCGCAGGCCTCGTGCAGGCCCTAGGAAGTGCCCACGTGCAGAGAGAATAAAGCGAAGGAGAAACAACCTACCTAACCATCTGCGACGGAAATACGGATGCTCCGTGGCTCCTTAGACCGTGCTGAGATACAAAAGAACATGGAATACCATGCCGTCGAATCTCCTGCTAACCGGTCGGGAGGCAATTCAACATGGACAGGGAGAGTCGCGCAAAGCGGACAAGCATCTGCTGCAGGTAACCAAATTTTTTGGCTGGAAGAAAGCTCGGGGCGGATGGACAGACAGCCTTGAGTCAAGCAAGCCTTCTTGCAGCACGAGAGAACTTCAGGCATGATGAGTACATACTATCAGACGCTGAGCTCCCGGCGGTCATCCCTCGATCACACACTACCCATCTAATACATTTCTATCATGATGATGTCGGCGATGATGATGCGTTTCTGCTAGCCTATGTGAAAAAATAAGCCATGATTTCATCCACTTCCTGGATAAATTTGTGCCGGCCAACTAGCGCTGTGTAGGTGGCAATTAATTAGATGGTGCGATTGAGCTTCTGAAATGCTGTCGGCCGTCGCCGACGATTCGCCCGACTCCCCAAGTCAGCCTCCAGGCGCCCCAAGAGATTGGCATGGTGAAACGTTCGAGAAGTCGTTTAGACTTGGCGGAGGGGCACAAGGAGCAAAACTTTATATGTATTGTGCCTGATGTTTCTACTTGTACGGATACACCTTGGACCTATGTGCGAATGGCTTCGCAACCTAGGTAGTGCAAGGCGTATTACTGGGTACCTAGTTCCATTAATCGACAATCGCATGTCATACACACTTCTGCCATCAGCACCTTCATATTGACGTGCTGGCAGGGGCAGGACAAACAAAATGATCATTGGCCCTCAACAACATTATATTGACTGCCCACAAAACCTTCGCATGTGTTTTTTCAGCAGCTCTACCGTGCTGGGTTATCGGTAGTCGCGGCATGACAGTTGTCTGGACCAGCAAGCGCACCCTTCAATTAAATATTGGATGAATGGATCGTGTACCTTGTGATAGGCGTCAGAACGTGGTTTCAAAGCAGAACATCAAGACCTAGGTAACTGCTGGGTGTAAATTTCTTACTCGGAACTCGCTTGCTTGCTGGGAAGCCGCTCATGGCCACAGCTGGAAGATGCCTGTATCCGTACGCCTTGTACATGAGAACCGTCGAGGAGCAATGTCTAGCATTTCTTGGTTGCTTAACTGACAGACTGGGACAGGAATTCCAGCTTGACTGTACTTTAGTATTAAGCCGAAGAACTGAAAGTCTGAGCGCAAACTGCAGGTTCTGTTCATTATGAGTGAAGCCTCAAGAGTATGAGTTTTTTTGGGCCCATGGCCTCAATCTTGCCCTGCAGGTGAAGTTGAGTCTTTGAATTTCAGCATCATTTCGCAGTGAAGGATAAAAATCAATCGCTTGACCGTGATGCCACATGTCAACTCCCTGTTCCCTAGAAGACAACAACGAGAACGAGCATCTTCCGCATTCGGTCACATGAGCCACCAGAACGCAGAAACATAAGGAGCGGACGGTGATACATAACAAGGGCCATGCGATTGTTCTATTCTGTCAACTTAGATTTTTATATTCAGCGGTATGTTGATCTCGCCCGTGATTTTCTGCGTGGTTTCCGGTGGTCCTGCAACAGCCCTGATGTTTTCCTTTGTGGTACTACTACTGCAACTCTTTTCCTTCATCTTTGCCCTTCAATACGTTTCATTGTTGTTTCTTGTCATCTCTGTCGTCCGTGACATCTGCCACCGCCTGCCATATCCCCATCATCGTCGCCTCCCAGCGCTTGGGGTCGCTACCCAGCCCACCTCAGGTAGGTACTCAGTGTGTGTTGATTGCAACTGTGGAGAAGGCGCAAAGACGCAACAACACGCCAACCAAAACCCCTGTCGCGCCGGTCCTAAAGGGGCTTAGCCGCGCAATCTCTCCCTACACTCTACCTGCGGAACAGAAGACTTGCCATGGACGCGCTTAGCCTCGCATTCGACAACGCGTCTCACAATATCCCATCTTCTTTTCTCACCATCAACCTCATCCGAGAAAGTCCCCTTTGGTGGACAATCATTACTTCTTCCATCTCGGTCACCGTCTGGCCTGTGATTCATCGTGCGACGCTCACTCTCTGCCGCCTGGCATGAGCCTCTCGTAGCTAACTTGTCTACGGGCCTCGCTGAGCTGACTTTGATCAAACCCGACGCAGTGAAGAGGACATGAGGACGTCGACCAGGAAAGACCGCATTTGCGTTTTTGTTTGCGCCTGCAACTCTGGAACTCCGAAGGCATTGAGACTGGCGCATTCTAGCTGCTAATAGACGCCCAAACGGCGACGAAAAGAAACCAGCCCTTCGCGCCTGCTGCCTTTGGATTTTTTTTTCCCCGGCATGTCCCAAATCTCGGGGTCCGACCGTGACCGGGACCTAGGTCGCCTGGACACCTCTCAAGGGAGCCCTTTTGCAGAGTTGTCGTATGCAGCGCAGTATTTTCGTCGCGAGACCTCCCAAGATCGACCATCCCACAGGCACATGGGGAGCAAGACCACACCTATAGACTTAACGCTCGAGTCGAGCCCCGATCGCAGCGTATCACATCCTTACAAAAGTGAGACCTTCGCTCGCAAATCTAGCTTTCCACCAGACGACGGCCCTGCCCTCACCGCCACCATTCTGTCGGAACCAGGCGCGTCTACCGCCGTCTCAAGCAATGAGCCCTCGGTTCTGGATCCTTCTCCGCCCCCAGTCTCCGCTCCGACGTCTGTCGACCTCGACGAGATGCCGCGGCCGCTGAAGACGCCCCAGCAGATGACGCCACCGTCTTCCACACGGCCTTCAACCCATCGCTCCCCAAAGAATGCGTCTGCTTCCAAGAAGCAGACCCCCAACCGGGGAAGCGCATCTGTCTCCGACTTTAGCCAGCTAACTGCTCAGCTCAAAGAGCTGTCCAAGGACATTCGGAAGACTCATGAGGAGCTTTGTGTTTACGCCCTCAAGTCTGCCCAGCCCGTCGATACGCGCATCAAGACTGGCGTTGATTTCTTTGCCGAAATGGTACCCAAGCCTGTGGCGGAGGTAAAGGGTACTACGATGAAAATTCGGATGAAGGTAAGAAGCGAGCTAATGTTCCTGGGATGTTTCTTACGCTGACCTCGGCAGCAACACTTCCGTGGTAGAAAGTCCGACCAAGGCAAAGACTCGCATTTTATGCCAGTCTGTGTCGTGTCCAACAAGGACGCTGTGCCAAAGTACCGCTTTCACCACACAGAAATCGTCAAAAACGTCTTGTCCCCCAACTCTATGCTCAAGTTTGTGCCTGTCATTCGAGACCTCGAAGCTCATGAGGAACGAGACTACTTGCTATGGCTCAAAGAGCTGGAGAGGATGGACGCCAGCTGCGGCTTCCAGACGCTGGGCAGCCGTGACCAGAGGGTTGCTCGCACCGTTCGAAAAGAGAGGACTGCCACCCTATCGATTTTCCTGGATGCGTGGCTCAAGAAGATCGCGCTCGAGAACTGCAATCGGAACACTTTGATCCGGCACATGGCGAGCTCAGAGTCTGACGACGCCATGACGCCACAGCAGAAGACGAGTCTGGTAAATCTACACAGCGATGACAACATGGCTGCCACAACGCCCAGAGCCCTCAAGGCAGCGAGAGACTTCACCGAAGCCTTTGATTACGTCTTTTACGAACAGGCGCCAAAGGAGCGGGGCATCCGCCTTCGAGACGTCTTGAAGCTGGACAAGTCGGTGGACGAAATCGTCGAGTCCAAAAAGACGGCCAAGGCCGGACAGGATGACAGCGAGAAGGCGTCGTCTCTTGAGCATTGGATCGAAACGCACACAGTCATGGGCTGCCTCATCTGCTACAGCAACTCATGCGAGCATGGTGATTACAGCCTGGAAAACCACAAGCGAAACTTTAGTATGGATTGTATTGGTATGTACGGCCGCATGTTCTCTGCGAACCGGGTCATCTCCGCCAAAGACCCCGTCCAGCAGCTGGATCCTCCTCCTCCTTGCAAGAGGCAATGCTTCAGAATCCACGGCACTGGCGACCCGCTGGTCCAGCCGAAACCCTGGACCAAAGATGAGACACTTCTGCTGCGCAGCCTCTTTACAATTTTGGACCACAACAAGGTGAGAGTCAAGGCTCAGTGTGCGACCGCCGAACTCTTGGACAGGGACTGCTACGAGGTGCATCGTTACCTGCGGGAACTGGACATCAAGCTACCCGATCTAGAGGCGGTTAGCCCTGTCAGGGTAAAAAACCTGCCATGGTATGACCGCAAGAAGAAGATGCTCGTTGGCGACTGGCAAGAGCAAACCAATTCTCACGACACCAAGGTTCGCCCGTCAAACGACCCGTGTCACCACGACGGACCCTGCACGGCAGAAATCGGCTGTCCATGCGTGCTCAATAATATTCTCTGCGAACGGTTCTGTCGCTGCACCGAGGACTGCTGTGCGTACAAGTTCACGGGGTGCGCTTGTCACGCCAGCGGCAAGACGTGTCTCCAGAAGCAGAAGGAAGGTCGCCCTTGTATCTGCGTGCAGCTCAACCGCGAGTGCGATCCTGATCTATGCGGTACATGTGGCGCCGCCGAGCGCGCTGACCCAGCGAATCGCGACGACGACGAGCTATTTCAGACAGGCTGCCAAAATACGGCTATTCAGCGAGGCGTCAGCAAAGCTGTCATCCTGGGACAGAGCCAGCTGGAAGGCTGCGGTTATGGTCTCTTCACAGCCGAGGACATCTCTCAGGATGAGTTTGTCATCGAATACAGGGGCGAGCTCATTGTCGCAGATGAGGGCGTCAGGAGAGAAGCGCGACGCGGAGAGGCTTTTGCGACGGAAAAGAGTACCTCGTACGTCTTTAGTCTCCTGGATTACGAAGGCATCTGGGTTGACGCCGCTATTTATGGCAACCTGAGCCGCTACATCAACCATGCTGTGGAGGCAGCCAACGTCCAGCCAAGCATTCTGTACGTGAACGGCGAGTACCGCATTCGGTTTTCCGCCACCCGAAGTATCAAGGCCGGCGAAGAGTTATTCTTCAACTACGGCGCCAACTTCCCGAACCTGACGAAGAAGATGATCAAGGAGAAGGCCGATAACGAGGAAGAGGCCGCCGATGGCGCTCCGCCGCCGCCGCCGCCGCCGTCCAAGAGAGGACGCGGCGGCCGACGTCCACGAGAAAAGGCCGCTACGGGTAAACCGGCAGCGCAGACTTTGACCAAGTCCAAGATCGCCAAGAGCGTTCGCACGGGTGCGCGCAAGGAGGCTCCGAAGCTGACCGCGGATGACTATGAGGCCCTGGTCGACTTTGAAGTGCCTCTAGAACCCCCTCGGAAGCGAAAGCGGGCTGCGAAGAGTGACGACGAGGAGGAGGAGTACCATCCGTCCTTGAGCTCCGAGGAGAATCCTGATGCAACCGACAACAACAACAACAACAACAACAACAACAAGAGACGTGGCATTTCTGCCAAACGTCACGTTGCCCGCCGTGCAAAGTCCGGCGGACGGAACATGCCTTCGGATTCGGACGAAGAGGACTTTACGCACATCATGTCTCCTCCCAGCAAGCGTGGGCGAACCTCGAGCCGCACCCGAAATCTGGGCAAACGCATCACATCCCAAAACCCAAGTCAAGCCCAATCTGCCAGCAAAGGGGAGTCTAGTACGACGCCCCAGAAGAAGCGTCGTGGAAGGCCCCCGAAGCATCGTCCCGAAGAGGACGCCATCCAAGTCGGCAACAAAGAGAGCGGAGCTGGCACCACCGCGTCCGATGACCAAGAAGCAGACGGCGGCACTATAGCTGTTGATCTCAACTCGCCGAAACCCGCTAGAGAACGGAGGCTCAGCACGCACACCCATTACACCGGCCCGCGTTTTGAAGTGATGGATGAGATGGAGATCGACGACGCCGAGGTTGACGTGTCGCCGACTCGTTCCAAGAGCCGCAGACGGCGCGACGAAAACACGATCACTGCAAGGGGCACGCCGCGGACCGGGGGCATGTCCGCGTCACGGGGCGGAAGCGTGACGCGAAGCCCGACTTCGCAGAGGAGGACGCAGCGACGAGCGTTGGATGTCTCGGAGGTCAACGACAGCGAGGCTAGCTTTCAAAACGCTGAATCGGAATCAGACCAAGACGTTGTGGATCGCTCGTTGGTTCGTTCTTCTAGGATTAGGAAAACTCCGGCTCGCTACCGATCTTCGGAGTCTGAATTTTGAGGGTGCTGCTGGGTGGCAAGCGATGCCTACGATGGGATGGGTAGGCTTTTAAGGGTACTATGAACACGGCTGACGAGGGGGGTTTGCTGGTATGGGTGGTAATAGGTTACATGCAACGCATTGTAGAATTGAGACGCGATTATACCTTAACATTTGTCTGTGTGTGCAGTAAGATGTCACAGTGTTTGCTTGATTCGCCTCTGTTCTCCTGTCGTGTCTCCCACCTGCGTCTCCTCTATCCGTCTCGCCTGCCGGTGCCAATTTATTTTGCCTCTTGATATGTTCATACTTCGTGAGGCACATTTGTATCTACTAGTTAATCAACACAGGAACCAGCAGATCAGCTGACAGGGGGCAATACAATTAAAGATGAAGATCGATTGAAACTGTCAGAAACCCCATGGCATCTAACGCCCAACACCCGAGACACCATACACCCATATATACACGTCATACCCCTATCATACACAACACGTTTCTTCATCGTAGCTACCTCCTGAACAGTTTCTTCTCGATTGTTCGCGTAATGATATACGAAGCAGACGCAAACGAGAAGGCGAGCTCAAACCCGATATCACCACCGAGGGCGCCACCAGCCAGCTTTCCGATGGGGCCGGTGAACCAAGTCTGGGACATGCCCAGCACGGCGCCCATGACGCCCATCAAAAAGGCGAAGATGGCCGCGAAGCCAGGAGGCAGGCGCGAGGGGGTCTCGTAATCGTCGAGATCGTAGCCCGAGAAACCGCGGCGGAAAACGACGTGGTCCGTTATGCTGACACCTTGGTAGATGGCGAGCCAGTAGGCGATGATGAGCATAAAGTTCTCGAGCCAGGCCTCGAAGCGGTCATAGCCGGGGATACTGATGGCGACGTAGACGGCAGTACCGGCAAAAACCCAGACGAAACGCGGGACGCGGGCCGTCACGCCGGAGAGGACCTGCAGGGACAGCGAGACTGAGTAGATGTTGGGGCAGTTGTTGGCGATGATGGAGAGGGCGAGGATGACGAGGCAGAACTCGCCGAAGCCGCCGAGACGGGGGACGAGAACGGCGGCGAGCAGGCCTCCGATACCCGAGGTGGAGTAGGCGGCGCTGTAGGTCGGGTCGTTGACGCTGGCGGTCATGACGGCGGCGCCGAGCAGTTCAGTGAAGCAGAGGGTGAAGAAGAGGCCGCTAAAGGTGACGACGAAGACGCGCATGCGCGGGGTGGACGAGGGGTAGTAGCAGGTGTAGTCGGCGGCGTAGGACGTCCAGCCGGTGGCGAAGCCAAAGACGCTGGCGGCGAAGGAGAGCACGGAGCCGGCCTCGCTGGACCCCGAGTTCAGGGGCAAGAGGTTGTCAAACTTGCCCGAGTGGGCAAAGACACCAAGAACGATGAGGAAGATGATGGCGCAGGGGATCCAGGAGAAGCGCTCGTAGGTGTGGATGATGCGGTAGCCGAATGTGCAGATGATGAGGGTCGATATGGCGATGACGAGAATGCCGGCCCAACCAGGCATGCTGCTGTTTACTGCGTTGAAGAGCTGGGCACCGACTATGACGTTCACGGACGACCAGCCCAAGCATGCGAGGATGTTGAAGATTGCAACTTGGCAAGTTAGCGGCGTGTGACGAGTTGTATGGTCGTCCCGCACTTACTGAGCTTGACGGCGTAGAAACCGAACCAATACCGGGAGAGAACCATCTGGCGAAGACCAAACTTGGGGCCAAAGGTCGAGAAGAAGCAGACGGGCATAACGCCGAGTGCGTTGATGAAGACGATGGTCAGGGCGGTGTCGACAAATCCAAGGTTAAAGACGGGTATGGCGAGAACGCCAATGGCAAAGGACGAGACGACCATGTTGGCAGAGCACCACTACGTGGCAGAGTTAGACCGATTCCCCGTCGTCTTGGTTCAACCACCAGCGGGACTCACCAAGGTCGCAACCAAGCTAAGAGACTGATTGATGCGCTCATCCTCGGGAACTCGTTCGATGCCCCTCTGCTCGACACCAAGCTTTCCCGCCAACCTCTGAAGTTTCGCATAAGTGCTGGTGCCAGTCGCGAAATCCTCCTGGTAGACGGCGCCCTCGTCCCCTACGTATCCACGGCTCGCGTCCTTCTTCTCGGCTCCATTCGACTCAACGTCGCTCTTGTTCTCGAATAAAGCCATTGTTCAGGTCCAGGTGGCGTCCGGTTCGTCGATCCTTTGGGTCTTGTCGGTTTAATGATGCATGTGGGTTACCGCAAGCTCATAGCCACAGCCAAAGATTGACAAGACACAGATGGCGACGGCGGCGCAACGTCAATTCGGCGCAGACAGATGCTTTACAGCACTGGCGACGCTGTGTAGAGAAGAAGGGAATCACGACGACTACGACGACGACGACGACGAGGCGAGCAGAGGCACATGGTGGCAAGGCGGGCAGTAATATTCCCACGTCGGAAAGTGGAGGAGCCCTTATCACGGCGCGCGACGACGCCCAAGATGGAATAAAGCGGCCCACGGGATACCCAGATTTCCGGGCTGGGTTCGAAGACGAAGATTCACCTTCGGCGTTTCTCGCCCAAGCACGCACCAGCTTTCTGACGCGAAACTTGATGGTGGGGGGCCTTCCAGATAAGGGACCGCGGCATTGATGATTGAAGATATTCGGCCACTCCACCGACGCGTCCCTGGCGGGCGGGGACTCGGTGTGGCTCGGAAGTAGGCCGGCACTTGGATAGGCCAGGCACAGGGACGCTGGAGCTGAGCTAGAAGATGGAGAGGCGAATTCGGGTGTTCCGGGTGTGGTGTTCGTCCAATGATGGGTTTCGGAAGAGAAAATTCATTTGTGCAGATGGAGGCCGTCAGGCGATTGTTGCCGACAGCAGTTGGAAGATGCCGGGGACGTCTCATGACGATGGCTGCTTCTACGGAGAGACATCTACCCTTTCGCTCCCCCAATGGCACTAAGGCACCCCGACGTGACGGCCTGTCATCTCGGCAGAGCCAAGATCAAGGTGCAGAACGATAAGGACCATCCATGCGAGCTGGCAGCGTCCGTGAACCTGCGACGCGTGAGGCGAAAACCAAAAAGTACGTAAAGTCTAGGAGTCGGCCTTATCTCGACCGATGGCACTTCTGCGATAAGATGGGGGGAATTACGAGGGTTGCAATTGGATGGACAGATGGGAGTGCTTCCGCTATGGATACCAGTCCTGGTTGCCGCGATGCCGAAAAGCATGGTGGAAGGAAATTGGTCATGATTTCCTCCACACTGCCGGAGAATGCAGCAATCGAGGGCTGGGGTGGCCAAGAAGAGC
Source organism: Colletotrichum spinosum (assembly GCA_004366825.1). NCBI lineage: Eukaryota > Fungi > Ascomycota > Sordariomycetes > Glomerellales > Glomerellaceae > Colletotrichum > Colletotrichum spinosum. Next base: position 14,750 of record QAPG01000087.1, on the reverse strand, counting down.
ACGCGATCCAGGTTTTTTTTCTTTCTCCTGTGCGTGGTCAGTGAAGAAGCATCTGGCATCGAACGTGAAGCGGGTTGCCAAGGAGCCACAGGCGATGGGAACAGACGATCGGCCGTGAAGTCATGGCAAAATCTCCGAATGCCAAACTGTTGTCTGCTGTGCCTGCGAATTGGGATCGTCTTCGTCCGAGTACCCACACGGGTTTCCAGGCCAGGGTTATCACCTCCAAAGCTTAGCCCTCACAGTCGGCGTTGCGCAGGTAGACAGACAGACATGGGAGGGCCTTACATCATCATCGTTCCCCCTTTGGGGAATATGTACCTGGCTTGCCTGGGTCCGTACTGCGTGCTATGATAGAGGGAGAGAGACAGAGAGAAAGAGAGAATGAAGGAAAGCGTTGCACTGAGAAGACGATTAGATACGAGGCAGCCGCACTCCAGCTCCAACGAGACTCAAGGGCGGTTCCTGCCGAAGATTGCTCCTCTCGACCCTTCCATCGTTATCGGCCCATCGGCAGTTTCCTACCCTCAACTCCAGGTGGATGGGAGCTGTCAAGGCGACTGCCAGCGTCGGTTCGTGCCATGTCGCCTAGGACGGCCCAGAATGGAGAATGACATCTGCCATTGAAAGCAGCCATCTTGCAACATTCCTGCGCCGGCCTGGTAATATATCTGGGCACGCACGCAATACCCAACCAAGCCAACCAACCCTGCCGGCTCGCTCCACGACGCTCCAGCCTTCACCTGCTTCAACAAGTCTCGATTCGGACCTGTTCAACAGAGAGAGTCGAGATCGTGTTCGTCGTCGTCTGGCCTTGTGCTTTGTTGTTTGGCCCTGGCACGCTCCCTGAATGTCGCAGAAGCCCGATTCACCTCGGAAGCATCCAAGAAATAATCACGAAGGACATCGGGCAGGCAGTATGACTAAGGATGCCTCGGCCTGCCGCCACTCGCAACACGAACCGGGACTCCCACCGCATCTTGCAGCCATGTCTTACAACCATGCCAGGAACCTGAACCACCTCAACGCTTCAAGCCGTGCCACTGAACGTTGTACACGGCGCACAGCGTTGTCGTCTGCGGTGGTGCAGTCGGGATAACAAGTGCATCATGCATCGCGTACCGGTGTGTCCTTGCGCCAGCGACCGGCAGATCTATCCATCACTTGAGGATCCACGTTGGAAACCCATTCAACGTAGGGGAATGGATTTGTCCGATAGCGGCACACTCCCTTCAGACTCTGTCTCGCGGGAATTGAAAAGCAAAGAGAAACACTCGACTCGTCCGAGCTCTTGAAGCTACCTACGCAGCAAACCTCTCCCTTTGCAGACCTCTCGGGGCTTCTGCCTCCCTCACGCCTTCAGGAGACATTGCGGTAGGACAGTTGTGATATGTCACGAACCTACACGTCGGACGGCGCCGTTCGTGCTCGGCTCGCTGCATGGACTCGATCGAAGGCTCTCAAGCGAGCGTGATGCGGAAAGACAGGCGCAGGAGCCAGACTTGATGTCCGGTACACGCAGTCCAAATCCGACACGCAGTCTTGTCTAATCCCTGGGCAAAAGCCACAACCCAAGAGTGTGTTTTGCTCATGGTCTGATGTCTAACATGTGCAGGCAGCTCAGGCCGTGGCAAGGCAGCAGAGCAATCTATATCGGACGACGAGGTTTGCTTTTCGTTGTGCAGGAGGGCTGAAGCCAACTTCAAGGTCTTTAGTCAAGACTGCGCAAGGTACGGACACGGAGGAGATTTCGCACAGATGGCCGCGCAGACGACGTCTCTTCACACATCAGCCACACTTTCTATTCTTGTCTTTCCATCTCATCCGCCACTACGCCTCACCTCGTGCCGGTGGCACGACGCAAATGTTTCTGGCTGTTCTCGGCCCCTGCCGATTCTTACCGTCGTCGATAACATTTTCGGGAACGATCGTCTCTAGCGTCTGTTTTCCTTCCCTCGAGTCCTCGGTGCGAGCGACCAATGTTTCCGTCCACCTCTTGCCTGAGTCGTGACTCCTCATCCTTGCCCGCCCTAGGGACGCCTCTCACATCCCACGATGGAAAGATCATCAGCGGCTTGGCATTTCCCACCTCAAGGACGAATGCACCGTGGGACACGACTACACTCTGTGGGATCGTCTCTCCCCTCACATGTGCGAGTCGACGACGACGACACATGCACCGTGAGCAGCTGTCACAACCCTTGACCCCCACCACCAAGCACCACCAAGCTGCCGTGTCTTAGTAACGCACGTTAGACTTGGCGACATGTCCAAATTCGAGGGGAATCTTCCCGGGCACACGCAATATCTGCTATTCCTCCCTTGCTCTGGTCTATTGTTTCCTCGTCCGAAACCCCCTCCCCGTCTGTCACGCATCTCGCTGTTGTCCCAACGGAACCGGCTCGCTCTGTCAGGGCGAGAAATGGGGGTCTTGGCCAAGGGCATGCCTTGGCTATGGAGCAATTTGACTGCGACCTGACTGCGAGCTGTGTATCCGTACTTGTTGTGTGGCATGTGTGCGTATGGGTGGCGCCGACTAACGCCGTCACCCATGGTTCCCGTCGGGCTTCCTATCTGAGCCAACGACGCTCTTGTACATTCACGCTGCTCTGTTTGCTCGTATCATTAAAACCCCCCCAGCCCGTCCCCCCCGTCGCCATCGCCCGGTTTCTCCTGCGACATCGTAGCATTCCAGCGGCGACCTGGGTTGTATTCACACATTCTCATAGACCCAGGTTCTTTGCCCATATTTGAACAGTCGCTTCCGGCCTGCTGTCTCTTTTTCCACCTTCCAGTCTCTCCCTTTCGCCTCGACATTCCTCGTCTGTTATCGCGTTCGACTCTTATCCAGCCAACCTGCCACCTGCTTCACCTCTCTTTTTGCACATACGTCTCAATACTCGGGATCACAAGACGAACACCGGCAACCATGAAGTTCTACGCCATATTCTCTGCGGCCGTCGCCATGTTCTCTCTCAACAGTACGGCCCTGGCCAGACCTCTGCCATGCTCAGATGTACGTTTCACGCTCTCGACCACTTTCGTGATGCTTGATGGACGACACCACTAACACGGGGGAAATAGCTGAAGCGTGATTTGATTCTCAGCGGCCAGGCGAGCCCCGAGATCTGCTGCACGTACGGCCTCTGCAAAGGCGACGTCAACGTTGTCAGCGGCTGAAAGCGCAAGAGTTGCGTGACTGCTTGCTCAAATCCCCATGGTCGTCGCTCGAGCCCGCCATTTGTCAACCTGCCATGACTTGAACGACTTTTCACATACACACAAACTTCCACCACACAAACGGGCTGGATAACAACCCAGCATGGCCTCAATCTCTCCCGGCCGGCCTCGGCACAACTTTCATGGAATCTATTTTCGGAGTTTAGACACCATTCAACGGGGGGTCATCACGCCGTTTCATCACCACCTCTCCAACAGCTGCATCCCACGGCCCGAGGCTTATTTCACTCCGTCGGAAGGATGATGGACTTTCTACTGCTATTCTCCTGGGTGTTTTTTCTCTCTCATAATACCCGTGATGGGAACGGCGCAACGCAAAAGGCGTCGGGCAAACAACGTCAGCCGTAGCGCACCCCTCGGCGATTCGCAAGAGAGGCGACGAATTGGAGGTTTTCATTCACTTTTCTTTGGTCTTGGGGACTTGGTCGGACTTGCGCTGGCTTGCATTGGAGGAGGGCAGACGGAAACACTCAAGTACTCGAGGTTTCGCGTCATCAAGCATCGGGAAAATGAGTCGATCCACACTGGTGTATCCGGGGCGTCTTATTTCGTGCATGGTAAGCAGCCGCCGCATTCACCAAGAAAACGTGTACACGGTTCACCGGGCGAGTCATCGAAGCGCATGCATGCTAGTCAAATCCTATACCAAATACCAAAAGATACAAGAGTTCCATGACGCGCGACGTTCTGGTCAGACATCTAGAAAGCCGCCCCGGAGCCATGATGTCCAAAACGCCACACATATGTTTCCCTCCTTCTCTCGCTGACACATGGCATCTGATCCACCGGTAAAACATCGTCCAAGCAGAGAGTGATAAACAGAAAAGGCGTCTGACATGGCTTTTTTGTCCCATTCGGCGAGATTTCTCAGCAACACCCCCTCCACGCGGCGGGCACACAATTGGTTAAAACCAGCGGTCTCGTATCCGAAAAAGCCATGCGCCGCTCGTGTGAGATAAGGCCGTTTGCCTGTCCCGAAGGGGTCTGCTACCCCTCCTCCCGTCCACTCCACGCGCCATTCGGTTCACCCCATGTTCGTTTGCGGTTGCGTGACGAAATTAGCACTGACTTGACTCATCGTGAGCTGGCGGCCTTGGGAAGACATCTGTTGCTCAAGACTTCGTACCCGCGGCAAAGGTCTCGCTGCTCACGACAAATCCATACGAACCCTGAGCTGAAGTGAGCCACATCATCCTCGTAGTCGCAATGACGCTCGGTGAAAATCCACGAGGGTTGACTCACGGAAACATTGTACAGGCAAACCTCGGGCGCCCCGGGCGTAGCCGTTGCGCAGCAGTCCTCTACCATGACGCAATCCCAACCGCCGTTGTACGCATCAGTCAGCGTCCCCAAAACGCACTGGTCGGTATTCACGCCGGCCCAGAACAGTGTCCTCACTTGCCGGCCCTCAGGCCCGTCGAGATACCTCCGGAGCGGCTGATCGGGGCTCCACATGCCGGACATTCTATTCTTATCGCAACGCACGTCCCCGGACCGGAAGGAGGCGACCTTGAGCGGCTCGTAAATGTCGGCGTTCCACGTGCCGGCGACGAGACACCTGCCCTTGCCGTCGCCGAGGTCCGCGCCGAGACCCAGGCGGACGACCTTGTCATTCGGGTTCGCTTGGCCGTGGATGAGCGTGCGCGAGAAGCCGCGCTGGACGCTGGCGGGGATGCGCGGCACGTCTTCGGGTGTGAGCCCCCAATTCAGCCAGATAATCTGCGTGCATGTCGCATCAATCTAACCATCATGTGAACCGAGAAAAAAGACAGCGTTGCAGTTGTTCTGCACCCCGGTAGTTCGCTGTCGCCTCCGGCCAGAGCCAGTACCGGTCAAGCCCAACCGAGCAATCCCCTGGAGCCCGTCTCCCCGACTGGCGGGGAAAATAGAGGCACAAGAAAAACACGGCGTACCTGTACACCTAACTCGCGGCATTTCTCAACCAGCTTCTTGGTCTCTTCTACTGCGGCCAGTCCGGCCGGATGGTCTCGACAGCTCGGGTGCAGGAAGTAGTTTTGCATGTCGACAACCACGAGCGCGGTGGAGCGGGGGGCCACGGTGATGAAGGTCTCCGTTGGCCCATGGGACGTGCTGGCCGTCCAGGCCGGAAGCCGGCCCCGGGTCAGATCGTAAGTTCGCGACGATTTGTCGTAGTACCACTCGTCGCCCGGCGGGCCAAAGGTAAAGTCTGGGCCTGGGCGCATAGTGGCTGAACGGAGCAGATCCGACTTTTCTCCTCGGATATTCTAGCCCCGACCGGTGGCGGGTATAGTCGAGAGTCTTCCCCGAGTGCGGGTATCTCGTTCTTATGGTCAGGACCGCCTGGGGCTGTGCATGACAGAGTCAGGAACAATCACTTGCGCATCATCGAAAGTCGGTAGATAAGAAATCCCGCAGAGTTGCAGGCGGAAGCGGAGGAGTGGCGGATGGCGCAGGCGCTTGTATCGCATGTGGTGGGTGTACGGTGCCAGCGAGCGGCCATGCTCGTCGTTTTGACAAGGGAGGAAACACGGGAGCGGCTATCGGCCGCTCCTAGAAGAAACAAACAGAGTATCATAGCTCGGGCACAAGCTGTAGCAAATTTGCAGAGTGCAGAGCACGCCTGCATCCGCGACTAGCCTCCAGATGCGCGTTGGCGGATGGGGCAACCAACCGTCGGCGCACATGTGCAGGCGCATATCGAGGAAGTCGCGGGCAAAGAAAGGGCCGATGAGGCACAGCGAGCATAGAATAGAACACTGACAAGAAGACTGAATGTAACGATGCAAACTGCCATGCTCCCACTCGTCCATATGAGTGTCACGCAGTAGAGGCCAAGCAGATCTCGCGTCGGGCACCGTTCGCGATTCGTCGCGATTCGTGGAGCGGCATCCTCCTCAACAAGCGACGATGCGATGCGACATGGTCGGGTCCCTGGTCATCCAGAACCACGTGAACGCTCTAGAAAAATCCCCGCGGGACGAGTGGCCAGGCCGATGCCCCTCCAGGCGCGCCTGGACCTGCACAATGCGAGAGCTGGCGTCTCTACATAGTAGAGGTTTGGGAACAGCATCCTGAGCTGAAGGGATCCGAGGCAAAAAAGCAGAAGCAGAGTCCAGGCGACCTCGAAGCAGCGTGTCGCTAGCTTAGGGTGGATAGTGGATGGTGGTTGTCGGGTACAGATCGTCGTCGTGATTGGAGCGGAAAGTCGCAAAGAACAAGAATCGGTCTTACAGCGACCGAACAATTCCCACCTGGCGACAAGGGCCCGCCCCCTGCCGACAAGCTTCGACCCTGCGTGACGTTGCGACGTGGGGAACTGGGGTCAACTATTCGCCTCGAGGGGTCGTGAAAGGAGGGGCAGAAGGCTGGTCCATTAAAAACAGTGAACCGACCGGGCACAGCTCATCGTTGGCCGAGTACGCAGGTGTAAAAAGAGTGGAAGGGAAAGACAGAAAGAAAGAAAGAGAGGCCCACGAGAGCTCAGTACCGTGTCCGTACCAGAGCACGAAGCGTATATATCCTCCCAGCCCCAGCGACCTTTAAACCAGATCCGTGAACGTAGTCCATTCCTTCTCCTCTCTCCCTCGCTTTGCTGCCTGGCATTTCTTCTTGTCGTCTCGTCGTCGAGCCCGCGTTTCATACTGGCCGTTGTCTCCCGTGGCAAACACCAATTCTGTTCTCCAGTCGAGCCCTACCAGAACACACTCTCCTTCTCCCTCACACACTCAGACTCGACAATGTCTCCCTCCGCCGTTGAGCCTCCCGCCTCCATTGGCAGTGTCAAGGTGTCCAAGCCTAATATCGGCGTCTACACCAACCCCGCACACGACCTGTGGATCAACGAGGCCGAGCCCAAGTTGGAAACTGTGCAGGCCGGAGAGGGACTGGCTCATGGCGAGGTTACCGTTGCTATCCGGAGCACCGGCATTTGCGGGTAAGAGGCCTCAGAGGAGTTGCACATGGCGACAAATGACTGACAAGGCGCGCAGGTCCGATGTTCACTTCTGGAAGCACGGATGCATCGGTCCCATGATTGTCGAGGGCGACCACATTCTCGGCCACGAATCCGCCGGTGAGATTCTGGCGGTCCACCCCAGCGTCACCCACCTCAAAGTCGGCGACCGCGTCGCCATCGAGCCGAACGTCATCTGCAACGCCTGCGAGCCCTGCCTCACTGGCCGCTACAACGGTTGCGAGCAGGTTCAGTTCCTGTCCACCCCGCCCGTCGATGGCCTCCTGCGCCGATATGTCAACCACCCGGCCGTGTGGTGCCACAAGATTGGCAACATGTCGTACGAGAACGGTGCGATGCTGGAGCCCCTCAGTGTGGCTCTCGCCGGTATGCAGCGTGCCGGTGTTCGCCTCGGTGACCCGGTGCTCGTCTGCGGTGCCGGTCCCATCGGTCTCATCACTCTGCTCTGCGCAAAGGCTGCCGGTGCCTGCCCGCTGGTTGTCACCGACATCGACGACGGCCGTCTGGCCTTTGCCAAGGAGTTGGTACCTACCGCCATCACTCACAAGGTCGGTCGTGGCACAGCCGAGGAGGAGGCCAAGCGCGTTGTCGAGTCCTTTGGCGGCATCGAGCCTGCCGTGGCCATGGAGTGCACTGGTGTCGAGAGCAGCATCGCGTCGGCCATCTGGGCCACCAAGTTTGGCGGAAAGGTGTTCATCATTGGCGTCGGACGCAACGAGATCAGCATTCCCTTTATGCGTGCCAGCGTCCGTGAGGTCGACATCCAACTGCAGTACCGCTACTGCAACACCTGGCCGCGGGCGATTCGCCTGATTGAGAGCGGTGTCATCGACCTCAGCAAGCTGGTGACGCACACATTTAACCTGGAGGATGCTCTGGATGCCTTTGAGACGGCGAGAGACCCCAAGACGGGCGCCATCAAGGTCCAGATCCAGAGCTTGGATTAATCAGGTTTTGATGGCATGATTGAGTGTGGTGTTTTTGGGCATAACCTGGCGGTCTTGGCGATATGGTGTCATGGATGGCTATTTTGATATTTTATAGAGGCATTCCTAATGATTACGTTAGAGCTCGACATCGCGTGTGCTTTTGTGTGTTCTTGTAGTTGTGGAAATTTGAAGCTGGGAATCTATTGCGTTGCCTTATCGGTAAGCACCTTGATGGTTGGTTGCCCGAGGATAGAGAATGGAAATTGACGGTTTCCACGTGTGGGTGCCAGTCTGTCCACCTCGATACCCATTACCTACTTACTTTTGCTTATTTTAGGGGAGAAGGAGTTCGGTTACAGCTGCTGTCGCAAATGCCACAAATGCCCCGTCGAGGTGGCTGATCAAGTCGGGCACTTCGATACGGATATTCGCCATCTCCACATTGGTGGCTGTTGTGGTTTTTGATTGGCCATCTCCCGAAGCGGCAACGCCCGTTAAGCCGAACGGTCACCACGAGCCTTTCCTTGGAAGGCACTGCCCAGCAGCCAGCAGCAACAGCACTGGTTGCGCTCGCACGGACCACTTGCCCGGCTCGCAACAACAGCACAAGCGAAATCTTCCGAGCGCCCAGGTCGGAGGCAGAGACTGGCAGAAGGAGAGCTCTTTTTTTCCCTTCACGCAAAAAATCACCATCACCAACCACTCCAACCCCCATCAATTGGCCGCCAACGAAGCTCCCCCTTCGCCCCCGGAGCCGTACAACTCGATCCTTGCCGATTCGATATCCAGATCCACCGGTTTTTCCAAGTCTGCTAGACTCGAATATCTCAACCCCCCGCCCGAAATGTCTGCCGCTATCGCTCGTCCGTTGATGCGGACCACCGCTACTCGCACTCTCCCTGCCCGCGTCGCAGCCCGCTTCGAGTCTACCACCACCAAGAAGGCCACCGAGTCCGCGAAGGATGCTTCCGCCAAGGCCAGCGAGTACTCTGCTAAGGCTGCTCAGGGCCTGAGCCGTGCTGCCAGCGCTGCTGGTCCCGCTCTGTCTGGCGCCGTCAACGCCCTCGGCAAGGTCGGCGGTCGCACCGGCAAGGTCATCAACTTCATCGAGAGTACGTTTGAACCACGGGGATAAGCGGGCAGGGCAGAAACCTGTGTCTTGTCAGCTTGAAGAAGCGTCTCGTATCCTCGTAAGCCGAATGTGTTCTGACGCAGTTGCTCATTATAGGACAAGTCCCTTGGGTCGTCTACTACTCCCGTGTCGGCCTCGAGCTCTCCAAGATTGTCTTCCACGGCCAGAAGATGGCTCCCCCGTAAGCTGCGTCGACTCAATCCTGCCTGCTCCAGCTTCTGACAGTCTTCAGTCCTGTCTCTACCTTCCAGACCTACTTCCAGACTGCCCTGAACAGCGTCAAGAACCCTAGCGGCCTTCTCAGCTCCGCTTCCTCCTCCGCCAGCTCCGCCGCTTCTGCCGCCGCCTCCAAGCCCGCCACCGTCGCCTCGCGCATTAACACCGCCACCTTGGCCGCCGGTACCGTCGTTGCTGCCGAGTGCCTCGGTTTCTTCACCGTCGGCGAGATGGTCGGCCGTCTCAAGATCGTCGGATACCACGGCGAGACCCACGCTGCCCACCACTAGACGACGAAAACCTTCACCTAAACTCGACCCGGTCTTGAGACGACTATGTGAAGTAGAGACGGGACGAGGAGAGATGTGTCCGCTCTAATTAATCCAACTGCATCTAAAGAAGAGCCGAATTAGTGGTAACCGGATATAGACACCGGGGCCAGGGGGTGCCATGGAAACCAAACGCATGAACGCTCAACGACCCGTGTAACGAGCTTCATGTACCCGACTATGGCCTCTCCCTCGTGGGAGGGACCGGATATGTTGGGAGACGCGGGAGAGGAATCTCTTCGGAGGGGCCTTGGATCCGGTCTCCTTCGGATGTCCTCCACACACCTTATTATTTCCTTATGTAGACTCTGTACATCACACGTCAAACGCAGTCTGTCCACGCTGCGAGACCCGCCTCCTGCGGGTAAATACCAGAAACCCTTTCTATGATATGATTCTGCAAGCGAGTGGAGGTCCGCGTGAATGGTGTCTGAACAATGTAATCTGTAACCTCAACCTACAGGTGCTGCGTGCTGCGTGTCACCTCGATATCATTTTCGTGAGCCGTTTGGGCTTCGGGTCTTCCACGTCGATACTGAGAGCTATTTAGTTGTGGGACGGACAAGACATGCCTCTTCGTTAATCCTTTGAGTCGACTCGCAACGCGCTTGCTTACTACTACTCCAAAGCTTGACCGTGCGGAAGAGGTACGCACTGAGATGAACACGCGAAATACAGAAGCAGCTGGGCACCCAGGTGTTCGTGGTTCTTTAGTGTCTGACTGGCAACAGCATTGCTCGGTGTGTTGATGAGCATCGGTGGTTCTCTCTGAAAAAGATCACGATTCCTTACTCTATCCCGCAGGGTAAGAGAACATGTCTTGACTGTTCAGCAGCAGCAAAAGAGAAGTTATTTCGCATATTGGCTGAGTACGACAAGAAGGATAGTTTAGGAATAGGTGCTGCACATGGCCAGAGCTACCTGATGCCCTCACTTTGACGAGAGCTGTCAATCAACATGCACTTTCAGCGCGACCGGCGTTGCCTTGAGGCATCCGGCAAGCAGTGGTTGCTCTGGTTGACATGCTCAGCCCCCGATGATTCCGGTGAATGCTGTCGAAAGCCGCCAACAGGTCCGCCTGTGGGTGTATGTCGGATCGAGTTCTTATACAAGGAAAGCCGAATTTGAGGCCAGTGAGAACAGGCTGATGTCCCTCCTTTTCCGTCTTAGGGGGTGATATCTATGCTGTCGTAGAATAATATTCATCCAAATGATTTACTTCATGAAATGCGAATGCCTGGTGGCGTGGACTTTCACACTGAGTTTCTGTGAGATTGTTGATGAGGCTAGGGGTAGGAATAAACTATGACTACTTATGAGGTGTTGAGGTTTGAGACTGTCGTAAACATGGCTGGCGTAGCCCTCGTGACTGGTAAATCAAGTACACATATCATTTTGGTATACTACGTTATTCGACGGGCCAGCATTTTGCGTGTTACCAATTCCGCAAAAGAATGAACGTAGGCAATAGAATTACATGATATTCCTACGCGGCACATTGACGATATTCGCGGGCATCATGTACTCAGCATAGTTCAAGAAAGACACTATCTATAATACACATCAAAGAGATATTGCCAGAGAGTACATTGATTAGGGACGGACTAGGCACGAAGCGCTAAATCATCACGGAGGAAAGTTCTTACTTCGTATACGGACTATTGTTGATTGATGCTCACACACCGTAGAATCTATTTGCAGAACTTTGGATCTCTCCCTTGATACTCGTATCTTGTGATTGGCTCACAGAGTCTAGCTATAGACCCTTATTACTGTGTAAAACGATCCAAAGTCACCTGTCTGGAGGCCAAGGGGCGAAACTAAACTACAAACTGTTACCCTGAAGTCGTCCAAGCATCAGGTATCCTTGTGGAAGCTTCTGTTGACACATGGAGGGCATATTCATTCAAGCTCATATAGAGTTATGCAGTTTCTGGACAGTACAATCTCCAATACATGCCGTAATGAATTCCCATAGATCAAGGTACCAAGATCTATAGGTCACAAGGTTCCAACGAAAACTCACCCACGGCCGATGAAGCGGAGGAGTCTACAAGAGACCCTGGCCAGTGGAAAGGGTACAAAGTTTTACCTCACAAAGGCCCCTTGAAAGCAGAGAAGATCCGCGAGAGCGAAGATGGGGAGGACCTTACAGACAACAGGTATGAACGTGAGAATACAAGCACCAAAGTGGACCTCAATCTCTCGTTTCCAATCCTTCCCCCGTCATAGTGTCGTAGTCCGTCCGTCTTCGTCCTCCAATGCTTCGATGGCGGCTCCGAATCGCCGGCAAGCACCTCACTTCGGCCTTGGCCGGACGACATGTCGTTGACTGCCTAGATCACGTTACGCGCCCAACACCCAAAAATACGGCTGAAGCGCCCGTAGGATTCCAGCCCCCCCACCCCTTGAACTCTTACCATCCTGCCGGGATAACTTGCGGTCAACGTAACAAGGGCAAGGAGGACAACATGTATGCCAGAGCACCAATTTCCAAGAAACCGGGCTCCGAGGTGTGAGAAAAGAACCACGTATCCTTGCGTACACGAGCCATCAACAAAGCATCCTACGCCACAGTCCCTCCGCTCTCAGGATTCGACGACGAGGGAATTCACGAACTCGCATGTTACTCACTGTGTAAAAAAACACCCCCATTGCGCCGCCACCCCATCACCGACATACCATCCCCTACCCATATCCTTCCATCCGCAGCCCCTCTCCTAACTTCTCGTGGCTTAGACTCTGATCACAGCATATATGACGCACAAAGGGGGTTCCGGGGGGCTCGTCTGTGTTGGTTGTTTAGTCCACCAAAGTCCCAAACGATCCAACAGACGAGAGAAAAGATGCAGGGTGTGCATATGCCGAAACCCCTGACGCATACGGTCTAGACTTGCCCTCGACTACGAGCCTGGCTGTGCGGGACGTGTTAATTTCCAGCTTGGCATACTCCCAACCGGGCGAAAAGAAGCACACCCTTCTTCTCCTTGTCACCTCCCCCCTTCCGTGGTGGCATTTGCCGAGGAACCCGGCCTTGTCGGTGACGGCCTGCTGGTTCGTTGTCAGTAGTGGCGGCGGTCGCCCGTCCTCGCCAGCTCTGACAGCCCCGACAAGGGTCTACCAGAATCCCGGGACCATTCCTCCTCCTCATGCCCCTCCCCTCCTTGGTGTTTGTTTTGTTTACTCCCCACCACCGTTCCAAAAAAAAACAGCGATGGCGTGCACAGAACCACGGCGGGCTTTAAGCAGAGCCCAAGTGGACGAGGCAAGCAAACAATCACGAGACCTGCAAATCAGCCATCCGCTCTAGCTCGACCCAGGACAGCAAGGGTGGGTTGGGTGGTGTGCGGCCAGCTGGAACGGTATATTCAAGTACATTTCTCCAGAGAGAACAGCTCACAGGAACTTCGCTCAGAGTTTGTTTGCTTCACCGGTTGCGTTGCCGCGGTGGCTTGGACATTCGTGGCAAGAGAGGCGACGCACGTCAGGATGGTGGGTGGCTGTGTGGATGGGTAACGTACCCTCGGATGACCTGCCGGATCGCGGGCGTGGTTCTTCTGTGAGATGCGGTGGGAGTGATCACGAATCCATGGACCTGCCAAGTGTGAATGGAAATGCCCATATGCCTTTCCATTGTTGAACGGCAAACAATGTCAGCGTTGGTGGTATTCGCCCTCCTGGGGGCCGTGGCTTGTCGGGGAGTGACAGGATGAGATTTCGGCATAAATGGGTAGGAATCTTGCCCTTGATTAGCTTCGATTTACTTCCCTTGACCTCCTTGCCAAGTTTATAGCCTGGTGTCGATGGACCAGATGTCAATATAATCTACACCCCTCAACCGTGCGTATCCAAAGCCGTTACCAACGAGGTGTTCACACAGTTCCAACCAACACAGACGTCCGCCCAACCTGGAGCCCACACATGCGGTGACCGTCGATCCCCAATCGTTATATTCGTCTTTTTTTGCACTGCCGATTCAACATCGTTGGTCAACAAGCGAGCATGAATATTGCAGTAAAGATTGTCAGTGGGGAGAATACGTTATCGCGGGCAGATCCAGGGAGAGCCTGCACCACCACTACTGTGTTTGACCTCCATGTTATGCAGTATTCAAGGATGACATGCACCTCATCCAACTGACGACCCCAATAATCTCTATGAGCAGGAGGGTTGGGGGAGGTGGAGGCAAGTGTCGTCTGGGCAAAGGTGTGTGCGCGTGAGTTGCGTTGGTAGGCTAATTAACGCATTTCCGCATATGCGAGTCGACACCCTTCGTAACCCGTCTCGAGAATACCCGGCCCACTCAGCTCGAGTCCCATGTCCCCGGAATTCGGTGACGGGGGGGGGTTTCTGTCTGTCTGGCTGTCTGGCTGGCTGGCTAGGGAGTTGAAGGTGGTTGGTGTTTGCTGCTTCATGTACCGGTACTTGTGTGTGTTTCCTGTACAAGCAAAGCAAGCAAACACGCGGGATGACATGGACGACGGGAGGAAGAGGAGGAGAGCGGTCTAGGCTGGGCTGGGGATCAAAGCAAGCAGCGGGCGTGGGTGCTTGAGAGCTAGGTCGTGAAATCCGACGAAACTCAACTGCACATCATCGGAATAGCGGGCTGGCAGCCCGGAAACCGCATACGCGAAACCCGACAGAAGAAGAACGTGGTCCCTCGCCAGCCAGCCTCGCGGATGAACCGTCCCTCGAGACTGCTTCTTTCCGCGGGCAGCAGAAGTCAACCATACGTCTCGTCTGCCCTCTGGCTCGAAAGCATTGCGTATAACGTCAGCAGACTGCATAGTGCAAGCGAACCAACGACACGAAGCCCCTCTCCCCAGCTTGTCATCCATCCTTACTTGGCTTGTTTTCTGATATCTGACCGGCGAACCTTTTCCCCGGTTGTTGGCATCCGATGCTCGTCTTTCGCCGACGACGATAACCCCCCCCCCCCCCCCCCCCCC